>VUYV01000360.1:64753-206462 GCA_008711295.1 Anarhynchus alexandrinus | reverse complement strand
TCTCCCTGACCCCCACCTAGCCCCCTGTCCCTCTGCCCGTCTCCCTGACCCCCACCTAGCCCCCTTCCCTTCTGCCCATCTTCCTAACCCCTATCTAACCCTCTTCCCCTCTACCCATTTCCTGAGCCCCCACTCTGCAGCTCCCAGACCTCCCCCCTTAAGGTGTCTTGACGGTGTGAGAGGCTTTGTGGGGCGAAGTGAGCAGGTCAGGGGGTGATGGAAGCTGTCAGGGGAGAGGGCCCCTCTCCCCATCTTCCTAAACCCCCTCCCCTCTCCTCATCTTCCTAACCCTCACCCTCCAGCTCCCAGACACCACCCCCTTGGGGGGGGTCACCTGGGAGTGGGGGGCACCTGGGATGCAGCACCTGGGAGTGGGGGGCTTGTGGGGTTGCTGTGTTTGTCGTGGGGCTCTGTGGAAATAGTGCCAGGCTTCATTCATCTGCTTTATCCTCATCTGTCACTTGTTGACAAACATTGCTGCTGGTGGGAGCGATATGCAGAACTTCATCTTTCCATAAGACTGTCTTGTGAGAAGGGTTGAGCGTGACATTAAATATATATAAAGATCTTCTTTATTCATTTCCAAATGGCTCATGAGTCATCTCTGTTGGCTACTTGTCCAAGATACTTGTCCACGCTTGTCTTATGCTTACAATCCTGATTTGAAAATTGAAGTGTTGTTGAGCTCTTTTGTCAGTCTGTGTAAATAGTATTCCACGTAAACTATCAGAATAGAAGTGAATTGCTTTGCAAAAATGTGGTGTTTCTGTTTGTTTACATCTTTCTGTGGCTTTCAAGAAGTAGGAACTAGTTGGTTTCACCCGTTTTCTGTGGGTCTCAATGCTGTTTGAATGGTAGCACTCCACTGGAGCGGGTCTTCTGTTTGGTTGCTTCTTGTAAAATGTTGCTAATTGAATAGCAATTGCATCTTTAAAAGCCTGCTTATAGGGCTTTGTGGATGGGGACCCAGTTTGACTTTACAGTGTTACCAACTGGCCCTGAGGTATCAGGGCTTCAGGGAAAGGCTGACTGCTTTAGAGCTTGTTCATGCAAACGGTAATAACAGCGTAGACTCAGACTGCAGAGGTTGTATAACATTTGCTGTTCTTAAAAATAAAACTTAAATCAGTATTTTTCAAACTGGTGAAGTGGTGATATGTTCTAGCTGGGACACAGACCAAGTTAATAAACCTGCTCCATGTTAGAAGGTGGGAAGTTGTGGTGGCAGCCTTGAGTGGAGTGTGGAAAGCGGAAGGGAGAGGATGAAGAGCAGGACTTGATAAAATAATGGAGGCTGCAGTTTTCTTAAATGAGTCAACTGCAAAATAATTGTGAACCAATGATTATTATTATTTTAAGATACAAGAAGACACAAGCCTTTGCCCAAAACAGAGAGCCTTGGTATTGCTTATTACCTTTGTTGGAATAATCACATTTGGACAGAGCTTCTTGTTTCTGTAAAATTTTAGTTGAATAGTACATTTCCAGTATTCTCTGAAACTTAGTGGCTGGTAATAAAGCTTTTCCCCCCTGTGTAACATGGGGAGATTTTCTTAAGTGGCACAGGGTTTAAGGAGCGCAGTTGTCGCTGACTTCAGAACCACTTTTTCTTAGAATCTTCCCTACAGGTGGTGTCAAAGTGAGGAATTTTGACTGAACAGTTCTGCAGATTTTGCAGTGCTCTGCAGTGGGTTCAGGCATGAATGCTAATGTTTTGTGAAATACAAAGGAATTGGGAAGTGAAATGGACAGGACACTCACTGCCTACAATTGAAGTGGAAAAATAAACTGTGAAAGTAAATTTAGATGTCTTGGAAACAAAACAAACGTGAAGGGGTTTGCTTTTGAGACACCAGTGACGCTGGTGTAACAACATAGAAGGGTAACTGCCCTTCGAATCAACACAACTCAAGCAGCCTAAAGCACAGCCTGGGTTGCTCTGTCCAAAACCAGACCTTGAAGTATCTGCTAAGCTGAGTAGTAGCCACTGACCTTTCAGGTAAGCTGGGTCAGTCGGGGTTGGGTACAGCAAATCTGTACCTGCTTTTACAGCCCACCCTCCTCTGCTTAGGAGGATGACAGGCAATGTGTGATTTGTCAATAAAGGATTGCCGTTGACCAAACGTTCCCTCTGTGGCCTTAGTACCAGGACTTACTCCTCATAGCAAGAGAAGTAAAAAAACTTCAAGGGAAAAAATAATTGCATTCCAGCTACTGTTTACGAGGGGAGGGAGAAAGTCTTGTTTGCACTGTCTGCATTTCTGAAGCATTCAACAAAATATTGTCTGTTCTCTAGCTCTGCTTTGTCATGAATAGGCTTTTAAGAATGATTTGTTGAAGTACTATGACAATCCTGTAGCTTTAGCCTGCACAGGTCTGACAGCTTTTTATTCTTGGTGCTGTTAGCTAGTGTGTTTTGTACTGACTTTCTGTAAAAAGAAAGTCTTAATTAGGGACTCAATAGCAGATTTTACTAAAATATGTAAAGATACTAAGAAAAAAAAAACGTGGAAGCCCCGCTTTCTATTAATTGTAGTTGTTTTCTTCATTCTGTGCTTGAAATAATTTGACCTCTTTCACTTAGGAACCTGAAGGTTTTTGATATTTCTTTTGCCTTAATTTGGAAATTTCTGTACGCAGAGCTGTACCTCTTGTACAGATATCCACAGCATCTCCAGAGTTTTGGTCAGCAGCTGTGGTGTTATCTTAATGAGTGTGTGCTAGGGGGAAAGCCCTAGGCTTGGTAGCCTAATGACTCATACATAAACATATTTTGTAGGGGGTGAATGTATTAACCAGAGGGTTTGGAAGAGTTTTCATCCTGATGCTATATTGACCGAGGGGGTATATCCTGGTTAAAATGTGACTGCTCTGCCTATATTGCTGTGATCCTCAGAAGGTTAGGGCTCCTATTGTGCTGTTAAGTATGTCAACATAAGAAGATGGGCTTTAAGACTAGATAATGTGTGGAGAGGTGGTTGGGAGGGTACTTGTGAAATAAGTCCTCAAATAGATGAGAGGAGGCACTTGCAAACAAGCTTCAAGTTAAGCCGAAGACAAAGCTTGGTTCTGCAGACCATGGGGGCTGCTAATGTTGTAACAGCTGCTCCTGTAGGAGCTGCTTATGTTGGTATATTGATTAGTCGCGTGTGTTCTCCTGGAATTAACACCACTATGCTCATAGATGTGTGGTGGGGTGGAACTAAAACTTGGTTTATATAATTGAGCGTGTTAATCATAAGTCTTGTGGTCAAAGAATGCTGCAAGTCATCGCCAACACCATAGAAATGTAAGGATTTCTATGAAAGGTATCAGTATTTGCAATAAGAAATATGAGGGTCTGGCTTTATTTAGGTACTGTTGTTCACATGTATTATTGAAAACGGAATAGAAAGACAAGTGAGACTGGCAGTGTAGTTGGCCTTCCTTGAAAAGGAGATGAGTAAATGCTTAGGGCTTCTATAGATTCTATAAATTCAACCTAAGATTCTTCTGCCAAGTGTTGGACTGAATTTTGAGATGAGTCTTGGTGAGAGACGTCCTTGTTCTTGGACAGGCCTCCTTTCATCAAAAGGATCTTAATAGGATGCACGCGCTTAAGGACTCCCCCTGCAGCCATTTTTTTTGAAGTGTTTATCACATGTCTCCAAATGACACAGTATATGGATACAGTATGTAGCACCAGCTAAAATCTTTGGCAAAAGTCCTGTCACAAACGGGAGCTGCTCACACAGATATGGGAATATCACTGCATCTCTTCAGTAACCAAGTTCTAAATCTACTTTTTGTTAGGTACCACGGGAGGTCATATTCCTCCTGACTTGGAATTCTTCATGTTCAGATTAGTGGCATCACCTATTAAGTATTGTAGGAGCGTTTTTACCCCGTGTCTTATTCTGATGTGCAGAAATAGCAATATACTTTCTGCAATGCAAAATATGAGTGATAGCCTCATCGCTTTGCAACTTGTATCGGGTTTTTGAGACATGAGATCACTGTAAGATATCCAGTGATGGGTATGTGTGGGGTTGAAACCACTGCCATGACTTGGGTGCCTTGATGGAACACTGCATTAGTCGTGATATGATTGAATCTTGCTTTTGGTGCTGGTTCCAGGTTTGCACTTCACATACTCGGAATATCGCAGTGTGACATAATGTTAAATGTAATGGATTCGTTATGGATATTTCTTATTCTATAAGTATTGATCACAGGGAGGCTGCGTGCATGAAAAGACAAAAGGTGTTTTAAAGATGTAGTATTTATATATCTGTTCCGTGATTCAGTAATTTCAGCGAAGCTGCTGTATTTCAATTATTTTGTGCTGGTGTTAAGAACCCGTAAATACAGAGGCTGCCCAGAATGAGGAGAAGGTGCAATCTGCCTCTTCTTTGCTTTTCAAAAGCCAGTGCAGAGAAGGCTCCATGGCCTGTATAATGCCTTCTGAGTTGCTTTTTTCATGCTCGGTAGCTGAAGAGCCAGCCTGAATTCCAGCTGAAGTTTCAATAGATGTAACCAGATCAAAGAAATTCTTTATCTTGTAGATGAAGGCTTAAATGTGCTATTTGTGGGATTTTGCTGATTTTTATCTTTTGTGAGCTGCTAGCCAGATTCTGCCCTTCAGTCACTTGATGTAGCCGCTCTGCTATGGTTGTGGATCTTGAAAGGCTTGTTTAAAAAACAGTTAGGAAGAGTCACACTTCAAGAAGTGATGTCTCCCTTAACCTTTTCCAAACAGTTGGTCTATGGGGATCAGCGTCCGGGGCTGTGTGGGGTGGAAGTGCAGGAGAGGGGCTTGCTGAGGCATGGGGAGGATTTCCCCTTAATGTTGTGTGGGATGGAAGGACCCCTCTGAGGGAGAGAACTCCTCCAGCAGTCCTGTTTCCAGACTGCAGATTTGAAGGAAAGGTAGATCTTAGGCAAGATGTTAAAGAAGCCTTAAACTGGGTCTAAGACATGGCCGGCTACATGTGGTGTTACTCCCAGTTTGAATGATTCTAATTAAAATACAGGAATGGAATGCTATCAGAATGAGGACTAGAATAGCTGTTGTATGTTATCTTTAATTTGGTTAGTAGTGTTGAGGAATATCTCGGTATATGAGAGTGTCTTGTTTTCTTGTGGCTTGAGATGCTGAAACAATTTTGGATGCCAGAACATGACTCATTAAAAGAATTTTAATAGCTCTGGTGAAACAGGACCTTCCCCTACAAAATCCCTGCTGGTGCTTCTCTGCTGTATTGTATTTGAGGCTATCTTTAAACTGTTGTTGTTGTCAGTTTGCCTGATACCAGGGCAATCGTATTGGTTTATAGCTTTTGGATTTGGCAGTTCTTTTGGGGACTGGTGTCTCCATTTGCCATTTCATTCTTGGATGCCATCTGCCTTCATATCTGGGAACATGGGCTGGCGCTCTGGCTGCGGTGGAACACTAGCTGTTTTGTACTCGCAGGGATTGTGCTGAAGTGCAGCAGATGGGGAATTTGTTTGTATCCATCTTTTTTTGTACTACCAGAATTATTCTGTTGCTATGCATAAGGTAACGCAAAGCTTCTTAGACTTCAGCTTAGATGACTAAGCATGGGAAAAGCTGTATTTAGGACTTCTAAAAGACTAGAGAAGCTAAATTCAGTACTGAGGCTGAATTAATGTAGTAAGGCAAATGCAAGGAGTTGCAGCATCATGGACTAAGAATTCAAAGGGCCTGGTTAGTGGGATGGTACAATTGATGCTTCAGGTGGAAGATGGGTAAGGAGAGTGATTACAGGGAGTCCTGCTGCTCTGAAGAAGATAGATGTTGAGTAATTTCCTTTTGCAGCTTAAATGTTGTTCTTAAAATTAGTAAGAATATATGGCAAACTGTGCCTATTTGTTCAACTATATAGGTTAGGAAAAATGTGTACTGTTAGTGCGATCAAAGGACTGAAGCCACTTCTTATTGTGTTTTAGGTTGCACTGGGAACCTTCTGGCTGTAGCAGAGAGTGTCTTCCCTTGGGCTCATCTCTGCCGGGGCTGGTGAAAGCATGACAGTTTCTTTAGATGCTGTGATTGTATTTCTGTCATAGGGAATTGCTGGCAGAGGCTATTAGTTCTGCTACCATGTCTCAGCAAACTTGGTCTTGTCATCTGCTTCATGTGGAGAAGCAATTTTGCAAGAATGCCTTTCCTTGAGGCTAGAAAGGAGGTTTTGCTGTTTTAATGTCAATGATCCTAGACTTTGGTCAACAAGCTTGTGCAGTAATGCTCTTGGGATTTGGTAGATGCAAAGTATTTGACATTTTTAAGTTTGTGGGTGGAACCGTCACCGATTCATAGTTGATAGAATTTATTTCTGGTATGTGATGGGAACGTTCTGTACAGCCAAGCCATCAAAACTTGGGAAGAGTTAGCCTTAGTGACCCGTTGGGCCTCCTTGGACTCTGGAGCAAGGCGAAACACTGTTCCAACCCAAGGCAAAATTAGCCCGTTGGTTGTTTCAACCTTGACAGCTGTTTTCTCTTGACTTTTAGGGCCTAGCATTAGTCTTGCACTAACCTGCTGAAGAGAGCTCTGTGTTAATGGTTTCCAGTGAAATAGGTGGGGAGAACAGCAAGAAATTGTCTTAACAGCCTTGTGAGAATCAACCTACTGTGGACCTCTGTGTTGGTGCAGTAGAAATGCTGAATTGCTGACACCAGTTTCAGGGTACATAAGCAAATTCTTGGTGCTGTGTGGGTTTCTTGGTGGGCTGTGGGGCAGCGGTATCTGAACTTTTGCGTTCAGCTGGCTTAGAGATATGAGACTTATTGTTCAGCCAACCTGTTCTAATGCAGTCTGTTCTCAATTATAGGGCAGAATTTCATTTCCTTCCCTCGCCATGAGGAAGAGCATCTCCAGCGGACTGTGAGCTGGCACCCTTGCCTTCTGATTCTTGGCCAGAACTGTAATGCCAAATGCCAGTTACTCAACATACTGCTGGGTGAGAAGCTGCTCCCTACCACCAAAATCAGCAATGAGGAGAATTGTAAGAGGCGACGGATCCGTTTCACGCATGGAACACAAACACGGATTAGCCTGGCGCTGCCTGAGCAATATGAACTGGTTCACATGATGGCAGCCCACCGGGGGCACTGGGACACGATACCAGAGGAGGACTTAGAAATTCATGGGGACAGCGAAGATCCTGCTCACCGGATAGCGGAGCTGGAGGTCATGCTGCCGTACTCACTACTAAAGGTAACTAGGTGTCCACATACCATCGTCGTAGTGAACTTAAGATGTAACATTTGTAGTCCCTAATAAAGCTAATGGTGCAATCTCTCAAGCATAGGATTTTTTTTAATTAAAGAGAAGCTGGAAGTCTGGTGTTATGATTTCAATTGGACATCACTATCTATGCTTGTGTGCTTTTGTGTCAATGTTGACTCTTAGCATTATCGTTCCTCTGTAACGTTTCCATCCCTCTCAGAAGCCGAGCTTACTTAGATGTAACTCCAAGCGTCTTCTAAAATTTTACTCCAGTTTCAAGGTCATTCAGAGTTAGCTTTGCTGTCTGATAGTAGCTAGAAGCTGTCATAACAACGATATGTACTTTTTTATCTCTGTCCTGAAGAGCTTCTTGTCAGGGAAAAAAAGCTTCTTGATTCCAACATCTGATAAAATGACATGAGTTCATTTGAGAGGATGGCTTTTTATATTTCTGTGGTGTCAATGGAAATTGAAGGTGTTAAGAACAAGAAGGTGGGAGTCTCTTCTCAGTGCTGTTTCTAATGCTGTTAGTATCTTGCTTTGTGACTTTCCTTTTACTTGTCCATAAAACGTGTTCCTGTCCTGTGAGTGTTGCAGTTTGGTGTTTAGCAAGTATCTGTAAAGGTGAGGGTTGTATTTCATAGCTTTTTATAGCTTCTATAAGCTTTCATTGCATTCCATATCTTATGTCGAGCCTCTGTTATTGCGGTATACTACTTCTGGAGCATTGTGTTTGGCAGTCAAATGTCTGGAATAGATAATTAATTCTTAAATATAAATTCCTTAAGTGCAAATAATATGATTTGTTGTCACATGAGTAAGAGTATGAACTTCATAGCTGAACAATAAGCGAACAAGGTAATTTTTTTTCTGGACATATGAATCGAGACAGGATTGTAAATAGGCAGAAAATGAAGACCCAGTCTATCTTGACCAGTTTGAAACATGTTTTACAAACCCAGCCTGTAGCTAAATTTAAGCCTATCCTAATGAGATCAGCAGAGTCAGTGCTGTGTTGAAGTGCGTTTGTGGCTTCCAGTATTCACGGAAAGAAAACAGAAGTGCCATGTTTTGTATAAACTGTATGTGAGGCATGCACTACTTTCCCAAAGAGCCCCACCAGATCAGCTGCTGGTGCTGCAAAGCAAATGCCTGTTCTGGATCTCCTGCTTGTAAAATCCTGCCTTGCTTATGCATAAAAGAGTATTTAGCTTTACATTTATTTTACTTGGTTACATTTTTATATGGGCCAGTTTAGGCACACTGCAGTTTACAACCCTCTTTCAGATTTCTCATGTGAGTGACAAAGCTCTCTCTGTCTGGCTTTGGTTATATTTAGGACACTCAGATGAAAACAGCTACTCAGATTAATTTGAAAAGGGTTGGTGAAATAAAAAGCTCTTCCAGTAGAAGGAGAGGGAGGGTGAATCACAGCTAGCTTCAGATTGAGTCAAAGGATTCCTTACATGAATTTAAGGGGCTAAAGGAAGAACAAAATTTTTTTTTTAAGGCCGATAGGAGAACATGATGCATTTTAGCAGGTAATTGGGCCAGGAATAGATTCCTGTTAAGTTCCAGGAGTCTGACCTCCTGTTGAGAGACCTCAGGGGTTTTCCACCCTTCTGGCTAATGTGTGTTCTCCAGCTCTGCTCAGCATACACCGAGACAGCAAAGTTTTTAAAGTAAATATCTGCTAGTCATGGACACCACTTCAGTAAATAGTGGAATATGTGTCTGGAGCAGTAATGGATGAGGTTTTTTGGACACTATCCAAAGTTACATGTCTGCAGAACTACTCTAAAGGAACTTCTGCTTTTTCTTAACTTGTAAAACAAAACCGGTAGTCTAATAACAACTGTGTGCTTGATAATAACATGGTATTCAGCGCAGATCTTAAGGATTTAAACTTGTCCAGGAACCAAATAATTTGGTGGAGCTCAGCTCCTTTTGGACAGAGGGGGAGGGAAATCAATCTGAATTTTACCCCACCTGTTACCTAAATCCCTGTATTTTCATCTGTTTTTTTTTTCTCCCAACAGCAGAGTGCTTACAAGTAGTACTGTGTTTCATTGTAACCTTACATTGTAGATATTTAAACGCCTTACTAGTGGTTGAAGAAACATTTGTGGGGCCTTGGACTTGAACAGTTACAGGAGATGAGGATTTCATTTGTGGTCATCTGTCTGAAGTCGCATTCATTTCCCATAGTGAGGGCACTTATCTACCAGTAGGCTGCCATCAAAGGAGCTGTCGGTGACGTCAGGACCTGGGGAATGCTGTGCAGCTTTTCAGGCCTAAGCATCTCTTACCGAGAGACTTAATTGCGCAGCCCGGCTTGGGCACCTAGATTACACACTGCTGATTTGTGCAGGCACTTAATGCTGAATCATGCTTCTTGGTGCAGATGCTTGTTTGCTAAGTCCAAACTCATTAGCCATTACTCCAGTAAAGAAAGGCTAAGTTATTTGTAAGTTAACAGTATCCAAATATTAACTAAACTACTTCTTTACACTTGTATGGAATTTATCTCCAAGTAAGAATATACTACTTTTTAGTATTGAACTGCCAGTGGAGCACCCTGAGTTTTTTTCTTTAGTCTGATATCCAGGACAGGACCACGCTTGCTTTTCTGGGTTACTGAAGGATGTTTTAATCAAAACTTGTTTTACGGAAAAGTGAGTGAGGAGGAGGGAGCCAAAAATTTAATTTGCATGGGTTGGCTGCTGTGAGAACACTACCTTGTGCTAATAGGTATGTGAACTTAGTTATTTTTAAATGTAAAATATCAGGGAAGGAAAAACTTTGGCAAAGCTTCTCTGTTCCTTGGGGATCACTCTGCACAGGAATGCATCTAGGTCATGGGGAATAATCCATTTAGCCAGACAGATTATAGATTTATAGTGGGAGTAAACAGTTGGCTCTTTCCCTAAATCTTATCAGTTGTGCCTGGAAGCCAAAATGGACTTCTCTGAAGTATTGGTTTTCATCTGAATGGTACGGCTGAATGGGAGGAGGGTAACAGGGCTGAAAGCGTCCTTTTTTTGTGCCTTTGTCTTGCTTTGTGCTTCATGCGACTTTGAGTCTTGGGCTGAAAAGTTTTAGCCAGGGCTTGTAAGGAAAGAAAAATCTTCAGCTGCTCTGACAAAGCTGGAAAATGAATGAAGAAATACAAGATGGTTCTATGAGCTCTAACAGAAGAATTTAATTAGTTTGGGTTTATTGTTGTATTTCTTCAGGTACTATAGCAGTGATTCAGGTCATACGAATTAGTAGTTGTTACAAGTAGCAAAGAATGTTAAGTACCTGTTGGGTGGTTATTTTAAGGTGCATCCTGCTTAAAACTTAGAAGAATGTGCCCTCATCTCCTTCTTGAGATTATTTTTAACGTGTTTGATTGTGGCATTAATACAGAAAACTGAAAAGCTTTCACGTTGGCTGAGACACTCTTCCTTCTGTGTAGCATCAGTTTACTTTGGGGTACGTTGAGATGCTCCTGCCACATACCAGCATCAAATACCTGAAGTCTTCCTCTGTCCCTTAATGCTGGCATAACTGAGAGTAGAAGATACTGCAAATGCCAGCACCATGAGGTTATTTTTCCATCTGTGTGAAATCTGTTCTCCATTTCTAGTTTTGCTGGCTTAGTGATACATCTTTTACAGGGGAAGTGTTCATGGTCAGAGAAAGAACATTGCTTCTCAGACTGTTTCATGAGTGTGTACACCTCACAGGCTTTCTTGGGCTGGCCCTTCCAGCAAAGGTAAAACAAATTCCCTGATCAAGTTGGGTTCAGGGTCGTTGCACAAAATCAAAGCAGTTATGTTCTGTAAAGGACAGCAATGTTTGGAGACCAGAGGTGTAGTTCAGTTTTCTTACCTGGAATTCTCTCTAGATTAGAATTACTGAATTTCTCACTCAGAATCCCATGGAAACAGAATAAACTGGCAAGATTTCAGAAAAAAGAATTGGGGGGGGTGTGTTTAAAAAAAATCTAAGTAGCATCTAGGGGTATATATGTAACTCAAATTAATAGGGAGGCAATGAAATTAGATCACATGTAATAAATGCAGTAATTGTCAGACTTCAATGATTCATGGACTATTCTTGGAAGGCAGAATATTCAAATTGGCTTAGAGAAAGACTGAGCTGGGCCTTCAGTCACAATCTGCTTGGTATGAGTTTGGGTAAAAATCTGGCTAAATTGGGTTAGCTGCTCAGCACCTCGGTCAACTAAGCAAACAGTGATTAAACTGCCCGGAGCCTAGCAAAATAGGATGAGGTCCTCTTGGGATGTAGCAAATAAATTCTTATTAACTGATTTGGAAATGAGGAATTATCTGTTGACTTAGTAAAATGGCACACTTCAGTGGTCCCTGACTGTGTTTAGTGAGACTCCCCTTGTCTTGCTGTAGGTCAAGACCTACTTGATCAGTGATTTTAATTTTTGTTCTGGGATATGGGATGCGGTGGTCATCCTGGCACTGCAAGTCTGAATCCATAGATGAATACATAGTGTGTCTGCATGGCATTCTCTTTAAACTGTCTCGTTTGCATTGCTGTTGACAGCACCTCTGTATCATACTTCAAGTGGAAGAACCGTAACTCTGGTATTGGCATACCTAATGTTCAGATTGCTAAGTGGGAGGCTTTGATATTTTAAAAAGGGCCTTTTAGTTAAGGAAAATATGAATGAAGTTACTTGACAGCAATTTCATGCTTACAGCTCTGTCAGAAGTGTTCAAGTATGTTTATAGCAGTGTGACCTTGTGAGAACCAGCTCAAAAATTTCAGGAATCCAGTGTGAGTCACAGGTATTCCCCATATAGGAAGACTTGATCCCTAATAGTATGAAGCTGCATAGAGAGTGTTTAAACTTCTGTAGGACACAAAAAAAACAAAAGCAAGAAATGTTGCTAATGCTCTTTGGAAGAGCCTGAGAGGCCTCTATGGAAACAGAAGGACCAGTTGCTCACGCTGTACTCGGTTGTCTGTGTTGGTTTTCTGCCTGTCTCCTAGAGACAGCACTGGCTTCCTCCTTTGTTTACAGTCGCTGGCATGAGTCATCCGTCATGGTGAATATTGCGGCACTGCACATCCCATTCTGCTCAACCTCCTGTGCTTGGGACAGGTTGGAGTTCAGCGCCTGGGAGTCCCGCGGCAGCACTGACTGCCTGTTAGCTCAAAGAGCAGTCAGGACACCTGGTCAACTCTCATTTTGCTGGTGGAGAAAAATGATTGAAAAATTCTTAATTATCGCCCCCTGTTATGCGTTGGGAAAGTGGCACTTAAATGCTGTCTTGGGTTCAAAGCCTTTGACGTGTTCTTTCCTTATTTTAATAGAGTGATATATGCGATTGTAACACTGTTCTCACATATCCAAAGGTGAATTTTGTCTCCTTCCTTGGAAGGGAAAGAAGCAGGTTTTAGGACTGGCCCTTTTTAGTAGGGCTAGTAGGCAGTGATGTTGGCAGGAGCATATTACCAAAGCAGTGAAACTATGCAGTAAGAAAATAAGTAAATAAAATACATCTCTTAGCTTTTGGTTGGATTTGAAGAAAGTCATAACTAATCTTGTATACAACCATCTGTTCCTCCTCATCTGTCCTTTGGCTGTGAACTCTTTGGAATCGGTTATTTTGCCGCCTTTGTTTTGGCAGTAGTGGCTGGCGTAGTACTTTCTACCACTGGAAGCTACACTGAAAACTGACAGTGTGAATATCTCCTCGAAGTGCTGCAGATCTGGTAAACATCAATGGGAGAGGTTGTTGCAAAATGGGGCAGCTATAAGCTAAAGAATAACAGCCTTTCTGCGATAGCACTTACCCAGGAAACTTGTTCTAAGTTTTGTTCTGAACTAGGCTAAAACTCAAAGGCATTTGGTACAAACTAAGAGTTTTGGAGTCAGTGGGCACTAATCCACGTCTGGCCCCATCCCTGCGGGAGGGCTGTTGTCAGCCTTTCAGGTAGGCTATGTGCTGAAGCGTGATGCTGTATGTGAGACTCCAGAACTGTTCTAAAGGGTTTGAATGTTTCTGGTTTTGCACTTTGTGAATGAATTACAATGCTTTTTTGCATGTATCAGATCTTAAAAGGATCTGTACAAACCTTTTGTGGTGTGTTTTTTTTAACTTCTTCACTTGCTAGGAAGTGGACGTTGTGGTAGCACCGTGTCGTGGATTCCAGTCTGCTGAAGCCACCTTGGGAGAGTACGTGAACCAGGTCTTGCCTGTTGTCATCTTTGCCATCAGCGAGGCTGAACTCTCTTCATCAGATGAGAATGAACTGCGCGAAATCAAAGAGAAATTCTCTTTGCCTATTTTCTTCTTCAAAGTGCCAGAGTCGGGGGTTGACCTGATCTCTCCCAAAAAAAATGGTAATGAAAAGTCCTCCCTTTACTGCCAGCTGATGGACTTGGAGTACCTGAGTACCAACCACTGCAGCTGCGGGGCACCCGGTCCTGACGCCGATGCCCAAAGCATGCTGGTGGAGCAGTTTGAGAAGCTCCGTCTCCTAAGCACTTTTTCCAGGCAGGTGCTTCAGAAGCATCTCGTGGAAGCAGCTACCAGTTTAAATGAGGTGCACTGCCGCTGCCTGAACATCTTCATCAACCAGGCTTTCGACATGCAGCGAGACCTGCAAATCACCCCCAAGAGGCTGGAGTATACCCGCAAGAAGGAGAATGAGCTCTATGAGTCTCTGATGAACATTGCCAACCGCAAACAAGAGGAGATGAAGGACATGATCGTAGAGACTCTGAGCAATATGAAAGAGGAGCTCTTGGAGGATGCTGCTAATATGGAATTTAAAGGTAACTACTGGCAGGAGAGTAATGGGAGCACAGAGGTCAGGGGCTTTAAAGGAGAGTGGCAGAGTAAAATTTGCCATCTGCTAAGGGACGGTTGAGTGGCAGTCTAGACAACTTATTTTGCAAGAAAATTCAGAACCAATACACAAAGAATTTTTCTGTACTATCTCCTGGGTAAAAAGCACTGTCTTTAATGAGAGGTCTGAACATATTAGGTCTTGGGAACGTATTAGGTCTTGGTTTCTTATAAATCAGAATTTTTCCCCCAGAGCTTGCTGCACAGTTCTGGGTTAGGGTGTTTTATTTCTCTGCTTTAATTCCCTATTCTGCTGAAGAAGAAAATAACTCTCAACTTTGCCTCTGTGGATGTGTTGAGACGTGGGAACAAATCTGTCTAAGAAAAAAAAGCTGTTTGAGTGTTTTAGCGGTGAAGGCTTGATATGTACTTTCTGCTCGATTTCTTTGCCTGAGAGGTTTGCATGAGGCTTTTGGGTATAGAACCTCCTAAAATGAAATCCTGCTGGGTAGGTAAGGTTTTCTTTTAAATAAAATAGTAAAAAAAAAAAAAAAAATCAACACAATATACTGTGCTCCTGAGGCATACACTTGACATTTAGTGTGTGGTTTTGGGAAATGTGAGAATTCTCACTACCTCTTCTAGTATCAGAACTTCTAGGAACACACAAGCTGGAAGCATATAGAATTATGTGTAAACTGCAAAGGGTGAGAGGTTATCCAAATTTTGACTGCAGGAATATGTGGTCTGTCATAAACATCAAGGTGAAGATTTGTAGGTTGATACTCCACAGCTCTTTTCTCTGCTTGCTAAGCAGAGGTTTACCATAACAATCAGTTCTTTTCTAAGGAAATGCAGCTCACGGGGCTGATGGGGAAAGATTTTTCTGTTTAAAATAAAATTGGAAATAACTCTAGGCTGTAGGTTTAGAAGAAAATATTTTTTGTGGATTGAGTGCTCTTTTGAGGCATGAGAGAAGCAAAAACTCTAGATAATTGTGTTTGTCTTGACTGACTTCCTCCCAGTTTCAAATCGGAGTGTTATCTCCTGAGACAAAACGAAATGATGGATTATGTTTAATCCTGCAGGTTAGGATCTGGATCTTTTTGCTTCTGCAGGTGGGAAATGGATAAGATCTTTCCTGTTTCTTGAAACGCTTGCTTTGTAGTGCCTATGCAAAATGTCATCCTCGTAAAGAGCTTGTTTTAATTGCAACATTAACCTATTTGCATGCTGGAAAAAAACCCCAACAAACTAGCATATGCTAAGGGTATAGTAAGTGTGTTAATTCTACCTGTTTAGGGCTGCTGTTGCTCCAGTATCAGCACAGGTGTGATAATTCCTGTACTCTGTCCCACTCTTTGCAGGGTTGGAGCAGTGTAGTGCCCAAGTTCAGGAGTCTGTGTGTGCAGGAATCTGTTTAGGGGCAGCACAAGCTAAAACATCTGCGGTAAATGTGTGTATAGGTTTATATTCACAACAAATATCACTTAGAGTACTTAGTGTAGCATCTTGTTGGCTATCAGTATTTGAAGTAGTACCGTAAAAGGAGGAAGATGTTATTCTGAGGAGCTAATGCCATCTGCCGATCACTGGCTTTGTTTTAAGTAGGCTGGGCTGTTGGCCAAAATCCAGAGACGAGGTCTTCAGCTCCTGGTAGTAATGTAGTACTGCTCAGAGTGGTTACAGTGCATAAGCAGTGATTGCTCAGTGTTTGTTTAAAAATACCAAGTGGTAATCAACCTTTTCAAGGTACCAGGAAGAAGATTCCACGTAACTGGTGTGGCTGTTAGATCACTTCCATAACATTCAACATCCAGCAGTGCTTACGGATTGCAGCGTGGCCTGGAAGAATTTCCTGACCTGTACTTCTTTAGATAGAAAGACAGCTTTGTGTTTCTGCCCTTTAATTTTTGAGGTTATAGTTGACTTGCCATCACGGTACCACTGTAACCCAGTAGTAGCTACAGAACGCTTGTGTAGAGTCTGTCAGATGTTAGAGTTTGAGTAGCCTGTGAATTCAAACGCCGGTGAATGGAAGCAAACATCAGAATATTTTCCACCTTGGCCAGATATGATTTTTAGCTTCCCTGAAACGGGAGTAACCAGGTGTGCATTCCTGGAGCTACTCTAATGGTTTAGTACTTTCTACTACAGAATACCAAATTACCCAAGATCTGTAGGATTGCGTTTGGGACCTTATGCAAAACTGGCATTGTAGCATTAGATGTGCAGACCGGCAAAAATGTAATCCTTTGCAATAGTCAGTACGTGTGTTCTTCTGTTGCTCACAAGTTTTTTGTATGACTTAAACTGAAGCCAACAGTGTTTCTATGTCATCTGGGTCTAAAGTAATGAAACTCTGAAGGAGCAAAATGGTGAAAGAGCGTTTGGAGCAGGAGCTGGCTGGACTGGGGCTGTACTGTAGCTCCTTAGCAAAACACTCAAAGCAGCTCTCAGTAGCCATTGTTGCAACGGTGATATGTAGAGTACAAAAGATGCCTCTTTCTTTTCTTTTGTGCAGATATCATCATTCCTGAGAATGGGGAACCTGTTAGTTCCAAGGACATAAAGTGTTGTATTAAGCAAATTCAGGAACTGATTATTTCTCGATTAAACCAAGCGGTTGCCAACAAGTTAATTAGTTCAGTGGACTATCTGCGAGAGAGCTTTGTAGGGACTCTGGAGAGATGTCTGAAGAGCCTGGAGGAGTCTTGGGAGGTTTCAGTACATCCTGCAAGGAGTTTGGAGAAGTCAAAGGATGTTTCTGTACACATCACAAGTAATTATCTCAAACAGGTATGGTGGCTTAAATGGCTGTCTAGAATATTCTTAATAATTGTCTTTATCCTGATCCAGCAAGGGTGGGAGGAGACTGAGGCACTCGGTGAAATTAGAGGAACACAGCTCCTGGGGTATGTGTGGGCCTAGTGTTGTTGAGGGAGGTGCTAAAACTGGGGAACAGTCACTTAAAGACCTAGTACTTTTCCTAAATCTGTATATAGTAATCAAATTGCGGCCTTGAAACCCCTATGAGCTTAATACAATAAATGAATTGAACCAAGTGAATCGTGGAGTATCCCGTATAGTGTCCATTTTTTCATGTTCAGAGGGTCTAGAAAACCTTATAGTGACTATAGCTTGCAAAATTCCCGTACTTTCATCTTTCCCCTGCTTTCCAGATACTAAATGCAGCCTATCATGTTGAAGTCACTTTCCACTCTGGCTCAACAGTAACCAGGATGCTGTGGGAACAGATCAAACAGGTATGGGCATCTTTTTCACTTATTTCTAGTATGTGTCACTGTATAGTGAAATGTTTTTAGAGCAAAGAATAATGTGAGTGTTCACAGCTGATCTTTCAATTTGGACTCTTGGCATGTGCATTGGAAAGCTGTTGCTTCCCCACTCAGCACTAAGGCTGTGTATAGTGTATTCCTGGGGATGCTAATATTTAATTTAAAGCAAATACCTCTTTAGTAGTTTTTTTCTGTTCTGAAACAGCAAAGGAATGTTGATCAGCATTTTGAAACTCTTGTTGTTTATGTTTTGGGTAACTGGTGGTTTGTTTGGGTTTGGGGGTTTCTTGTGGGTTTTTTTTTGTTTGTTTTGCAATTTATCTTGATTCAGGTCAATTCACTCTTCTCCCTCCAGAGCAGTTGATTTCCTCAGGTCTTTGTTTTAAATTTCTGTCTGTTAAAGCATTCATCTTTCTGAAGTTCTTGCTCTGAGCTGTTGATGAGCATTACTGCCTTCTCCCTCTTGAGATTCCTTGTATGGATGGGTGAGAGGAAGAGAATTTTTCCCAAATAGGTGCAGTCCAGACTGAGTGGTAACAAACCTTCAGATGCCTCCTTCCGCCTGGGAGAAGGATCCAGACTGGGTGTGCAGCAGCTGGATTTCTGTGGCTTCTAATAAAGGGTGGGGCAGGGCATCTTAATCACCCAGCAATTTAAGGGAAGTGGTGCGTACCGACACCTGGGACTTCCGCACCTTGACAGTGTGTTGGTCCAGCAAAAAGCTGCTTTGCTGTAGCTCTCACCAGTTTAGGAACATCTCTCTTCCTGAGTCTCTGGGTCACTGCTGATGCTGCCTGTTCTTTCTTACAAGCTGCACCACAGCGGTGTGGTTTTCCAAGTGGCGGCTGCCTCGCTATGTATGTTCTTGGTCAGACATGAAAGGGTGGCTGGCTTGTAGGAATGAACTAAGCAGATATTCAGAAAAATCAAGTCTGTTAGTGTGGGTATGTACAACAGTATTATCAATGCTTCTAAATTGCTAGTAGTTACTGTAAGGTAATTATTTAGCCCAATTCTGTGGGCAGATGACACTGCGTTATTACAACAAGGTATCTAAGCAGTCTGAGTAAATTGACTGATCCTTTGCTTTTTTTTTCTGTGCTAGGGCCTTAATTCTGTTTCCTGTTTTATTAGATAATCCAGCGGATTACATGGGTCAGCCCACCTGCCATCACCAGTGACTGGAAGAGGAAAGTTGCTCAGGACGCTATTGAGAGCCTCAGTGCATCCAAGTTAGCCAAGAGCATTTGCAGCCAGTTCCGGACCAGGCTAAACAGTTCCCATGAGGCTTTTGCAGCTTCTCTGCGACAGGTGAGTGTGTGGAGCTGTTAAGAAGGATGTCTTGTTTTGTACGTTGCCACTTGTGGAAAGAGGATTTTTAATTGCAGAGATAAGAGCAGCTCGTGCAGTGAATGGTGCCGTTCTGTAGGTAGAGGTGGCAGAGCTGATGCGAGTGCCCTAGTACAAAGTCCTTAAACTAGGTGTGCTTTAAGTAGGACCTCTATGCAGTAGTGCAAGGACCCTCAGCCTCCTTACACCAGGGCTTCAAACCGGGCAGGATTACAGTGTGTATGTGATATCTCTTGCAGTTAGAAGATGGCCATTCTGGCAGGCTGGAGAAAACAGAAGACCTGTGGCTGAAGGTGCGGAAGGATCATGCTCCTCGGCTTGCACGACTCTCGCTGGAGAGCAGGTCCCTCCAGGATGTGCTGTTACATGGTGAGCATTGTGCTTGATGTTCTCTGTATTATCTTCTGCTCCCTCCTGAAGCAGCTGGTGGGTGTAAAGGAGTAGGAGGGGTGTTTTGCTTTTTCGCTCAACTACTTCAGTGAGCCTCCATCTGACACATACTGAGTACCTTCAGTTGTGCAGCTGCTGGCCTACGAAAAGCTCTGGGCTGCCAGCCTGATAGTGTACGGGAAGAAATAAACATGTTTTAATGTCTGACTAAATTGATGTTGTGCTTTACAGGCAAACCAAAGTTGGGCCGTGAGCTGGGCCGAGGACAGTATGGCGTGGTCTATCTGTGTGACAGCTGGGGAGGGCATTTCCCATGTGCGTTGAAATCTGTTGTTCCTCCTGATGAGAAGCACTGGAATGACCTTGCACTTGAGTTTCACTATATGAGGTGTGTATTGTAAGCGCTGCTCTCATTCCACATGGATCTCCTTAACTTTGCTGCTGCAAACAAATACTATTTGCATTTGCATAGGCAGAATCTTGCTTGCTATAGTTCTAGTCTTCAGTGACTTGACCTCATGAAATGCTAAGCTGCCATTTCTAGCAAAAGGAAGACCACGTTTTTGCCAGTGCCGCTGCAAAAATGTAACAGGCGTAAATTGGTAGGCAGACGTGCTCCTTCCTGCCTTAATCTGATTCTCTGGTGTCTATGCTGTTCAAATGCTTGCTATTTGGCAAAGTAAATTAGAATTAATAGAGCATGATAGCAAACAGTTCTTCTCCCCTGATTTTTGGTGTTGAATCATCCCTCCTTTCCCAATCTGTCTTGGTCCTATCTGAATTCACAAAAGAAAATTATGGGTCTGCACTGCAGAAAACAGCTCGTTTTTAGTAAACAGCTGCAGGCAGGTGCTGCAGTACAGACAGCTGAAATAATACAGTATTTCTTTGGTACTATAACCTTTAATGGGCTTTCCTGAGTTTAATTGGATCAGATGGCTGTATATTGTTATGGTCCTCAGAGCTGTGAGTTTTTACTGTATGGCACACGGTGCAGGTATATCTTACTATCGTGCTAAAGCTGCAGCTATTGGGCATTTTTCCTTTACAAGGTGAAGCTTGGCCTGGGGTGGAGGGGAGGATACAAAAATGACCGGCTTTCTGTGCTGAACTTTCTCTAGGTCTCTGCAGACACACGAGCGGCTCGTACATCTCCATGGTTCTGTGATAGATTATGGCTATGGAGGAGGTTCCAGCATTGCCGTCTTATTGATAATGGAACGGCTGCACAGAGACCTCTATACAGGACTAAAGGTAGCAACAATCTGTGTCTGTATGTGTATATACTTTTCTTATATATACATTAGAAAAATCACATCTAAATATTTATTAATCTGTAAAACAAAGCTATAATTGCTTAGTTTTCAGTATTTTTGGCAAATAAAAGTGAAAGTATCTTGCACTTGTAAGAATTAAATCTGTGTTTGTTTATTCTTCAGGCTGGGCTAGAATTAGAAACACGATTACAGATTGCCTTGGATGTAGTTGAAGGAATCCGTTATCTTCACAGTCAGGGACTTGTGCACCGGGATATCAAACTTAAAAATGTCTTGGTAAGGAAAACTTTTGTATCTGGTTAATCCTGAAGTCTTAGGAGGCCCTTTTAGTGGGAGGGAGAAGTATGCTATAAGTGAAGTAAGAGCTTTCTTCGTACAGGATCTTTTAACTTGTGGTATCGTTAGCCACAACTAGCCTTGCAGTGAGGTTTTCCCAGCTCATTTTCAGGCAGGAAGCCTGGGGGAAAGCAAGCAGTAGAGTGACTTCTCTTGAAGGAAAAGAGCTTGAGCTACAGGTAGGACTTCCAGTTCCCAGTTCTGTTAAACCCAAACCACACCCTCTGCGTAGAAGACAAGTGAAGGCATGCCTTGTTACTGAGCTTAACTAGGTCCAAGAGCAGCCAAGTAATTGGAGAAGCTTACTTATGAACAAATGCCCAAGCCTTCAAACATAAACAAGAGTTTAAAACCTTAATATTAAAATGCAATACTAAAACTGAGAAGTATGGTTATCAGCTGCCTATGTATGAATTCTTCTACAGCTTGACAAAAAGAATCGAGCCAAAATCACTGATTTGGGGTTCTGCAAACCAGAAGCCATGATGTCTGGCAGTATTGTAGGCACACCCATTCATATGGCTCCTGAGCTCTTTACAGGTATGCTTGTTGATTGAATCCACTACTGTCTCACTCTGGCTTGAATTTTGAAGGCCAATACTTTGAATTAATATCTCAACTTGCTCATGAGGGAAAAATAATTAAAATAAATCAGAAGACTACCTGGTTACAATGCATAATATGTATTTTTTTCCTGTAGTTTGTCTCAGTCTTAAATCTTTCTTTACTTGAAAGAGACCTGTGGGATTCATAAACTTTGCTTGATGTGATTAATACTCTTGCAATTGGAAAGTTAAATTATTAGTTATTAGGAAGCTGGAAATATTTGGCTTTCATAGGCAAATACTTCAGAAAGGATCCCCTGTTTTTTGTATAGATACCAGGTAAGGAATTTCCAAGCTGTTACTAACCTGTGGAGTGTGTTCAAATTCACTATGCATTGTGCTTCTGGCAGGCACGGTCCCTAAGCCTTTTTTCCCTGAGCAAGCATCTTACAGTAGCACTTAGAGGTCCATACCAAACTTACCATAATCCTTTTGGTCTGTCTGAGATGCTGTCCCTGCTTTGATAAGATTGCAGTCAAATTGAAGCAACCCTGTTTGTGTTTAATTTAGAAAATATTATTCATGTGGTTCTGACTACTAACAGTGAAACAGTCATGACTAGCAGGCTATAGACCTTGATCTTAGAGGTGAGCGTTGGCTTAGCCTTGCCTGAGCACTTACTGTGCTCAATCTCTTCTTATTCACTTGGTGAGCTTGTTATAAATGGGTAATTGTCAAACTCTGGATGGAGAGGCTGATGTTAGCTCCATCAGTCTCCTGGGCTAGCAGCAGAGCCAAACTGAGCCGATAGTCTAACAAATGTTGGTGTTTAAGTCCCTGAAAGACACCTGAGTACCTGCAGTGGTCCATGAACCTCAGCTTGGGAACTGCTGGTACAGGTTAAGTGTATCAATCCTCTGAGAATTGGAAGGTCTTAACTTTTATCCCTCTGATATGTTATTAGGCTTCATACAAGTTTTGCCTTCTGGCAATGTAGTTGTGGTTTTAATTTGAAGAAGTGGAACACTGAAATTAGTTCTTAGACTGCTCAGTTTCCAGTGCTGAAGATGATGTTTGCCCTGCTGATCAAATGTATTTTTGTCACAGGAAAGTACGATAACTCAGTGGATGTTTATGCATTTGGCATTCTGTTTTGGTACATTTGTTCGGGACATGTGAAGTTACCAGAGGCTTTTGAGAGATGTGCAAGCAAAGATCACCTTTGGAACAATGTGAGAAGAGGTATAAATTGCTTATTTGAACTTTATCGGTTGATACTTTATGCTTGAGTAAAATTTGAGAGGGGATGAGGAAATCCATTTTTACCCTCTTGTGACTGAAAGGTAAAAATACAAGTTGTATTGCTTCATTGGCAGTCTAAAGAGCAACATGTATCTAGTTAAACTTGAACACATTGTACTGAAAATCTAACTAAAATTAGTGGGGATAGAAAGAGGCTTACAGTTAACCACCTCCTTGCCATAGTGCCATAGGAGCTGTGCTAGCGCACCGCTTAAACCATGCGAAGTAGTACAACACTTATGATGTAAACCAGATCCCAGAACCAGCCAGGCATGATCCCCTAAAGAATGTTTAATCCCTTGCAATTTCTGGAGGCAGTGGAGATCTGTACGTTCAAGTGCTTCATGTGCAGCGTGCTGGGGAAGCTGGCACTGCTGGGCTGGATGTTGAGTAAAACGCACTGACAGTTTTTCCCCAAAATGTAAACTTACTCTTACGCCTTTGTAGGTTTAGTGTAGCACTATATTTAATGGTAGCTTAATCCTTCATGCTGCGTCATGGTATCGGAATGCTTTACTACTTTGTGTCCTTAGTTCCTGTCCATATAATCTCTCCCCTTCTCATGTGAAAAAGATTAACTCAGATGAGTGAGTCTTGTATTTGGTCCGAAGGCTGCACTCGCTGCTTGTTCTGTTGAACTTGCTCCCAAAGGCACCATTGTGAGTGGATGTGGGGAGGACTTGCTTTCTGATAGGGAAGGGTACTCCTTTTGCTTTCAAATAGTTGCAGAGAGGAGGCTCCAGTGAAAGTAAATATGTTGGCCATCCTCTGGGAGCGTGCACGGTCTCCTGAGCAACTTTGGCAATGCTCCCAATGATGTCTCAGTGGCATTGATGAAATGGAAGCTTTTATCAAGAGCTTGAGATCCCAGACAGTCCACTTTGGTCACTTCATCCTGCACCAAAGCAATGAGGATCCGACAAAGTTTCTCTCTGATTTGAGGTGTACTGATGGTAACCAGGTCTCTCTCCATTTCCCAGGCGTTCGCCCGGAGCGTCTGCCGGTGTTTGACGAGGAATGCTGGCAGCTGATGGAAGCCTGCTGGGACGGAGACTCCTCCCAGCGCCCTCTCTTGGGGATTGTTCAACCTATGCTGCAGGGGATCATGGACAGGCTCTGCAAGTCAAGCTCTGAGCACCCAAATAAAGGGTTGGATGACTCTACTTGAAAAGGAAGCACAGAAGAAATTTTAATTGTGGGAGAATTCTGAACCTCTAACTCTGGAGATGGCTTCTTCAGATTTAGCTCTTTGTGGCTAACATGAGTGGGACAGGTAATAGCAACTAGAAGATTGCTCATAGAGGTGAGACCTCGGGGATGTTCCATCTTGAATAGCGCCCAGAGAAATCTCCCCCGGTACACCCCATTGATGCTAGTTACCCCGCTGCAGCTTTTATTATGGAGTTGTGCAAATAAGATAGAAAATCCACACCCTTGAACTGAAAGGGATTTTTGCCAATCCCACATAAATACCAATCAAAGAAAAACATCTTGTGTGTTCCAGGTAGCACCTGTGTTGCTAGGAGTTGATCACAACAGTCTTTACTCAGTAAAGTAAAACTCTTCCCATTAACTGATGGTCCTAGGTGGCCTTCGGTCCACACGTAACTATCCCAATCACTTATTTCGATTGGCACCAATTACAGTGCGGTCGGAGAGGAAAGAGAAAACAGAGGCTCTAGGCTGGAAAGTGTTTAGAAGCTAAGAGCGTCTATCTGTATTAGCTTCTTGCAACACTCAAAATGTTTACATTGACAGGAGCAAAGCTTCCATGTTTTACCTTAGGGGGTTTATCTACTGTTCCGCTGCAGTGCAAATACCCCAAGTTATAAGCTATTTATCTCTTATGTACCCTTCACCTCTTACTTACGTAAACAAGCTCTTTTCTGGTAGTTTTGCTTCATCGTAGTTATTTGAATGTCTGAAGAAACCTGACCCTTCTTTAACAGTCTTCTGGTAAAATGGAAGACTGCTCAGAGATTACATATTGTAATACCAAAACAAAGTCATTACAACTAATGACTATCCATGGGGGAAAATGCCAATTCATTTTAATTAAATTTGGGTTTTGAATTAGTTGTAAAGGCAGTGACAGTTTTAAATCGTGCTAACTATGACAGACATTTTTTTAAAAAAATAAGGTTTCTTCAGCTTTTTTAATGTCACATGCTTGGTGAGAACGTACTCGAGGGAAAACAGGTCATTCATTCTTCTTCAGTAGCTGTGTATTGTGGCTGTGTCCGTTCATCTGAGCGTTTCACTCTGGGATCTTTAATTTGGCTGTATTGAAAAGAATAAAACATGCGGGGGGAGGGGGAAATCCTTCTCAAGGAAGGTACGGGCTGGGGTGGTCCTGCTGCCCTTCCCAAGAGGGCTGCTTCCAAAATAATTTCCTTTCCCCTTGCCTTTTGCATTTCTGGGGCAAGGTTGGTCGATCTCAATGTAATATACCTGTGGGGTGGAGGCTGAAATAGAAAATGCACCTTGTTTACTACATGAGGAAATACTGAGTTGGCAAGTTCTCCCTGGGTTTACTCTTCCTCCCAGCTGCAGGGGATGGGCACGCAATGGCTTTGTTTCCCAGGAAAGCTAGCATGCTGCATCCGAAGTAGTGTAGGCATGTGGAATTACTGCACCTTGTTGCTGGAATTTATTGGCTAGTAGACAGCAAAATTACAACCGATAGTCTGCCTGTTAAACAGCTTGAACAAAGGAAAGGGATACGTAACCCTGCAGTATTAGTTTAGTTTAAATCTTCCTTTCTTTGTGCAATAAACAGAAATAATGCTTTTTTTTTATATATAAAAAAAGACTTTTTTATTTACCTGCACGTGTGGGCATTTTTCTGGTCTGTGATGGCATTAACAGTATGGTTCTATACAGATACAGCCTCACCCGCTGAAAGTGCAGCAACCAAGAACCACATGCGCAGAAGAACGAATACTTTTCCAAAGTAGAATCGTTAGGCGTTTCACTGCCTTGGTGCACGCCCACGCCACCTATGACACTAACAGTATTAACTCTGTTCTACTGTGCGTGGTGGTTAGTAACCTTATTTAAAACTAGGAGAGTCAAGGTCAGTCTCTTGCGATTAATAGAGGTAGCTTGTGTAAATAATAAATGTATGAATAAAATTTAAATCTCTGTATATGCAATTCCAGAAATGTCTTGTATAGCTTTTCCTCTGTAGCCATCTCCAGACACTTATCTGATGCCTTTTTATTGTTGTTTGTAGCTACCTTGGTGTCTTGTTTCCATTTGGTGTGTCTTTTTGCGTGTGCGGCATTGTGGATCTGCAGGTTTTCCCAAACTCAGTACTGCTGCTTCTCTGCATTCTTTTTTTTTTTTTCTCCTGGGTATAAAGTCTGCCTGACTGAANTCTTTAAAACTAGTGTTCTCTTCTCCCCCCCCAAAAAAAAAACAAACCCAAGGAAAACAGGGAGAACAATTACTTTATTGAAAGATTTCACAGACTGTAAAGTGAAAGTGGTACCGAACTCAAACACCTCTGAGCCTGGTGCAGTGAGTCTGAGCTGAGCAGGTATTCTTCTCCCAGATAAGGTTACCATTATTGCCTCAATCTACTGAAGATGTTTGTTACAGTATGTTTTTTTTTTTATGTATAAAAGGGTCCTTAACGTGAGCATTGTACAATGTACCACATGTGACCAGGTGGTGGCCTGGCTTCTGCTGTACGTGGACACAAACCAGTGTGTGCTGTTCCAGTAATGTGATCATTGCCACTTAAAACAAGGTAAATCCCAGAGGCTGAGGCTGACTTCTGTGAACAGTGAGGAGTAAACCTCCCCTCTCCGATCCTGTAGGTCTAAAGTGATTTTTGGAAAAAAGCTTTGTGTACAAAGGTGTGAGGTTTACACGCTGCCGTGGCCGAGGTGGCTCTGCTGGAAGAGTCGCTGGTCAGTGCAATGTTCAAGTACAGCCTGAGAGCTGGGCAGAGCTTGCTTTGCAGTTCAGACTCCCCAGCCCAGTGTAAAGCCTTTCCTTCACCCTACACTTGGTGGGACAAGCTGGGAGAAAATGCCCTCATGCCACAGGGGCTGAGGAATGGGCTGGAGGTCTGCGGCAGCTTGGCAGAGTGATGCTGGATCTTGCTGCTGCAGCAGAAGCCTGCAGCACACTTACTGTGTGTCTTGAAGCAGCAGATAGCTTAATTCAGAGGAATGCCTTGTTTTAGGATGGAAAAGCAGACGTGGTGTTTATAAGGAAGCTGGCCAGGCTCCCCCCATCCCACCCCCGGGAGCCTGCACTGTCCTGGTGGGGTGTTTGGGGATGGGGTGTGCAGCCTCGTGCTTTCAGCCCTGCTAATTTTAGCTTAAATAAGTTACACAAGTAACTTTTTTTTTTTCATCCTAAAGCTTTTCAGGAGAAAGTGTCCCTTTATCTGTTTCAACTTCCCTCGGGGCTTAACAATAAAATAGCACTACATGTTCTTACAGTGGCTTCGTGTACTTGACTGGGGGGGGAAATGCAGTGAGCTTACTGAGCACGTACAAGAGTGCGGTAAAGGGAATGGCCCAGCTCAACCCTTGTATTTTATCATAGTATGGTTTGGGTGGGAAGGGACCTCAAAGACCATCCAATCCCACCCCCTGCCCTGGGCAGGGACACCTCCCACCAGCCCAGGTTGCTCCAAGCCCCGTCCAACCTGGCCTTGAACACCTCCAGGGGTGGGGCAGCCACAGCTTCTCTGGGCAACCTGCGCCAGGGGCTCACCACCCTCACAGGAAAGAATTTCTTCCTAATATCTCATTTCAATCTCCCCTCTTTCAGTGTAAAACCGTTCCCCCTCGTCCCATCGCTCCCCTCCCTGACCCAGAGTCCCTCCCCAGCTCTGCTGGAGCCCCTTTAGGCACTGGAAGGGGCTCTGAGGTCTCCCCGGAGCCTTCTCTTCTCCAGGCTGAACCCCCCCAACTCTCCCAGCCTGTCCTCCCAGCAGAGGGGCTCCAGCCCTCGCAGCATCTTGGTATCGTCATTATTATTGTTAATTACTTGTATCCGACCCGCGCGGTCCCACCCGCCCCCGCGCTCCGTCCGCTGTAAGAGTCGCCGCCCCCGGAACCTCGGGCCGCGGCCGCGGGGCCCGNGCCTCGCCGCGCTACCGAGCACCCCCCGCCCCGGGAGGAGGCGCCGCCGCGCCCCGCCGCCGCAGATCGAGTCGAACCGAGCCGCGAGGTACCGGTGGGCCGCGGGACCGGAGGAGGAGGAAAGCGGGGATTCGTCAGGCGAACGCCGGGGCAGCACAGCGCAGGTCCCCATCCCCTCTCCGGGGTCCTTCGGCGACGGGGACGGAGGGAGCGGGACGGCGGCGCGATGAACCTGGAGCTGCTCGGTGGGTCCGGGGCCGGGGGTCGGGGGGGCGGCCGGGCCGGGGACCGGCTGTAGGCGGGTACCGAGGCGGCGCCCCCGCAGCGCGGTGAGCCGGGGCGGCGGGCGAACCTCACGTCTTTACCTTTCGTTGCAGAGTCCTTCGGCCAGAACTACCCTGAGGTAAACGTCCTCCCCCGCCCCGCGGGGCTGCCCCCGTCCCGCCCGCTGCTGCTGCCAGCGGCCGGGCGGGACGGCCTGACCGGCCCCCCCCCCGGGCTGCCCTCTCCCCGCAGGAGGCCGATGGGACGCTGGACTGCATCAGCATGGCCCTGACCTGCACCTTCAACCGCTGGGGCACGCTGCTGGCCGTGGGCTGCAACGACGGGCGCATCGTCATCTGGGACTTCCTCACCAGGGGCATCGCCAAAATCATCAGCGCCCACATCCACCCCGTCTGCTCGTTATGGTGAGAAAAAGCTCGGTTTTTCTCGGAAGAACTGACCTCGGTGTTTAGTTGTAATTGAGCTCGTAGCTTGTGCAGCGGGTACGAAAGGCTGTTCGTGTTTTTGTTAGAATTTGTGCATGCCTGTGTTTGCGGAGCTCTGGTACCCTGACAGCTCTTAACATCTGGGCGTGTCGATTGCTGAAATGCCAGCCCGGGGTGGGATAGCCAGTTACATTTTAGGGTGGTTTCCTTTAAGAGAGTTCGAAAATCATAGAATTACAGAATGGTTTAGGTTGGAAGGGACCTTAAAGACCATCCAATCCAACCCCCTGCCGTAGGCAGGGATACCTCCCACCAGCGCAGGTTGCTCCAAGCCCCGTCCAACCTGGCCTTGAACACCTCCAGGGGTGGGGCAGCCACAGCTTCTCTGGGCAACCTGCGCCAGGGGCTCACCGCCTTCACAGGAAAGAAGTTTTTCCTAAGGTCTGATCTAAATCTCCCCTCTTTCAGCTTAAAACCATTCCCCCTTGTCCCATCGCTCCCCTCCCTGATCAAGAATCCCTCCCCAGCTCTCCTGTAGCCCCTTTAGGCACTGGAAGGGGCTCTAAGCTTTCCCCGGAGCCTTCTCTTCTCCAGGCTAAACACCCCCAATTCTCCCACCCTGTCCTCCCAGCAGAGGTTCTCCAGCCCTCACAGCATCTCTGTGGCCTCCTCTGGCCCCACTCCAAGAGGTCCATGTTCTTCTGCTGTTGGTAGCCCCCCCCCACTGCAGGGCGGTCTCCCCAGAGCAGAGCAGAGGGGCAGAATCCCCTCCCTCACCTTGCTGGCCACGCTGCTGGGGATGCAGCCAGCGCAGGGTGCAGGTGACTTTCTGGGCTGCCAGTGCACATTGCCGGCTCATGTTGAGTGTCTCATCAACCAGCATCCCCAAGTTTTCCTCCTCAGGGCTGCTATCCGTTCTCCGCCCAGGCTGTCTTTGTGCTTGACCCAGGTGAAGGACCTTCCACTTGGCTTTGTTGAACTTCATGAGGTTGACATGGGCCCACCTCTCAAAGCTGTGTAGGTCCCTCTGGTTGGCATCGCATCTCTCCAGCGTATAGACTGTGCCACACAGCTCGGTGTCGTGGCAAGGCAAACTTGCTGAGGGTGCACTCAGTCCCTTCCTGTCTTTATCAAATGCGTTATGTGTATTAAGTTTTTGGATGTTAGACTATTTTTCAGGCTAACAGATTTATATCTGAGTCTGATCATTTGGTCTGATAGTTTTAAACTGTGGTTGCATGTTTTGTCTGTTTAAGGAGTAACTTGTACTCGAATTGCCTCTCGTTACTGTAGCTGGAGTCGAGATGGTCACAAACTGGTGAGTGCTTCGACCGATAACATTGTATCGCAATGGGATGTGCTGTCTGGGGACTGCGACCAGAGATTTCGGTTTCCTTCGCCTATCTTGAAAGTTCAGTACCACCCTCGAGACCAGTAAGTCCTGTGAAAAAAAGGGTTGAATGCTCTCATTTTGGTAGATTTAAGGGTTAATAAACTGTTTTTATTGCAGTTTGCAAAGTGATTTTTGCCAAATCTAGTAGATGCTGTAAGCATATCTTCTTTTTGTGATTAGAACCCTAACTGGATTTGTTGTGGCTTTTTTTATTATGAAAATATAAGAAGGAAGAGAGTAAACGATAATAATTCTTAGAAGCATGCACAGAAATGTCCTGTTGAGTTTACAATTTACTGCATAAACTTGGAGAAGCTTCCAGAAAAAAGAAAGGAAATGAAAGTAGACTTAGCTTAATGTCATGTTGCAATTAAAGTGACAAAGATGAAATAAGATAATAAAAATACAGAGGTATTTTGTATTTCTTGCTATAGGTTGAGATTTTTTTCTTTCTTCTAAACGTGGAAACTTCTTTTCCAGAGAAGAAACTACTAACTTTTCTTTTTCTGCTTTGCAGAAACAGAGTTTTGGTTTGTCCCATGAAGTCGGCACCGGTGATGCTAACGCTGTCAGACTCCAAACATGTTGTCCTGCCTGTGGATGATGATTCCGATCTCAACGTTGTGGCCTCCTTTGACAGGCGAGGGGAATACATTTATACGGGCAATGCCAAGGGGAAGGTGAGACTTCAGCAGGCGGCACTGGATGCAAGAGCTTAGATTACTTCCTGTTCTTATCAAGATGCTTAACGTTTCTGGGTTGTATTCCTTGTTTTTATACACAAATAAGGCTTCCTGAATGTCTCTTGAATAATTGATAATGCACTGATACAATCTTCTGAATAAAGCATCACACTTTATCTTTGAAGATCTCTAGACGATAATACTTTGTCTGAGTTAGGTCTTTGTGTTGCTGTTGTCTTTGACCATGTTCTTGGATCCTTTTCCAGTGTAAACAAACCAATGTTTATGTCGCAGAACTGTCGCAGAAACTGTAGTAGAAACTACAGTCGCAGAATCCCAACTATTCCTGTGTAGATTGCTGAGGCTTCTGTTGTCAGGGTTAGTAGCTGATGTGAAAAGTACCGAAAGGGGAATGAGTTACAGTGAAGACAATGATTGCCTTCTGTCTCCTTAATCTTCAGATCTTGGTCTTAAAAACAGACACTCAGGATCTTGTTGCTTCCTTCAGAGTGACAACTGGAACCAGCAACACCACAGCTATTAAATCAATTGAATTTGCTCGGAAAGGAAGGTGAGTTACTTCATCTGGCAAGTGGTATCTTTAAAGTTGAATTGAAACTGTAGGGTAGATTGACAGAGAATACAGGGTCTTAAAACCCCCACAGTTATTTCATGGAACACATTCTGATGCTTTTTATCTTCTTAGTATTTTAATGCAATGTGTGCTCTGTGCCTTCCTTCCTACAGCTGCTTTTTAATAAACACAGCTGACAGGATAATCAGGGTGTACGATGGCCGTGAAATTCTAACTTGTGGACGAGATGGGGAGCCTGAACCAATGCAGAAGCTGCAGGATTTAGTGAACAGGTAAGAGGCAGCAGAATGGCTGGTCAGCCTGACTTGGAAAGGTGAGGTTTGTGTGCTTGGCACTAATGGGAGTCTCTGGATGAAGGGTAGCTCAGTATCTCACTCAGTGTAATACACAGATGTTTTCATTTGAAACCTGTCTGTCTCAATTTGATTTGAAGTTTAAATGTTATTGGTGGATGGGAATATGTAAGATCTCAGTCTGAAGAACAAGTCCACTCCGCAGTTCTTTGTCCTCTATGTGCTGTTGTTTAACTGTTTAACTTGTGATGTTGTCTTTGCGTGCAGGACACCGTGGAAGAAGTGCTGTTTCTCTGGTGACGGTGAATATATAGTGGCAGGTTCAGCACGACAGCATGCCCTGTACATTTGGGAGAAGAGTATTGGAAACCTAGTGAAAATACTCCACGGGACCAGAGGAGAGCTGCTCTTGGATGTAGCAGTAAGAAAGCTGTCTGCTATTTCTATGTTTCTTGTTATTTTGAAAACTAAGCTTGCTGAATTCCATTTACCAATTAAGTTCCTCTTTTCTCTTCCAAATAAATCTAGTGGCATCCTGTCCGACCGATCATAGCTTCTATTTCGAGTGGTGTTGTGTCAATATGGGCTCAGAATCAAGTGGTAAGCGTTGTAGATCCTTTCCTTAAGAGGATTTCCTAGTGCTCTCCATCCTAGTAGACTGAATGGTTGCATGTTGAAATATTTTATTAAATCCCAATTCAACAAGCTCATTAGGTTCACCTGCCTAATTTGACATATGTTTGCCATCTTGTTGAATGTGAGGAGGGTGCTCATATTTCAGTTGCTGAACTAGTTAAGCTTTGCATTAAATATCATCACAGGGCACTCTGTGTGGAAATGGTGTCCTGAATGTGTTGTGTAAGTGCAGGAAATCTGGGTGAGCGAGACAAAGTGGCTAAACATCAACATACAGCTTTGGTAATTATTGCCAAAGAGGGTAATTATTACATACATCACAATACTTAAGGAATATTATGATGTCATATTTTCAGTAGAAACTAACTTGCGCAGTTTATAATTTGCCACGTGACTGGACCTGAACGAAGCTTGATTTTTGTGATCTTGTGTGTGGCTTGAGGGATTTTAATGCAGAATGAGATTGTGATTGCATGAGTCCTCACTACGGCTGCTGTTCCTTTGCACAAGGTAAAAACTGTTTTGAATTTGTGGTTTAGGAAAACTGGAGTGCCTTTGCACCTGACTTCAAAGAGCTGGATGAAAACGTCGAATATGAAGAGAGAGAGTCAGAGTTTGACATTGAAGATGAAGATAAGAGTGAACCAGAACAGACAGGTACTGCATAAGCTGTGTGTCTATGTAGCAAATAGTTTGTAGTCTGACTACATGACTGTAGTAAAAAATAAAACTAGTGGTCGGTAGTAGACATGGGTGTTAAATGACAAAACAAGAGTGGGCAAATGAAGTTGTATGAACTAACACAATCAATGCGATTCCTGCCAGTTGACTTGCAACTTTTTTTTAGAAATGCCTCTCCTCTCTGATATACGTTTAAGCAGAAAGCAGTAGCAAATAAACGTACATTGTCGTACAGGCTTGCTCTGAGCAGCAGCAGTGCTGAATGCAGCGCAAAGTGGCCACTTGGTGGTGCCAAACAATTGTGTACTGTGAAAGGCTACGGTTAAACTGTGGAAAGAGATGAGGGTTATTCCCAGTACACCGAAGAGCTCTCCTCATTACCAGGCTTTGCAGCACTTCTCATATTTAGATTAATTGTTGTGTAGCAGTTTTGAATATTCAAGTGTAACATTGGCTTATTGGATTTAAGCATTAAAATAAATTTAATCAGATTTAGAATTAGTTTAGTGAAAACAACAAAACATCTAGAAGACTTAAAATCTTTTATGTAGCTTTCTTACTGGTGTTTTATAACAATAGGTCTGTATTAGAACATAGAAAAATAAAACAAAAACCTGATGGATTTAAGAGGAAATAGTTTAGGTTTGTTTTCTGCTTTAATTCTCACTTCTGCATGCTTAGACATTTAAGCACAGTCAATCTCATTCTTTCTAAGTAATTTGGTCTTTTGGTCCTTATTGTCTATAATTCATCTTTTTTTTCCCTGGTTCTCAGGTGCTGATGCTGCAGAAGATGAAGAAGTGGATGTAACTAGTGTGGATCCCATTGCTGCCTTCTGTAGCAGGTGAAAGAATATTTTGTTTAAAGTATGAATGCAAAATGTATCACTAATATTCCCTATATAATATGTTAGAATAACCCCTAGTTTTAAATGAAAGCAAACTTTTTTGCTTCACAGCGATGAAGAACTGGAGGACTCCAAGGCTCTGCTTTACTTACCCATTGCTCCTGAAGTGGAAGATCCAGAAGAAAACCCCTATGGACCTCCACCAGATGCGGTTCAGAGTTCCTTAACTGATGAGGGAATAGGTTCTGAGAAGAAGAGGCAGTCCTCCTCTGATGGACCTCAGGCACCAAAGAAGAAGCCCAAAACCACCAACATTGAACTACAAGGAGTACCTAATGATGGTGCGTAGAAGCCACCATTGTTTTATTGACTGTTCTGCATCTGAGATGGTCTGAAGACCAGAAGTTCAGAAGGTCACTCCTTAATTTTCTCCTTCCTGTGAAGTCACTTCTTACAAAATTTATCAATAGCCACCAGCTCTGCAAATGTGGTGGCATTTTGCAAGCTAGGAATGAGTAAAGGCATCCTGAAACCATAATTCTTAATGGTGTTTCTGTCTAACACCGAGGGCTGTGCATCCTGATATAAGCATCTTAAGGGATAATTCACTTCGGTAACACATTGTCTCTCCACAGAAGTCCATCCGCTGCTGGGTGTGAAGGGAGATGGTAAATCCAAGAAGAAGCAAGCAGGCAGGCCTAAAGGATCAAAAGGTAAAGACAAAGATTCTCCATTTAAACCGAAACTCTACAAAGGGGACAGAGGTGCTTTACCTCTGGAAGGAGCAGCGAAGGGTAAAGTGCAGGCGGAGCTGGGACAGCCTTTGACAGGTAAGGAACCCAGCGTGAGCGTCGTTGGCTTGCTTGGTGGCCTTGCTTTGTACAGACCCTGACTTAATATAGTCATAGCATTTTATCTTCCCAAATGGCACTTATTCACTAAACGTTTAGCTGCTGTCAAGGATAGGCAAAATTTTACATTTTTTTAAGTGGAAGTGCTTTCAATATTTGCAATAAAACTGATATCCATGCCTGTGTTACTGCATAGAAAGAGCATGTAGGGTTTTTAATAGAGATTGAGCACTGCTTCAAAAGCAAAAACTCTTCTGGTAACTTCAATCTTTTCAATAACTTCTATCAACTCTTACATAAAGAGTAATAATGTTTGGTTTTGGTGGGTCGTTTTGAGGGGGGAAAATGTGAATAGTGAAGGATTCTGAAGCTGAAATTGACATTTGTGCCATCAATACTAGGCAGAGTGTTGAAGAACAGAAAAGTTCTGTAAGCAGAACTAGGAAATGGAGCGTCGATAATTGTCCGTTTGATAAACGAACCCTGAGATAAAATCCAGGAGCTGAATTTTCTATTCCTAGCTATACAGCAGCCTTAGTTAAATTCCAGAAAGTACAGCTGCTGTAAATGAGAATGTGTTTTGGTGGACTTTCCTCTTTTTTTTTTGGTCATATTTTGTTGGTTGTGTACCAAAAACCTGGACTATTGCAGACGCCTTTGTTGGGGCCCAGACTTAGTCTCAGAGAAACTGTTTCCCATCTGTCTCATTTGCTACTTCAGCTTATTTGTGAGAAGTTCATTCAAGCGCAGTAAAGGAAGCACATGTTCCGATTAAGTGATGTGGGCTCAATTTTTTTACTTTCCTCTGAAGAACTCAGGGTTGATATATGAACAATTTCAAAGACACAATGGAATTGGTATATCAAATTTTGCATTTCCTTGAACTCAGCAGCTGCTGCTGTGGATTTTAGACTGTACAGAAGTGAGTTTATTTCCTCCCCCCTTCCTTCCCTCACTGCTGGTCCTACGCTACCCACCTTGCTCATTGTCCTTCCTGCTCAGCTCCTGTTATGTTGCTTGTACTAGTGCTGATAATTGCTCTTTGCAGAAAAAGGGAATGGGATAAAAGAAACTTAATCTATACATGGAAAAATGTGGTGGATGTTTTCTGGCCTTCCATTTAATCTTCTCATGCTGCACCTTGCAAAATCCAGAAATTAGAGAGATAGCCAAGAATATCCTTAGACCTTGTTTGTAGGCTGGGAGGTACTGATTAGCTCCTGGTGTCAGATTTACTGGACAGGGTGATTCTCTTTTGACTTCTCAAGTCATCAGGGGGCATCCAATATGTTTTAAAGTATGATAGTAAGGAATTATCTGGATTGTGTGGATCCTCAGGTGTCTTTGCTGGCATCTGTTACACATCCTGACCGCTCTGTTGTACCACGCTGGAGGGACAAGAGTGGTTTGAAGACCAAATGAGTATAACCGTTAGTTTCATCAGCAGGCCTGTTGATTGCTTTCTTTTATCACACTGCTAATTAACATGACCCTATGCAAATGGAGATAAATGAGAAAGGATCGTGCACTGGAAACTTAACAATGTGGCTTCTAAAATGAATGTCAGTCATCGTTTGCTTCAAATAACCAATGCTGGATGTTTTGACTTTCCCATGTTTAAGTAGCTGTATAAGGAGTCTGTTTTCAGAGAAGTGGTTTTCATAGCAAGTATTTTTGTTCAGCTTTTTCAAGGTATGTTTATGTAACTTTGTTATTAACTTGTTCTACTAATTTGCTTGATCTACATTTGTAGACAGATCCCTGTATTTTCCTCTTGCAGCTTGTGATCACTGTTGCATTAGTCTGTTCTGAGAGTTGGAAAAATAATACTCCCATTTCCTCTAACACTTTTCAAATGAAGCAATGTTAGACAGACTCCTTTTTTTGTTTTGTTTTTTTTTACATATCCGTGCAAAGCCATATTTGGGAGGATTTTTGTGTGTTTTTTTTTGTAATGCTCCCATGCAGTTGTTATAATATAGTCTGACTGGCTATGAAAGACAACAGTGGAATTTTACTGCCACTAAACTTGGGATGTGTGTACCGGTGCCAGTACAGTTAGCTTTGGTTTTTGGACACTGTAAAATGGAATTTTTCTTTTCTTAGGAACAACTGTGTTTAGACCCAAGTTCCCTACTTACTTTACCCACCTGTTGGAGTTGGTTGAGGTTTCTAAGATTTACTTTTAAGTTTTGTTGCCTGTGAGCGCGTTAAGGTGTTTTTCCGTGGTGGTGTTCTTTAGCTTGACTGAGCTATAGGCAAATAATTAATATTGCTATGATGGACTTCTGTCTCTCATTAGGACCTGTTATTGTGCTTTCTTCTGCAGTACTGTTGACTTAAGAGGATCTAATAGATCCATGCAGTAGATCTCACTAGTCAGTGTTGGAAGCGTCTGTATGAGTCATGTTATGAGAAGAACAGATTGTCCACTGAAAGAAGCTGTCAGTTGGAACTTTCCAAACTCACAGCAGTCTTTTAATCCATGAAGTACATGTCTGTCTTCCTTTGTTCTCTTCAAGGCTTGCGCTTACAATTCCTGTTTTGGGCAGCCAGTTTTTTTTCTTGGGGTTGCCGGTGTTCCACTACATGCAGATACACGCTTCCCGGGGATCCTAGAGCCAGACTGCCTTTTCTCTCTCTCGTGCATGAAGCTGTTAATTCTGCTAGCTCCTTGTGCTGTTGCTTTCTGAAGTAACTAATCAGTCGCTAAAGCAGTCACACGACAAGCATTTCTCTGCTGGAAAATGTTTGTGATATGCCCTAATACAGTGTCTTTCTGCAAGCTGCGTGGCCGGGCCCTGGAGCCTGCTGCAAGCGCGTCCGTGTCGCTGTGCTGTGCAGTCTGGCAGTAAATGTCTTATTCTTAAAGCTGCTATGTCAAAATCAGGGTTCAGAATAAACCAACTGAGAAGCTTGATCTATTTTATAGTTTTAAAATAAAATCTTACGGCAGTGTGGTTTAACCCAAACTTAGGTGGAACTTGATGTTTCCAGTTGTGCTTTTGCTCTGACATTTTGGGATTTTTGAATCAAAAAATTTTACACCAGGTAAGTTTGCTTGTAACTTTGTGGAGTAAAAGCTCAGAGTTCCTCAGCCACCTTGTCCATGCCTGTGCACGTGATCTCAAATAGAAATGCAGAAATACTGGAGATCTTAATTTGTCATAGATAGTATCTTGTTGATTATATCTCGTTCTGAAAAGAATGGCTTTATCTAGAAAGTCTTGTTCTCTTTCTTTTTTTTTTTCTGGATATTTGGTGGTCTCTTGGTTTCTGGTAACGTCTGTTTGAGTCTGGTTACTTATTTTTCACCTGTCTTTGATCTCTTCAGCAGGTGGGGCAATCTCAGAATTGTTATGAAGACACTCTTCTTTATCTTCCTGTATTCTTTCCTATATTGGCACCATAATGTGGAAAATAGATGAAATGCTCAGTCAGAGTGGACTGACTAATACAGCAGACTGATTGTTCATGGATTCAGGGAGTGACTTTTGTAAGAAATGAATATGGAAGAGGAAACGGCCTTCATTCCTCCTTAACTGCCTCTTCATCGAACAGTGTAAGATGCTGACTCTCAGGTCATGCGATTTGCAAAGAGACTAACTGGACTGCCTTTGTGTTGACATATATAACTATTTCTAAAGTGAGCTGGTACCCAGCATCTGCCACTCCAGAGCTTATCAGCCGTTGTCTTTTAAATATATTTTCCTTTTGTTCCTGGATTGAAGAATACCCAAAGTGTGTATTTTTATTCCTGATGCGGTATGACTGTGTATCCTGCAAACTTCCTTTTCTTTGCTGTTAATTTTCATTTCGGTGAGTTGTAAGTCCTTCTAGGCCAGCTGCATTGCCGTAGCTGTTCTGTTAGCTCAGTGTGATGCCTTCTGTGCTGACATGCTTAGTGAAACACTGCTGCTGATTGTGTGCCAGGTTTGATTTCATCTCAAGTGGATAGAGATTTAATGTGAAGAATCAAGACGCCTCTGAAGTCTGCAAAGAATGAATCTTCATATTGTGAATATTTTAGACATGAAGGATGACTCTGCTTATGGGAGAAGGAACAAGTGAAAATAGCTCTAGATAAAATACTCAGTTTATATGCTTTCTTCTAGCCTGCGATATGAAAAGCTGTGTTGGCAGTTTCTTTCTGTCCTCGCCAGTGTTTTTATTCTGTCTCTTTCCTGTGAGGTGCCCCACCAGAAACAATAGGTTTCCTCCTTAGCTGGTAGGTAGAGAGAAAAAAAGAACCAGGATTTCTCCAAACTGAAAAAGTAGTTTTTCAGTTTTTTCCCCCCACTTCTGGATCAAGAATGGGAGAAATATGAATGCTGACAGCTCATTCCCAGCCAGCCTTTAACCTTTTATTCCTTAAAGACGGTTGTAATATTTTCCTTGTGGGAAGGGGAAGAGACACTGTCTCTGTCCAGTGCCTACATCCTGACACCTCTCTGTACTAGACCGACCGCCTGTTAAAAGAAAGTTTTCATTCCTAATGCCCCTTGTTTTATAGACTTTTATAGTTTCTATGCAATTACTTTCAGTTTTTCCCCAGATGTAATTATTGAGATTATCACCACGTATTTAAATTTTCAAAGTATCCTGCAGACATTAAAAACCAAGAAGAGGAGTCATAAAGAGATTTATTAATTTGCAGTTGGAAGTATGCAGTAGTTGCGTGAGATATAAGCATGGGAAGAGAGGAGACATTTTAAATCAGAAGGTTTTTTAAAACTGGTATTTTCATTTCCGGCTTTGGTACAGCGGTCTGCTTCATTTAATGAAATTCATTCCCATGCGTACAGTATTAGTTTTCTTTGTTCTCTCTGCTTGTAGGATGACTCGCATCTTTCCTGGAACACTGCTATGTCAAATCCACCCAGATGTGGTGTGGCTGACCCCGCAAGCTTTAAAAGATGCACAGGCAGTGGTTCTCTAGATTATTTTAAAGCATATGATTTGCCACAGACTCCAGCCTTCATTTCTGTTAAAACTTCTCTGTACAGTGTATATGTCCTTGGTTTATTTTCTTCCATCTCTTATTTTATTTTTTGGTATCTGTAGTTTTGTACAATATTTGTCAGATACTGGCTTGATGGTAGTATATAGCAGTGATGTTAGTTTTTGTGTTTGTAAATAAAGAGGTATGTTTTATTTCCTAAAGTCAATGGGTAAGTCTTGGCTTTTCCATACAACCGGGATTGTTTGTATTGTGACAATGTTTAGGAATCCTATAATACAGCTGGGGTGCAAACACAAACATATTGTGCCTTCACCACAGCTGGTGTGGTGGTGTTTGGGTTTTTCCAGTGTGGTGTTTGGTTGATGATCTCTTTTCAAGAGAGAGGAGTAAATCTGTAGTCTAATAAAAGCCCGGTATACCTGAGTGCAGCCTTGGCACTCTGAGACAGACATGCGAAAGGGGGGCTGAACACAAAGCGTGCTGGGTGTAGAGTGCACCTCCACGGAAACTGAATGTGGAAAATACAAATACTAGATCTTCAGAAGCCTTAATTTTAATAAATCAAAGAGTGTTAGGAAGAGAAATATGGATATTCATTAGCACAACTGTTGAAGAACATGGCAATCCAAATCCTTTCTGCAATCCATAATTCAGTTGCTGGTAGGGAGATGCTGATTATTGAACTGCCTTGACCATAGTTCAATTACTCTGTCAAAAATAAGTAACTGATTTTTTTCATGAAGAACTTTTTTAGTAGTGCATTATTCTTTTGGAACGCTTGAGCACTAAGTGAATTACGCTGGGATGTCTCCTCTTCAAGCATTTTGCTGCAGTGGAAGCATATGAGTGGCATATGAGACGCATCAGTTGAACGTGGAGGTTTTGGCTCAGATCTCTCTGGAATTGGTGGCTCTATGTGACACAGAGCACAGGGCTCAGGCTCGGCACTCCTTTGAGCGATGCCATGAGGCCAGCGCTGTTGAATGCCTTCTGAGTCTGACAGTGGATGTCAAGAGCCCTATACAATGCTTTTAGGCTGAGTCCTCATCTCAGAGGACTCATTTTGGCCTCTGACTTAGGGGAGTTCGTTGTTCTCCCTTGGAAGGTTTGGGGCCACACTGACCCGGGCAGCCAGATTGTGACATCGCCACCGCTCCCCCAGAAACGTGGGCTCACGGAGATGGGAGTGACCGCACTGAGCCCCGCGTAGAGATGGATGTCATCAGTGATAAAATACTGTTCAGCTTCCCTTTGATGTCAGTGCCATCCAGGCTATGTAGAGGTTGAAATCGTGTTTTTGTGATCTTGGTAATTTGGGGAGTACTTTAGATTTTAGGATACATGTATGTAAGACAGAACTGTACAGGTGCTGCATAAGGAATTATGATTTCCTTGTGCTCAACAGCACTATTTTAAGGATTCCAGTAATGATTACTTACATTGCTTTATAGTTTGGTAGGAAAATTAAACTGGAACAGTACTACTTTACAGTGGAAATTCATCTAGAACAGTATGTAAAATCTTACAGAGAAGGGAGGACTTCATCTTTTTTAAATTGTCAAGTATATCCAAATTGTTGGCATAATGTGGATTAAAACATTCTGCTGCCCTGTTACGTGAACTGGGATTCACGATTCACATTCTGTCTGATATAGTAATGTGTTGTATCTTTTCTAGCAGTGCTGTACTTCAAGCCTGTCTTGTTGGAGGATTTTTCCTAATGGAAGTATTAGGTCTTGAAGATGATGCTGGTGGGATTTCAGAAATACTTAGTTTGAAGACTTACAAAGAATGATTTTGTGGGTTTTTTGACTACTGAATTTGCATGGCTTTAGAAAGCAGTATGTCTGATGGAAAACCCTGATATGAAGACCTTGGGGAACTGCCACATCCTTGGGATATTATCTTGTGCTTTCTATCTGCCATTGGTAGTTTCCTTCGAAAAAGTCACCATCCCAGCAGAGCTGAAGTCGGCTGTAGTGAAAATTGCAGTCAACGCCACATCCTGCAGCGTCACCTGTGGGCCGGGCTTCAAGCTGGAGGAGATGTGCGAGATCACTCCTGCTGGAGAGAGGAGGAATTGTACCTTGCGCAGGTCCGGCTGCCTGACCAGCTGGGTTTGTGGCTTACTCCACTTCACTGTCCATGTGGGAAAACCCTTCCAGTTCAGCTGCCTGACCTCCGACGCAGTCGGCTTTGGTAGCCAAGCCTACAGCTATACGTGGAGGCTTGCCCAAGGCCTGATCACCACGAATGATGTACTGTTCAAACCTTTCAATAACCCAGATTCTGTCATCAAGTTTTCCCCTACCAGGGAGTCTGATGCAGGGACTTACCGATGTGATGTGCAGATGTTGAAGACATTCAAAGTCATCAAGAGGGTCTACTTTGGGGTCAGAGTGATCCAAAATGACTTAGTGGATCTGAACTTTCAAAAATCCTTGACCTGGGAACAGAAGTTAGCAGCAAACAAGGAGGAAGGAAACACAGAAAATAGCACCCATCAAGAAGTGCAAGAGCAGCAGCGTTTTTGGCAAGGAGAATTGTTTTATGAATGCTTGATAGGAGTTGTAAGCGGAGTGATAGCGGGTGTCTTGGTGAGCATGGCTCTCTACTTCTTGCAGAAGATGTTGGGAAGGAGAGCTGCGAAGAAATGAACTGAGGTTTAATGCAATTGCTTGTCTCTGTCTCTCTGTTAGTATTGATGCAGTATTTCATGGCAATGTTTGTAACTTTTTTTTTTTTCTGGCTAACACAGTTTATTACCAAATATTTTCTTAAGCTTTGGAGTCTGCTAAGTTAGTACAGGACTGTAGCACCAGAGCTTGAGTCTCAATGGAGTAGTGCAGACAGTAGCTCCAGATGGGGCAGGGCAGTTTGCCTCCACACTGTGTGAAAGGATGGTCTGGAATGGTCCAGACAGGAGGACGCTGAGCCAGAGAAACTGCCCACTGCTTGCTGCTAACTACCTTGTCACGCTCTTCTAGCTGGTCTTTATTTTACCTCTAGGTGTCTGGATTTTTTTTTATTTAGCTAATAACTTACAATCCTGATATCTCCTTGAATTTCTTCTGCTTTGCCCAGAACTCAGTGGTGATGCGAGCTGTCACAGATCACTGTTTGGTAGATGGTGTTTCTCCAGCAAGAGGTTTCAAAGAAGTAAGGACGCTCTCGAGGTGGGCTTACAAACCAGGTTTCCTGGCTGTGTGGTGGCCTTTCCATCAGATCCAAGGGTCTCGTCTCAGCAGCTGCAGGGCAGTGCGGGGACGAGGGATGGACCACCACTGCCTGCTTCCTCTAGAGAGATTTATCTCCCTCTGCTAGAGCCCAGAAAACTCTAAGTATCTTCAAGCGATAGCTTGGAGCTTGCCCTGTTTTCTTTGTAGTGTAGAACAGCGAAGCAGGGAGCATTGGGTCCCACAAGCAAATCTTCCATTTGAGCAGTGCTGCTTAGGAACATAACTGGGTGTTTTTAATCATGACTCAGAGCTGAGCTTATTCCTCAAATCTTTAAAGGGGGAGGAAGGGAAGAGTTCAGTGGGCTTGTGGATCTTTCATTTTTCCTGGTGATTAATAAGTATAAAACATGCAGCAACTCAGTAGGGAGTATTGTTTCCCTCTTGGTAGCAGAATCCACAGAGGGACCTATTAAGTGCCTTCTCTTTCTACTTTCTGTCTCTTATTTTACAGTAAACAACTATATTTACTAAGTCTGTTTCCTATTTTTTTTTCTGTGAACTAAAGTACAGGAATGCATAGCACACCCAATTCTGGGGAAAATAGTGATATGTCTCTAATATTAAAGATTGAAGCATACTATTATTTTTTCTTTTTACCAGAACAGCAACAAAAAAAGCTTTAATATAGAAAGTGATGGATATAGATGTAAATACCTTGTTTGCAGAGAATCCTATATAAAAAAATCAGACTGAAATGTAACGATCCAAATCTTCATGTACAGTGAAGTCAGTAATAAGTGTATCAGTACGACAATCTGTGGACCTTGGGGTTGTCTAGCTGTATTTGAGTGGGGAAGCAAGCCTGTTATCAGCCTTGGATTCCCAGTTTGTATTTCTACTGATTTCCCTGTTTCTGTGGGGAGACTTTAATGGGCACAATAACCAGCAGAAGTTTGGAGGTGTTGGAGGGAACTGTTCTGCAATGACACAAGATGCCTTCAGGGAGATGCATCGTCCTTTCCTGATGCCTGGGGCGACCCTCTGGGAAGGGACAGGAGGGTTGCTACACAGCTGTGGCAGACAGCAAGGGACGGTATGTCCTTCTTCCATCTGGTGACCTGGTCCCGTGGGTCAGAAGCTCCTGGATGGTGATCCAGTTGTCCAAGATTTTCTTCTGTTCTTCATCAGTTTCCTCTGACTCAGCTCCACAATACTCAAGTCTCTCCTGTGCTCAGTGCTGGCTTTGTCTTCGCTTGGCTGTTCCCTCTGGCTCTGCAATGCTTTTCTCTGTTTCTGTACCTTGGCTAGGAGCACGTGCTGCCTTCTCTGAGCCTTATTCCAGTATTTCCCAGTCTTTAGCTCGCTGAGGGCATCCTCATCTGTGGTCAGTCTGCTTCGTTATTCTGCGATTCTCAAGGCCCTGTCCTTTAGCAGCCAGTTCTTGTGTTGCTTCTTCAAGGACCACTTGCTCCTTTCGCATGCCAGCCTCCATCTGTTCCCGTTATCCCTTGCTCTGCCCTCTGGGCTTCCATTGCATCGCCTTGCTTTTGCTGACACTCTAGCCGGGTCGCTTAGACACTCTGCAGCAGCCTTTTCCTGCGAGAAGCTCCTGTAGTGATGTGCCTGGTGAGGAATCGTAAGCTGTTTCGAGCTGGCAGCGATGCGTGGTGGTGGGCACGCATCTATGGCCTGTGCGGAACGTTTGTTCTCACTGGATTTATTTCTGTCCCCACTCGCTGCACTCTGGAGGCAGAGTCCACCCCTGTGCTGCAGCCATTTCTCTCTTGGGGTGCTATTTTCACCAACCCAAAGGCACTGGTCCTGTTTTCTTGTAGCCCTGCTCCTGGGCTCCTGACCCGTGAGGCATTTCTTGGTCCCTGGGAATTGGTTGGTACTGGCTGCATCTGCTTTCCAGGAGTTCTTGAAATCTTCCGCGCTCCTCTGTGCTTACGCCGCAGAAACTGGGATCGCTTAACTCATCATGGATGGGGAAGTTATCTGTCAGTAGTCCTCTCCGTGCAGGTGTACTGGTGCAGAGATCTGCGCTGGGACCTTCCTGGCCACGGGCTGGTTCTGCTACTGCATCTGGCCCCGAATTCTCACCCAGCTGAGCGCTGGTGTCGCTAAAGCCCAGGCCGCTCTCCCACATGGGATGGAGGAATGTCTGCTTTTCTTCTTCACCTTTACTGCTTTTGCTTTCTGCCTAAAAACAAACACCCACAAGCTGTTAGATATCTTTGGGGCTATCCTCCCTGGCTGAGCGTGAGTCATCTCTCTAAGCGTCCTCCAACCATATGCAACTGCAGGATTTCTCTCTTGCCTGAAGCTCTCCCTGCTGCTGCTGTAAACAGCCTGAGACGGGGCCTTACCAAGCTCCCCGGGACGCTGGAGAGAGCTGCAGGGATGGAGTAACAGCTGCTGAAACCCCGCTCATCGCGATGAACGAGGGCTAATGCCTGAAAGAGAGATATAATGAGAGCTGGGAACATTACATCTGGTTTAGCAAACCTGATGATGTAAGGCTGAGGTGACTGAAAAAGATTTTTGGAAGGTATGGAGGCAAAATGGGATGGGATACCTTATAGTTCAGCTCTTCTCTTCCTGTGGCACGGGGTGTAGGAAGTGGGTAATTAGGTTCATTATGGCTGTTGCAGTCCTGTGGCAGCAGGTGATCAAAGAAAGCCCTGTGGAGGAACCAAACAGAAAGACGGGTCCCTCCCCAGCCCAGCGAGAGGGGCTGGCTCTGGGCTTTGGCATGCTGAGGGTCGTATTTTTGTTATTGTCTGAGTGGCCAAACCAAAGAACCGGTGCTAGGCAGGAGCGACATCAGCCTGCTTTAAGGTTAGTGGATGCAGTTGATTAGAAAGCAACTTTGAGAGATGTTGGCTGACCTTGTGCTTCGCATGCTACGCTATTGTGGCTTTCTAGGAGACATTTCTTTACCTTGAGCAACACGTTGTACGTACCCATCTAGGCAGAGATTTAAACCCGATTTGCTGCAGTTCTCTTCCTTGCAGCACTGCTCGTTCCCTGCTCTGAAGTCCCTCTGCGCTGCAGCATCAGATGTTCGCGGAGGCTCATGGCAGACTTCTGTCTACGCACTTCCAGTGTAATCTGTTCCCCCGTGCTCTGGAGTGTTTCTAGGACCTCCTGTAAGCTGGCTCTGGAGATAGCTTTTCCATTGACCTGGTTAGCAGGGGAGCGGATTGCAAAATAGCCCATTCATACAGCCTAATCTCATGTTTTCTTAATGCACGATTCCTTCGCCTTGCCAAAGAGCTCCCCTGCCCCCGACGCCAGTAGCTCTGCTACAGCATTAACTGCTCAGAGGTTCAGCAGTATCTCTCCAAATTGTGGAAAGAGAGCTATGTAGGGAGGGCTTTTAATCGCTTCCTCTTTCTGCTGCAGAGATGGGAGATTAAATCGTATCTTTGTATCTCAGGTGTGCTTATAAGATAAATGTGAAAAAATGGTTACAGTAAACTCCATGGTTTGGATTGGTTTACTGTTAAGCTGCCCTGTTGATACCTGCTGTAGGTTAACTGGTTTCTTTTATCTTAAAAACCAATTTCCAATCACCTTGAGTAAACCCACAGTGAGCCTCATCTATGCAGGGCAAAACACATTGACTCAGCCTTTTGCCCAGGTTTAACACCACAGCGAGTGAACTCTGCATAAAGTGAGCCCTACAAAACTCTTCTCACCCCCAGGAAATTCTTCTCTTTCCACAGCCTGTGGATAGCGGGAACGATGTACGCTTGGTTTGGGAGCTAATGGTTAAAATCAACAAAGAGAAGCTGTCCCATCTGGAAGACCCTCTCTGCACTTTGTAATGTAAATGCAGGGCTTGCTCCTGTGGGCAGCTGTGGTTTAGAAATGCAGAAAGATTACATGAAAGGTCCGGGACAATCCATTTTCTCACTGCTTAGCTGAGGAGGTCAGAGTGGGAGCCAAAAGGGTCCTTCATCTTTTTATTGTGTCCTCCCTTTGTTTTGTGGTGTGGTTTGTTTTTGTTTTTTTTTCCAAGGGAGCCAGATGTCTGGAGCAGGAAAGATTAATTTTTTTTTTAATGCCTATTTTAAGATGGAGGTCTGTGATGGACAGTGTGACTCCAGCTATTGGAAAGGACAGGACTGGGCCTCTTATTGGCATAGTTACTGTTTGAAACAGCACTTTCCTTGTACACTTTTGAGTTTTACAACAATCTAAAGTATCTTGGCTGATGTTTACATTAGCAGGTCTGCTGGGGGATGGAGGGGAAGGAAGAGAGAGCAGCCTGAGCTGAGGGAAAGAAAGGTCACGAAAGGGGAATAGGGGAGGTTGGAGGTACAGGGAGGTCAGCGAAAGCAGCTGAAGCAAGGGCTCTTCAGAACAGCACGCTCTCCCCATCCCTCCATTTCTCTGTCTCTTCCTGTAATCTGCATGTTTTCTTAGTCACTGTTGTTGTTCTTCCCAACATAACTGGCTGAATTGCAGAAAAAAAAAGGTCTCTCTGCTCTGAGCTGGTAATATGGTGCCTAAACTTCTTTTTCCCACACTTGGCCAGTTTGTCTGCCTCACCTGGCGGAGAGGATGGAAGGACTGCATACAAACCCTGCGCGTTGCCAGTTCCCAGCTGGAGGTTTTTTGCGGTACAAACTTCTGCTGACTGCTGATGGTCCTAAGTATTAGGAAGCAATTAGTATTGTACGTACTAAAGCCAGACAGATTGTGTGAGGGAGGAAGTCAATTTGCTAATGGCATTAGCACTTGGAAAGAAGGAGGTAATAACAGAATGGTGAGGCATAGGCAGCTGTTTAAATTGCTGTTAGCTACTGAAGCTTATCTAAATTGAATAACTAGATTGCCTTAACTGCTGGAACTTGAATGGCAGCAAAGAGGAAAACAAACCCCATATGCTGCTTCTCCACCGAGATGGGGCTGTCTGACTCTTCCATCCTCTGCACACTGATCTGTGTTAATTCTTTCGCGTGTTCCTGCAGTTGCCCGCAGCAGTTCAGTGATCTGCCGGGATATATGGAACAGCCCGGCTCTCGGGCTGTTGTGTTCTTGTTCCCCTCTTTCCCACTCACTTCTGCTTCTCATGTGCTGCTTTCCTCTCCCTTTGGCTCATTTGTTTAGCATCTCATTTACTGCAGACATTCCCTAAGCCTCACACAGCATAAAGGAAGTAACGGGAAATGCAGTAATTTTCTTTAATGACCTTTGGTTTTGTAAAACATCTTTCCTAGTCAGGTATTGCGGAGCATTTTACCAAATAGGAGTGACTCTGGTTCTGTGGAAGCAGCAGCTGGGCTGGTGAATGCGCCAGCAATGCAGTCCCCATCAGTGATGCTCAGGCTGCTTTGGCGGCTGATGGCAGGATGGGTGTTTCCATACCTCCCGTAGAGGTTTTTAGGAGGTAAAGAGTGAAATACTTTGCTTATGGCTAAGAAATGCGTGTGAATGCATAACTACGGACTGCATCACGCACCCCCCTTCCCAAGGACAGCACGTGGTCTCTTCTGCACTGTTCTGGGAACCACTTTGCCAAGGCACATTTTCCTTCCAAGTCCATGGAATGATGCTTTTGAAAACCAGAGAAATTCAGAGTTCACTCTCCCCTTTCCTTTTGCTGTCCTTTTCCCAGCACAGATACATTGAGTAGCTATTGATGTTTTGCCTGTGCTCTTCCCTGCATTTTTTCCAGGAAACTGCAGCTTTTTGGCAGTTATTTCTGCCACAGAATGCTGCATAAATATGTTCCTTTGTTGCCTATCTCTGTTGATGCCAGCTTAGACCTGTGGAACTCATGCACAAGGCAGCGTGTTTTGGTAAAACGTGCTGAATACTGCGGGTTTAGTTCCTGCGTCATCTTAGGCTGAGTGTAGAAAAGCAAATTCACTATTGCAGCAGTAATCCTAAGCAGGAGTGTTTCAGTTAACTCTCAGTTAGTGTATGCTGAGTCAGATGTACACCACAATAAGGGTTTTTTTTTGTGCTTAGTTCTGATGATTGTTAAATTGATGCAATGATTTAATTTAATCAGAACCTTTAAACGAGAATTTTTTTAGCAGCATATAAAATAACTCTTCCTTTTGCTTTGACTGTTTTGAGATTTCTTCTTCTTTCTCAAAAGCTTTGTCTTTGGCTTGCGGGGTGTGTGTCAATAAATCGATATTATTGAACATCAACTGAGTGTCAATAAGGGATGAATTCTCTTTAGGCAATAAAATATGGTTTTCTGAGTTTTCAAATATTACATGTTGAGTTCTTTTGAAAATTTGGCTTTCGTGTTAGGTAGTAACCCCCAAAATGCTAAGACAGAAGCAAATAATAGAAGGATATGATTAAACAAAACCAACTGTAGCATAGATTTGTATGAAGCTTTTAAGATGCTGACCCTGTGCATCCCTGACAATATAAGCATAGCTTTGTTTTGCACCCTGTTGTCCACAGAGGTAAAAAGATCGACTGCTAATTTTTTTGAGTTGGAATTTTGTGAAAATGCTGGGTGTAAACCACCTTCAGAGTGGTAAGAACCATCTCTTATGTATTTTGGCTTTAAAGATTTACTCTTTACTTTTACCTTGATTTGGTCCCAAAAGGAGAGAAGAAAGATCATCTTCGAGCGGTTCCTCTTTCCTGGAGCTTGCATCATCAGTTTCCCAGGAGCGAAGTGGGCTCTGCTGATGCTACAAGCCTAGGCTGGCTTGGCTCTGCCCGTCTGCCCCAGGCTGCTGAGTTCACTCCAACCAGCATCCGTCAGTCCCTCGGTTTTTCTGTGTCCCTTACATTTAAAAAAAGCTGCTGCTCTTTATCTTTTCGAGGCAGAGGGGTCTTTCATTTACCCCATCGCCAATCCCAGGCTTGTTTGTCTAAACTTGCGTGCTGTTTGTGGAAACTGCCTGTTTCTTCCTGATGCTTTTTCATTTCCAAGGAAGGTCTACTTTTATTTGTCTCTTTACGTCTGTTCTGTGAGGGGAGGGCTGGATCGGTGTCAATCCTTTGCTCGCCCTTTTGGTATTTGCAAGTAAAGAAATGTATAGAGAGTGATGTCTAGATGTAACGAAAGCTCTCTGCGAGTGTCCGGGCTGGGACCCGGCGAGCAGCGTACGGGGATGTGTAGGCAGCAAACGTCAGACCCAACAATGTAAGAGCTAGAAACAAGAAATCCTATAAATGCCCGTGGGGAAGTAATGAAGAGGATGTTTTCTCAGGTGGGACACAAACCATTAGCTCTGGGGTAGATTCCTTTGAATTCTTGAAGTGTTTTGTTTTGATACCATTTTTAAGGGGTTTGCTTGAACTGTCTTTTTCTGTAACTTTAAATGAAGCATCAGTAAACCAATTCAGCCACCCTCCCCCTCCAGGAATAACCCTAAACAACTCATAATAATTTGAACTGTATGCTGAAATGCTTTAAGTTCTGTAAAAAGTTAGCTAACTACTTCCCCTTGGTATTTACATGTAGAAACACCTCTGTTGGGACCAGGCCTGCCGAAATACCGCAGCAAGGGCTATACTCTTAGTGGCTACGGCCTTAATGCCCGAAATCTGCGTAGGAGCCTTTGCTGGAAACACACTGACACTCCTAGATAAACTGGTTTTTGTTCTTAAATGCAGCTGAGCTGTGGTGAGCTTACAGTAATCAGCTGGTGCTGGTGCTCTGGGACTGACGGGCGCAAGCGATGCCTCACAGCATCCTTCCTCCAGCATCGGTGCATCCCGGCTTGCGGGCGTGCTCTCTCCGCAGGGCTGTGCTTGCCTTACCAGTAGGACCCGCCAGTTTGTCAGCGACTATACATTTGTCTCCTTGATTTATATCCTGTGCAGCAGCGTTTAATGATGGCTCCTGAGAAAGCAGGAGTGCCCTCGGGGCGGGGGGGGGGTGTGAACTGGGGAGGGATTCATCTCAGTCTTGGCCGCTCCCTGCTGCTTTCTTTAATGATGCTGCCCTCACCTTTACAAAGCCCCTTTGCAGCATAAATCCCTCAGCTAATTATGGCCCTGGTGATGAGCAGCCTTGTCTGCAGCTCTGCAGAGCAGGGGCTAGAGGGGCAGGAGCCTGCTCGGGGTTTGAGCACAGCTGAGCCCGGTCTCTTCGGGCCCTTTGCGATCGGCACCCGGAGCTGGGCAGTGTTATATGGCAATCAAATACGCCTGTCCCCTCAAGCTCGGGGCGGCTGTAGCTTCTGGGAAGAGGAGGAGTGGCTGCTTCCCTCCATCCATCCCTCTGTCCTTAGGGGCTCAGAAGGGTCTTCTTGCTGTGGCCATAGCCTGAGCCCCCCTCTGCACCCCACAGTCAAACATGGTGTTTCTTTTAGGGACTGCAGGAAAGTGAACGCATCCAAGATGGGTTGGGGTGAGACTCCCCACGACCTGGTGCTGCTGAGCCCGATTTCCCGTCTGTCCACTCTCCAGCACGGCTGCGCCTGACTTCAGCTGAACTCCCTTGTCACCAGGAAGGCCAATGGCATCCTGGGCTGCATAGGGAAGAGGGTGGCCAGTAGGTCACGGGAGGTCATTCTCCCCCTCTACTCTGCACTGGTGAGGCCACAACTGGAATACTGTGTCCAGTTCTGGGCTCCCCAGTTCAAGAGAGACAGGGAACTGCTGGAGAGAGTCCAGCGTAGGGCAACTACAATGACTGAGGGACTGGAGCATGTCCCTCATGAAGAAAGGCTGAGAGCGCTGGGACTCTTTAGCCTGGAGAAGAGAAGGCTGAGGGGAGACCTTATTATTGCGTACAAGTATCTAAAGGGTGGGTGGAAGGAGGATGGAGCCAGACTCTTTTCAGTGGTTCCCAGTGACAGGACGAGGGGCAACGGGCACAAGTTGGAACATAGGAGGTTCCGTTCAAATACACGGAAAAACTCCTTCCCGGTTGGGGTGGCAGAGCACTGCACAGGCTGCCCAGGGGGGTGAGGGAGTCCCCTTCTCTGGAGGTTTTCAAGACCCACCTGGATGCAGTCCTGAGTGCTGTGCTCTGGGCAGTCCTGCTTTGGCAGGGGAGTGGGACTGGATGATCTCTAGAGGTCCCTTCCAACTCTGAAAATTCTGTGATTCCAGTGGAGACCCTCAGGCCTGTACCACGTACAGTTGCTCGAGCTGATCTCTTGACATCCTTCCCAAAGGTAGAAGGAAGCCAGTAGCTTATTTTTTTTTTAAGGCCGGAAGGAATGACTGTGATGAATTAATCTGACATAACGTAGATGAGGTGATTTCATGCAGCGCTTCCTGCAATGAAGGAAATGATTTTCTATAATGTAAGTGAACCTTCACAAGCCTACGAGGTTGGGGCTGATCTAGTGGATATCTTTCCTGGAAGACTTCCAGTCTTGGTTTAAAGGCTGTGATTGATGATGAAGCTTTTTGGCAAGCTATTCCAACAATCAATTAGCCTTTCTGCTAATAAGGTGCATGAAATTTTTGAGTTTTCTAGCATTACCTCCTAGCCATTGGAACACCAGCCAGAGAGAACGCGTTACATTAACATCTCTAACCAGACCTTCAACACTTGCAGTTCCTTGCTCTAGGACAGTCTCTCCTGTTTTGGTTAGTTATCACTGTCATGGGATAGAATTTGTGTTTACTATATCTTAATTGACTTAACTTTTGCTGAGGGCTTCAGTTCCGTGCGGATGGGGTCTCACTGGGCTCCGTGTTTGTATTAGTACGCGCAATTGGCAGTCAGGAAAAATCCAGTCCTGGGCCAGGGGGACTCCTGAGCAAGCAAGGTACTAATTGCATTTAAGGCTGGACAGAAGTACTCCAGGCTCTAGTAGTTGTCTAAAGTCTCTGAAGATCTTTATTTATGAACTGCGTGCTACTGTAGCCAATAAATAACCGTAATTACAATAAGTACAGTATGCTTACAATGTTTCCCATTTGGTTTTCTTAAAAAAATAGCGTACAACAAAGTTACTGAGAAGAAAACTGCCCTGTTTGTGTGTAGCGAAGCTGGATTAAAATATTCACAGCAGAGGGTTTCTGTGGATGGGGGATAGCTTTGCAGGTTCAGAGCAGATGGGATTTAGACCCCCCAGGCACGAGCTGGATGTGATGCTTGTGTTATCCAACTGATTTCTTGGGCAAAGATATGAGTGTCTCCCATGCGGGGCACAACACTTCATCTGTCCTGTTGCAAATGTGAGCTGTTCCTCGTTCAAACTCCAACAGCTGAGTGCTGAATTTAGCCCAGACAACCTAAAACTAGAAGCTCAATCTTCAGTCTGTAAATTCAACAGTATCAGGTAGAAGACTACCTTATGTTAAATATGAATAAATCAGAACTGTAAAACTCTTCTCATTTGGGAGTCTCCAAACATTTCACCCTTGTTGCAAGCTCCTTACAGCACCCTTGTCAGGTTGGTTTTTGCTACTGATGGGTCAGGGGGACCCTGTGAAATTAGATGACTTTCCTTAGTGAGCCATTACAGTGCTGAGAACAGAAACCACAGCACTTAACTCATCCCTGTCAGTTACTCTCTAAAGCAAATGCTCAGAGCAATTAAATGTAGGGGATTCTTAATGAGATGGGAAATTGATTTGCAACGTAATGCAATATTGTAAAGACAGTAAACTCTGTTAAGATGTTGAAATCTAAGTTTTCCCCCCCAGCTCTGAACACCTTTCCTGTTAACCCCTGTGCTGCATTTTAGGAAGCTCTAAGTAGCTTCACAGAAGGTTTCTTCCACATCTTTTTCTCACGTTGGTGGCTCTGGACAGGCTTTCTGTGTAGTTTTTTATAGCCTGCATAAAGTTTAACTGGATACAAATGCTGCCTTTGCATGTGCCATTCCTTTTCTGGGGGTCATCTCACCCCCTGATAAATAAAATGGCAGAACGGACCACTTAAGACAAGGCAGTGGCAGTCTTTGTGTTAACGTGGCTTGTGTCTACACACAAAAACTGAGCTGTCTTGTCTGGAGCAGGGTTTAGCCTGTAACAGTCTGGGCCTGAACTTGGCCTTTCCCATCTACCAGTGTTGCAAGCGGAAAATTTTTTCTGTCCCCCTCCCTTCCCAATGTCCCCTGTCCTTCACCCAGCGCATTTCCTTGTGCTTTACCTGTAGTGTTTCATAACGTGCCACTATCTTCTCTGCTCTGCAGCTTTGGAGTATCAACAAATTCCTCCAAAATTTAAAAAAAAAAAAAAAAGCCTTCGGGGGAGAGACTGCTTGTTTACTGTGTGCGTTTTTCAGAGTTTATGCTGATGCTCAGGAAACATAGGTGTCAGCTGAGCTGTGGCTGGCTGAGTTAGGTAAGGACTAGGTAGCAGAGACAACACAGGCACAAGGACAGGTTTGCCACCCAGGAGTGGGACAGGGACTGATCAGCCTTGCTGATGCCTGTGCTGCCACGGGTGCGCTGCTCCTGGTGCCCGCGCTGGGTAGCTTGGGTCAGCTCTGATACCCCACGGAGCTGCAGTCCCGCCTCTGCCCGCAGTGTGACTACAGAGACTTTCACGCTGCGAGAATTTGCAAATACACAATGACCCCCTTGTGCCTCGCTTTTCAGGAAGGGAAACTGAGGCAGCAAGTGGTGAAGTAATTGCTTGGAGCTGTAGATGGAGTCAGTGTCAGAGCTGGGATTACAGCGTGTGGTTGTAATGCCGTTGTGGTTATCACTAGGTCATACCTCTGTGCTTCTATGTGTCATCCGTAAAATGTTGCAAAAGCTCAGCAGTGTTTTGGTTTAAAATGCGTACTGATGAAACTATGTACTGATGATTTACCTTCCCAAAAAAGAGGCGTAGCTTGAATTCAGATTGAAGACATTTAACTTTCAAGAGGAGTTACTTGTCATTTGAAGGCTTTAGAAAATACTATCCCATCAGTTTTACAAATTAGAATATATTCAGCCCATTTGCAATGCAGAACAGTGCAAACTGGAACATTTGAAATCCAACTCATGTAGTTTTTCACTTCTTATATAAAATGTGCCTGTGATCCAGTTTAATAAAGAAATGTATGGAAAGCGTATTAACCTTCCCAGGGAAATGTTGCAGGTGGCTGCTATTTAAAACCCACTTTAGATACCGTTTGCACCATACTATAAAGCATCATGCTTTCCAATACTGTAAAGTTCAATAAAACAGACAGAGCCACCAGTGTTACCAGACACATTTGGAAGCATCTGTTGAGACCAAGTTTCTGCAAGAGACATTGTATAGCTGGCGCGGTCAGACCTAGACTGATGCTGAATCTCAGCCCTTGAATTTTGCAGGAGGACTTTGCTTGCTTGTGAGAGCTCATCCAACATGTGGTCCATCAAAGCACGTTCTTCAGCCCTGGGGGTGTCTAGTGTCCCTCTAGAAGGGAATTAGCTGTGTCCGTGGGCATGCAGGCACTGCAGCCCCTTGGGAGAGCCAGCGTTTCGGCTGCCCCGGATGGGACTGGTGATGCACGATGGGGTGAACACAGCTGGTGTCACGTGGAGTCTGTGCCTGAAACCAGTATGAACCTCATGGCTGCAGCCAGGCTGTGTGTGGAAGCAGCTCCCTCCCGCGCAGCAGTTCTTCCCGAGGAGTACAGCAGACGTCTTCAGTGCGAGGGCTTTCGGTTCTGGTCCCCCCCTGTGGAGTGCTGGCTGCTCCGCAGGGTTGGACCTGGGGTGCCTCCAGCATCTGCATCTCTGTTCAGTGAAGGCTCTGGGCACGTCATCAAACCTCGCTGCTTTTGTTTGCTCCTCTCCGGAATCGGGCCCCCACCTCTGCAGGGCTGCAGTGGGCATCGTCCAGCGCTGCTCCTAAGCTCCATAGGTCCGGTTAGTTTGTGCCTCCTAAATTTTATCATGGTTACTGCTAGTTCTGCATATCCATCAGGTAACTGTTTCCCAAGCCCTAATTTGTTTTGCTTTTGAGCTAACACTGAATGCCTAATTTTCCTTTCATCCCATCTTGTGTGGGAGAAAGGGTGAAGGCCCAGCAAGATAAAGGTGATAACAAAAATGCTGAATTAACAACATAAAATATTTTGCCAAACAAAGCTTCCAAACATCAATAAAAATATTTTTAAGTCTTTAAGATTTAAATAATAATATAAATAAATAATACAAAAATATAATTTATATTTAGCTGTTATCCTTCTTGAAGAAGCGTTTCAGCCTGCTGGAGGAACCGAGGGGGGTAATTCACGGAGAGGTGCAGAGGGAGCTCAGGACAGGCGCCGGGGGTGATGGTGCCCTGCCTGCCCTGCCTGCCCTGCCTGCCCTGTGTCAGTGGGAGCTGTTGTTTTCTTGGTTTTTTCCACTTTATCCCAGGTGTTATTTGTAATGGAAACAATGAGGTACCCTTTCTTTTTGCTGCAGCCGTGCTCTAAATATTTAGACTCTTTCATTAAGTTTATTTTTCTTTGCCTGTTTCTTAAAACAGTTCTCTTGTTTGCTAAACACGTAGGAGCCCTTCTTCCTCCCTCCAGAGCCTTGCTGTTTGCAGCGCGTGGTGTGAACCTGCTGGCGCATTTACCTTCTTGATTCCAGATGCGAAAAGAATTGTAAAGGGATACTGTGGATAGATGCAGTAGGCATAACTCCTCGGGGAGGCCAGGGATTTACGCGTGTAATCTCTCAAATGCTCACAAACGCCTAGGACATGGGAGTGTTAAAATGATTAGCAAGGGCCAGGAATTGGTATCTAGTGTAGAAACTGTGCATCAGTCCCTCGCCATTGCGCAGTCCTGCAAGCGTAGCCCTTCGTCAGGTAATTCTGGAAGGCAGCTTGCTCAGGCCAGCAGTGTTGTCCGCTGGGAAGGAGGAAGGTGCAGGCAGGTAAAGTTCCCTAAAAGCGCACTTGGGATCTAGCCAGCAAGCAATTGTAAATCAGCTTCTGGTTAACTTTGGTCGTTTGCTTGCTTTACTGGGAGACAGAGATTTTAATATGCAACATCCATTCCCAACCATTTTACTTAACGGTGCACCTCAACATCCCTGTACATCTTTGGGGTCTCACCCTCCCACTTACATTGGCTGTGTGAGCCTTGGGCCTGAAAACCAGACTGACTTACTGACTGGGTCTCAGTCTTGCGGTCCCAAGCTGAGACTGGTATTTTGGCTGGACAGAACTGTTTGTGCAGGGAGATGAGTCTGAGTCCAGATTTTCCTTGTTGCCCCAGTGATGGCTTCCTTGAGTCTCCAGTTCTTGGTTAAATTATGTAATGTTCCTCTTTCTTCCTCCTTTAATACCCTCTCTCTATTGAAATTGGGTATGTTGACATCTCCCTTATTAGGCAGAATTGCCTCTCCGAATTAGCGGATGCTGGGAAAGTATCTCCTTTTCACTTACCCCTTCTCTTCCCCAAACAAAAAGGAAAGAAGTATAACAAAAACACCCCAAAAGCATGTGGGATATGGATAACATTGAACATTGCGCCTCACAGCATAACAGTTGATACAAACAATAGGCTGGGGTTGCAAGTTAACACCAGTGTTGTTAAAAAAAAGCTTTTCACAATCTGAACTCTCTGTTCACCGATCTTCGGGATGGGGCAGAGATCAGTCTCTCTTGTGGCTTTATCTCCTTGGGCTGGTTGCTGCAGAATTTGGCTCATATTATGGGGGGCGAGGGGGAAATCCTGTCCCATAATTTGTTAGAGATGGCTGTGACTGGGATTGGTATGGAACATGCTGATCACTGTGAAATCCTCAGTCCCCGTCCTCCCGTTACCTCCCCCCAAAATTCACTGTACATATTTAAAAAAAAAAAAAAAAGAAGTCAAGTTTAGCAGTCTGGTTATTTTAGTACATGGCTTCATAAGGCAGAAAACCTACTGGATACAGTGTCTGGGGCAGTTGGCTGTCAGAATTCACGTAGAATTCTTCGTTTTACTCGTTCCTTTAAAAAATTTTTAATTGGTTAAAGACCCATGTCTTGTATGAAAGCTTATATTCTTCCGAAACAAAACAAAACAAGCTGTTTTCTTTCTTCCTCCCTTAAAACAATGTTGTCAAATCCTTTCTCTGTAATGCTGCTGTGGTACAAACTCAAAGTTGCAGCAGCACCGAGTATTACGTGGTTCCCCACTGGCTTGGGAGGAAGCGTGTCCGGGAGTCCTCTGCTGCGCTGGCTGTCGTCAGAGCTCCAGGTAGTTGATCAGAGCCACCATTACTAGAGAGTTAGTTGTGATAATGACAGCATGTGGCACTGGCCTCGTCACCGAGTCTTCCACCATCATACTCGTCCCTGAAAGAAAGGGAACAGGGAAGGAGCAACTGTCTTGTTGCACAGACACAACCTGATGTCTTGAGGAAAGAGTTGGCAGGGTTTGGTAAACTGCTCATTCTGGGGTTCTGCGTGCTCGTATTGTGATTGTCGCTGATGAACCTCCCAGGAATGCTTGTAATTGGAGGTGGGTCCTGAGTACTTACCCCTGAATCAAGGGAACCTGCTGGAGTTGGGGTTGGGGCCCCACAAACAGGGTCAGGATTTCACTCTTAGTGAACGTGAATTGGGCTTGTGTGGGGCCTCGAGGGCTTTAGCTGCAAATAATGAAGTTAGGTCCAGAGTAGACTGAAAGGTTGCTCAGAGCCTGGGGAGAGGTCAGCTGGTGGAGGGCTGGAGAGGAATACGTCAGAAGATCCTTTGAGCAAACAGCACAAGGGAGCCAAAGACCAATTCCAGAGTCTCAACCTAAAACACTGGGGTTGGATGTTCCCCCGTGTTCCTGGGAGGGAGAGGGGGATTTTAAAACATAACAGCATTTATTGTTATTGTGCTGTGCTATGGCCAGGGAGGGGAGGAGGTATGACTAAGCCATTACTTATCAAAGAAGTGTGGTAGCGAATGACAGGCAAGTGGTCCTGGAAATTAACTCCTCTCTCTGAACTCGTATTTCAGTGGTCTGTGAAGCACCCTGTAAATGAGTGTTGGTGCACAGAGTGTGGATAGTCAGAGGAGTGTACATACCACTATTTCGGAGGATGTGAACTTCTGCTGGGATTCCGTCTCCCCCGGGGCCCGTCACCCTGATCTGTACAAAGGCGTGAGTGAAGTCTTCAGGGACGGGGATGTCGATCCGGCTCTTGCTGGCCAGGTATAGTGTGGGAGCAGAGTGGGAATCCTGCCTGTAAAGCATCTGTTGGAAGAAGCAAGTTTGAGTTATGCTCACTGTGATTTCCTTAGGGTCACCTACAAGAGGTGGCCAGCTACGTGCTGCCTGTACCTTGTACCCCGTCACTGCAGACTCGTCTGCCTTCGCCACCACTGGGTCCCACTTGATGCTGACTGTAGACCCAGAAAAAGTCCAGGAGATGTTGCCAGGTGGCCTCTTTGGTGCTAAGAGATACAAAACAAGACAGATTCAGTAAGTCAGGGACTGATGAGGTTGTGCTGGTTGCAACCATCTCCTGAGACCCTACAACTATCAACAGGGCTGATGGTTGGTCTAAAGGAAAGTGTCCCACCAAACAGTACTCTGAGCACAGATCTTCTCAAGTAAGTGATGCACAGACCATAAGGCTGATCTAAGGAAATTTAGGGAACTGTTTTATGGACTAATTAAAATGGCATTAGAGCACCAAGATGTAAAAGCTAATTGGTTAGCTGATCACCGGGGATCCTCTGGAGGACGCAGCAGCCCCAGGGAGTACAGTGTGCTAAACGGAGGTAGTCAGGGCTCACTCACGTGGTTTTGTTGTTGTGACGTTGGTAGAGGGACTGGGGGGGCCGGTTCCAGCCCGGTTGTAAGCTCTGACTGACACGTGGTATTTCGTGTTGGGGTTTAGTCCTGTTACATGAGCCGATGTGACCAGCCCCGCTGTTCTCACTCTGTCGGCTGCCTCCTCTTTGTCACCATCCTTCCAGTACCGGATCTAAATAGAAAAGGGTATGATGGGTTTAGTAAAGGTAGAGGTATCTGCAGATATCAGCCCCATCCACGAACAGCACTGAAGACCCTTTGGTATTTGTTCCTATGCATTTTGCTTAGCAGTGCCCAGGAGTAAGGTTACAGCGGGGAAAAAAAAAGGATGTTTCTCTCTTACTAATCTCTCTTGTGAGCAGTAGTACTGGCCCTATTAGAGCCTCGTGCTGTCCAGGAATTATTCTCCATCTTTGGAAACAAAATGCTCTTTCCTTTCACCTCTCTCAGCCTGGGGGAATTTTCTTTGCTGGGCTCTCCGATCTCAGTTTCGTATCTCTCATTCCCGTTGCAGGCTCGTACCTCATAGCCCAGAAGCACTCCAGTCATGTCTCCCTGCTCAACGGGCTCCCAGGACACATCCATTTCTGAGGACAGAACAGCCTTGGCCATAACTCTGAAAGGAGCCACTTTCGGTTCTGAAAAAGACAACAAAAGGGAATAAAATCCTTTTCCTTGCTCTGGGCAGCTTAATCACCATACTGAAACGAAGGGCTCTCCTGCAGCACCATTACCGTGCAGGCAGACAGCTGGTATTATGTGTACGGAGCAAAGCAAGGGGAAGGGATTTAGGGACTTAGCAGGACAAGCAGGGCCACAGCTGTGCGCTGTGAGGATCTGCGTCTGCTCTGAAGCTCTGGGTGTACAGTCAGGGCTGGGCTTAGGGAAACATCTAGCTGTGTATTGGAAGTAGAAGATAAATGTTATGCTGAAATCAGTGTCAGCTGCTCTTTGAGTAAAAGAAACCTCTCCTATCATTGAGCTCCCAGACAGACACAGCCCTGCAGGGAGCTGGTTGAGGACACACTGGTTGGTTGGACAAAGCACGGTGAATTCAGTCACCGCAGTCCCTCTTTACCTTCTTCTGCAGAGTACACGATGGCAGTGAGGCTCTCCGGTCCCTCTCCTTTCCTGTTGTACGCTTTGATCTTCACTTCGAAGGGGGTGTAGGGACCAATGCTCTCATTGCGGTAGACGTAGTGCAGTGATTCTGCGTGCGGCACCCTTGCTGTCAGCCACCCCTGGGTGCCTTTCTTGCGAAACGACAAGATGTAGCCAAAGCCATCTCCGTTCTGATAGTCCCGCAGCGTTGGCTGTGAGGGGGGTGAAAAGCGTGAGGAGCCTTGGTCTGTTCAAATGAGCAAGACTTTGGACTAAGCACAGTGTTTGGCCTCAACCACATATCAAAAATGTAATTGCAGCCCTGATTTCCCAAAAGAAATGACACGTGCTCCTCCCCTTGGCCCTCTCCCAGCATCCACGGCTGGTGCCATGATGCTGACTTACCGTCCAGTTGATGATCAGCTCGTTGGGAGCCCCTCCGCCTCCGCTGAGCCCAGATGGTGCCACAGTAGGTGCTGTCGGGTCCCCAAACAAAAGCAGACAGCACAGGTTGGGTTAAGGAAACAATAGTGATGAAGATGAGCACAGACACGGCGCGAACTGGGGGTAGCCAGGCTTTGACAGCTCGTGTGGAAGTGCTGGTCTCTATGTTTTCAGCCGTATTTGAGATGTTTTGTGAAAATCAGGTCTAGAATACTGGCCAGGGCTTGACAAGCTTATTTGGAGGCAGCACGTCTCGGAGGAGACAAGAATCAAGCTCAAAAGCAGGGATGTGGAGGAGAGCTTTTATTAGAAGAGAGTTAATATGCATTTGGTATGTTGAGAGCAGTTCTCCTGCTGTTCTTACCTCCCTTCTGCTTGCACATTCAAGCAGCAGAAGATAGAATGAAAATTCACAACCGTTTGCTGGGAAATTTACCTTGTCTTTGCAGAGTTGGGCTCTGTGATATGAGGGCTCTTTCCCCTTTCTAATCATTACTGCCCAGAAGGTACAGGATTTGAAGCTAGGATTTATAATGATTTAATATATTGCATCTAGTGCTGGTGAAGTTAGCTGCCAGCTCTGGTACTGCTTTGTCTTTGACGTGTAAATGGGCAAAAAGGCAGAAAATTTTGTGATGGCATCTCCTCTAGGAGCACTCAAGGAGAAGACTAATTGTTTGGGCCCAAGGCGTGCTGCGAGGCAGCCTTCCCTCTCCGGCATGCAGGGACAGGTACCTCTGATTCCCCTTTCTGCCTCTGAGCGTATCTGCACGTACCTGCTTCTTTGGTACGGATTTTGCTGGAGGGTAAACTTGGCTCCCCAACTCCAAGAATGTTACTCGCTAAGACCCGAAACTCATAATCCATCCAAGGAATGAGGTTCACCACCTGGGCTGTCTCTGCGTTGCCTTCAATATTTACAGGATCTATATAATCCAATAACATGAGAGGAGAACAAATAGAGCGAGTAGCAGCCAGCGTAGGTGCACAGAGCAAGAACTTGTCGGCGAGCTGGTGCCCCGCAGCCACCACAGGCCATGCCACCGCCGCTGCCCTCAAGACACTTACTGGTACGCATTTGTTTCCATTTGCTGGAGAGGAGGGTCCGCGCCTCGATGATGTACCTGGCAATAGGGCTGTGGTTATCAAAGCCGCGGCTCCAGCTCAGCTGGACGCTGGTATCACCTATGTCTCTCACCACCACACCTCCGGGGGGGCCTGGAGGTCCTGGGATGATGGGAGACAGATGGAGACGTTACTAAGATGAAAGATTTGGAAACTTATTTCTCTTTATATTGTGCAAGTCATAAATTAAAAACAGGCCTTTCTTTTCTGGAAGCTAGGAAGCCTCACCTCTAATTTTGGCCTCCAGAAAAGCTCATAAGCCTGTCCCATCCAGTTCAAATATTAGATGGTGAAGTGGTCGCAAGGGAAGAGCGAGCTAATCCCTTGTAAGGACCGTGCCGTTACTTCGGGCTAGTCAGGAGCAGGGGACCTTACAACAGAGAAATTACCTCTGACAGTCAGCGTGGCTGACTCCGAAGCACTATCCACAACTGTCTGAGCTGTGCACGTGTACCGCCCCGAGTGCTTTAGCTGGGCGTTGAAGATGCTGAGGTCTCCAATAGCTTCCTTCTGCATGGGGGAGAGACAAGGCAGTGGGGAGAGTGTTTGAACACGCCTGATCACAATCCAGCATTCAACATGCAAACAAAGAGGCTGGTATTAATTTTCTGTCCTTTTTGGTGGTACGTAGTTGCCCTTTCTACTCACCACACTGGCTCGCCGGTAGTGCCCCTCAGACTTATCAAAGTCAATGGGGAAATCATCTAGTGACCAGGTGAAGGTTAGGTCCATAGTTGGGTCGTGGGATGCGTGACATTGTAGAGTCAGGTTTTCACCTACATTGATGTCAGCACTAGATGGTGCCAATGTGATTTTGGTGGCATCTGCAGAGAAAGAGCAGGGAGGGCTGTTAGCTGCAAATGTCCGTGTACCAGGTGTATATTAATGCTGCAGAGCATCCAGATCAACTAACATTTCCCAACTTGCTGCCATCCCTCTCGAACAGCTGTAGTTTTACGGGAGGAAGATGAAGGATTACTGTGGTTAGAAAATGGAAATGCTTGTTTCAAGGACCAGTTGTTGGTAGGTATGATTTGGTGGGTCAGACAGAAGATCTGCTGCTCCACGGGTTGAAAAGTCTTTGATTCCCTGAGTATTGCACTGATTTTTGGGAGTATAAGGAAAGGAGAAACATCACATCATGGCATTCTTAGATGTTTCTTGCTCGATTGACCCCAAATCAAGGCAAACATTTCTACCTCGAACAGAGAGGATTCCAGTACTGTTGGCTTTGCCCATGAAATTCTCAGCAAAGCAGGTATACTTTCCCTCATCGGATTTGCTGATGTTCTGGAGGATCAAGGTGCCATCTGTGGTAATAGTCACCCTGTAAAGGAAAAAGAACCGTACAAGAGGACAGTTAAAATGTCTGTTCACTCTGTACACCTGACGATTTCCAACACTTGCTGATTTTAGAGAAATTGGTGATAGACACAGGACTGCAAAATGTTATGTAGGAGTTTTCTAAAGAAGAAACTAGAGGAATAACAAAGTGCTCATGTTCGGGGATGTAGCAGCACACTTTGGTCATCAAGTCCAGTCTTCTGGCAAGAAAAAAAAAAAGTGATTTTAGCTATGGTTTCTAGGTAGAAGCTGACTCTGTGCTGCTACCTGCTACTGTTGGTCAGAAGTTCAGTCCCTTTGGTCCAGAGCACAGTGGCTTTTGGTGCTGCTCTTGGTTGGCACGGGATGATGACCTTCCCACTTCGGGCTGCAGGTATCAGTCGCTTCACTGGGTTTAGTCTAAAATCTGGTGCTAAGGCTACAGGAGGAAAAAAAGAGGATTAAGGAATGATTAGAAAACCCTGCTGTGTGAGCATTTTAACTGCCGTGTAACTAGGTATTGATTTGTTGTTAGATGACTTGGTAATAGAAGCATGGCAATATCTGGTGAGCAAGATGAAGGAGTGATTCCTCTGCTGCCGGGCAGTTTCTAACGCCTGCCGAGGCAGGTGTTATGCGACATACGTGTCGTACGTAGCGATGGGATATGACCCTAACAAGTGCAAGGTCTTCGAGAGACACAAGAACACCTGCTTTTGAAAATGTAGAGGATATTCTCTTCAATATCCTGACCAAAGTCACCAATGCAGACATCCAGCTTGCCTAAAACTCCTCCTGGAGCTGCAGAGATAGAATTGGGGTTTATCTGTTGCCCTCATGCATTGCAGCGTGTTAATGTTGAACAGTTGATGCTTAGGGCCTTTAATTTATCTCTGGCATCTACTGACCACGAGGAGATAAGCTTTGAGACTAATGTGGAACAAGTTTGGCATCGGTCCAGTTCCAGTCACCATCCATCAAAGCAGGCTGAATGGATACTGAACGCTTTTCTTTGACCTTTTTCCTCCAAAAGAAGAGGAAGGCTGTGTAGTGGAAGAGAGCTCGTAGAGCTGCTGCAGTCTGTCCTGTACACTTTCTTTAGCTAAACAGATGTCCTTGTTCTCTTTCAGCATTACTGAATTTACACAAGATGTAAATTTTAAAGGGTTATAGAGTGTCTTGTTGAAGCAGTAACTATATTTCAATGGTGAGTGAAGCAGTTTTTGTCTGCTCTTATCTGACTCTTGAGATCACAAGCACAGGACATTAGGAAGAGATCTAAAATGCTTCAGTGTCCCATTGAAACCCAGAGCACTGGGAGATGAGAAATTACCTTGCACTGTTAATTCAGCACTTGCATATACTGTGCCATGCTTGTTCTCAGCCACACACTGATACATGCCAGAGTCCTCCAGGACTAGCTTGGAAAATCTCAGCTCTCCACCGCTCACTTCGATGCGGTTCTGTGCAAACAAGAGGATGAACCCATTAGATGAGAAAAACAAAAATGGAACTCAAGCCTCGTGTGTTCAGGGTTGAGTTTCGTTACAGACTTTTTGCTGGTTTGAAGCCAGCCTGGTTTTCCACGGGAGAAAATGCAGGACATTTTTGCTGTGTGTCCAGTCACTGCCCCACGTCACTGTGCTCTGTTTGCTGAGACTTCTGAGCGCCTGAGCAGCAACGTGCAGGTCATACAGAGACTGGTACAAGGTGCTATTTATCCGCCCTGATAACTGGCTATGAGTTCCTGTAGTTGCATGAAGCAATGGCTGGGATGGCAGTGATGGGGGAAGGAACTTGCGGTCGGTAAGGACTGTGGCATTGCTTTGCAGCCTCATGGGGGCACATGGAAAAGGGATGCGGGGTGATAAAACGGGGTTGGGATGCGTTTGCAGCGAGGCAGGAGAGGGTCTAAGTCTGGAGTAGCAGGTTCAGTACTGCGAGTTGTGGTGGGCACTGGCTGAGCTGCTCTCGCTGTCAGACCTGCGTCGGCGGTACCTGGGAGGTCAGCGGCTGCCCGTCCCGAAGCCATCGGACTGCGGGCCTGGGTTTGCCAGCGGCCGCGCAGCTCCAGCGCAGGTCGGACCCGATGTCGGCTTCCGTGTCTGTGATCACCTTCAGCCACTCCGGCTGAGCTGCAAAGGAGCAAGAGAGGTGGCAGAGCCAAGAAGATCAGATGAGAGGTTTGCTGTGCCAGGCAAGCAGAAGGATGCTCATTGTGTCATCTCTGCTGGCAGATTTATTTATCACAGCGTGTTTCACCATAGTAACAGCCTTTGCCTTTTGTGCAGTGATGCAAAGCTGAGTCCTCTATGGGTCTGGCTGCAGCTGTGCATGTGGACTGCACAAAATCATGGCAGAATCCGGATCTGAAGAAGATCTGGTTTCTCTTCTTAGTGAATGCTGTCGTTCTGAACTTCAGGAAAGACTGGATTCAGACTAAGAGAACCAGGTTAAGTTTTGTAACTTGACTAGATCTGATCAATAGCTCCAAGCATTAACCCTTGTGGAAGTACCCAGGCTTGGAGAGGATCTTGGTTGAGAGCCAACTTTGATTTTTACCACTGTGCTTCCTTCCCTGGTTACCTCATTTTTGCTAGAATTATTTTAGAGCAAGTTAGGAGGTCTCTCTCTGCTTGCCATAGCTTAAATGTATTCACTGAGGAAAGATACCAGTGATCTCTGCAGGTGTTTATTAGGGCTTTGCAATAGGTTTAATTTGGGCTGAGAAGAGGCATGATCAGAGGTGGTGGTTCCACTCCCAAAGGCTCAGTCCATTGCCTGGGGCATCTTGCTGTGCTCTGGGAAGGCGTGTGTTTAAATGTGTTACCTTGAATGATGATGCGGCCCTGGTAGGTGTCTCTCCCTTTGATGTTTTCAGCCTCACACTCATAAGTCCCTTCATCCTCAAAGCCAACGTCCTGGATCTGCAAGAGGGGCTCGCTGCCGATCCACTTGGAGGACTGCGAGCCGTCCAGCTTCCTCCACTTTATTCGAGGAACGGGGCTGTGCAAAAGTGAATCTGGTGAAGGCCAGCTCGCGCGTACCCCATGCTGTGTTACAACGTGGTGTAACTCAATCCCCACTCAGCCACCCAGGTCCCATCCCAGCTGGGCCCTGGCCAGCAGGACAGATGGCTTTAGCCACTTCCTCCCTCCTCCTGTTCCCCCTCCATGTCTGGTCTACAGTAGACCCATTGAAGAGAGGGGTTGTGAAAGCTCCAGGTTCTGCAATGCCCTCCCCGTCCCGAGCCTGAGCGACACAGACGCTGCACTCACTTTCCAAAGGCAAAACACTCCAAAGTCACCATCTGCCCAGCCAGAGCGTAGGTGTCTGCAGGAAACCTGGCTTTTATGCTGGGTGCATACTGCCTGGCATCTGTTAAAAGGAAAGCACTGTTGAGGAGTTCTGGGTGACTAAAATGGCACACGTGAGATCTTAAAGGGCAGAGGTACCCGCAAGGTTACATCGCTTTGCAAAACCTTCATGCATTTGGATAACTTACAGGTGGCAGAGACTAAGTTTCATTTTCCTCTTAAAACAGCACTTACTAACATCTCTAAAAAACTCTTTACAACATCTCAGAACTATTATTAATTCCCTACCTGCTTAAGTCCCTTCACCCTGCCCAAGAAGGGCAGGTCACCAAAGGCAGAGGAGCGTCTTTTCAGGGCTATGTGAGCCTGCACAGGCTGCACCTTCTGCCATTTCTCTTCTATAAACAAATAGAGAAACTCCATGGATGGGGTTTGTAGCTGCACAAGCAGCAAAGCCTGGAGAGAGGGCTGCTTCCCCCACGTTCCAGCCAATTAATATTTTTGTAAGCTCTTAAGCTCCCCTGGGAGGGTGGTGGGTGATTCGTGCACTGCTGGAGTCCTGTGGAGCCCAAGTGCTTTGTGGTGGTTTGTTAATTTTGCATTTTGCCCAGTCCCCTTATGATAATCCAAGAGCACTGACCCTCTGCGGCGAGGCTGAGCCGGGAGAACTTGCTGAAAACACTCTTGGTGATGAAGTCGATGTGGCTGGTGGCAAAGCATGAATAGTTCCCCAGGTCGGAAGCCTCTGTCTTGGCAATGTAAAGGTTTCCGGTGGTCTGAGAGACGAAACGCCTTCCATCGGCTGGGATGAAATTGGGAAACTCATTCAGGAGCCATCGATAGGATAAGCCTGTGGGGAAAAGGAAGAGGAACGAACTGCACAAGCTGCCTGTGACCTCCCAGGTGGGACTAAACCCAGCCAGCCCCTGTCTAGACCAGCCCAAGCTGAAATTGGTCCTGGGATGGCACTTGTTTTCTCCATGTGCTAAGTCCTGCCTCTGTTGTGTTGCTTTACAGAGTCTGAATTAAAAACAATTTTTCTTCCCTAAACTTCCCAAAGAAAAGCAAGGAGTGCTTCACATGTCAGGGAACCCTTTGCTCCGTTGCATCTCTCCACCTGGTGCCAGCAGCGCTGCTAATCCCTGCTGGTGGCGATGCTGACGTGCATTACCTGGGTAATGGGGAGGAGGGCTGCAGGTGAACATCACTCCCCAGCCTTCCGTAATCTTCACGGGGTCCCGCTCTTCTGCGGAGAATTCCTGCAAAACTAAACAGGCAAAGTGAAACCTGTCCGTGGACCAAAAAAAACAGCTGGAGGAATGACTGTATTTTATATCCCCCTCCACAGGCTGGTCTTTTCAGTGGTTGCACAGAGAGAGATCCAAAAATATTACTGACTTTCTCTGTAGTGCATCAAATTTCTACTACATCTCCATATTAATGGAAAGTGCCAGGGGCTTTCTGCAAGCGTACCATGTGCAGGACAGCTTCTCTCCAGCCTTTATTAATGTGAGCAGGAGGGCTCAGTTTACCCCCAGCGTAACTGTGGCTGCATTTTATTTACCTTGTGGAGACAAACTTACAGCCAAAGCGGAGGGAGGCTTCCCTGCTGACCACCGTGCCCCTGGAATTAGTTGCCACGCATTGGTAGGAGCCGGCATCCTTGGCTTTCACTGGGTTGCTTATCACTAAGTCGCCTGCAACCAGCCTGTAACGGGAATCTGGCTCCATCTTTAGCTCTGTGCCATTCATCTTCCACCTGCCAAGAGCAAATGTAAAGAGGGAGAGGGGTAAATACTCATTGCAACACTCAGGGTGTCTCATAGGAGGCTTTGCTTGTTTGTTTTTCCAGCTGTGGTGTGTTGGGATTTGAGTTAGATTTTTATCTGGTCTGTGTCCTGGGAAGGATGCGCATCACATGCAGATGAGGAGGCTGATTCCTGTGTTAGTGATTTTCTTTATATAAAAGGGGAGAACAGAAAGCAAATTCTTGGTGGTCGTGTCCCGGTCCTGGTACAGAGAGAGAGCAGGCGAGCTCACCGGTAGGTTGCAGGAGGACTGGCTCTTGCTCGGCAAGCCAGCGTGACTTTCTCTTCTGCTGAGCCTTCGGGGAAGAGGGTGTGGACAGGCTGCTCTTCAAACACTGGCCCGTAGTTCCTCGTGCTACTCTGTGCTTGGCACCAAACTGCAAGAGAGGGAAAACCCGCTCAGCTCAATTTAGCTTTTTCTAAAATTTCTCATTTTTAGTTTTGTAGGGTGTCCCTGGCAGCGTGAGAACTGCATCTAGAATAAAAGAAGGAGCAACATGAAAATCGCAACCCATCTGTCACCACAGCGCAGCCCCAACCACGGCTTTGTGCAGATAGCGTGCGATTCCCACTGAGCATCTCGCACCATCTCTGCCCTGCCAGAGGGACCAGACATGCTTAAAGACGTCCAGATGAAGGAGCACTGACACGCGCCTCTTGGAAAACCATGCATGGACAAGACTGGAGCTTGGAATGCCTGGATGCCCTCCTTGTCCCTGGCAGTGAAGACGTGCTGGTTCCTCCTCTGTCCGTACAAACTTTGGCTGGTTGGTTTCTCCTAAATCCTCTCCAGGACAAGGGAGGAGAGAGGAGAATCTGGATCATCACAGTAAGTTCTCAGCTCTGCCACTGCCTCCCTGCACACGCCTGGCAGATCCCCTCCATCCCCGTGTCTGCAACATCATCAACTCTTGACAACGCAAACCTGCTGTTTGCTGATGCGCAAACCGATGCTGCAGGTACCAGTTCTACTTTTGAACTAACGGGATGAGCTTGAAGCTTTCTCTGTAGTGTTTAGACATGGGTTTGACTCTGATCTTGCTGTCATGAGTATGGCTCAGGCATAGGCACAAGAGGAACATAAGAACCTGCCTGCCTTCTCCTGTGCCGTGGCTGGGCCGCCCTTTGGTGTGGTGATGATGTTACGCTGGAAAGTGCCAGCTGCCCACAGGGAGTGACTGTCTCAGATAAATGGCAAATCTAGCAGACCCCCTTCCACACGGGCTTTATGGGAACGGCAGTGCAAATGAGTAAGAACAAAGCAGAAGCTGCCTGGAAATCTCCTCCCTGCAGAAGCGGCTAGCGGGATAATGATCGCCAGCAAGTCTGTTCTCTCCCTGGCAGCCTGAGAAGTGCCTGTCCCTTCGCAGGGACGGAGCCCCCTCAAGGCGGTGTGCTCCCAGCACAGTCCCCCTCTGCCTCTGCAGCGATAAGCTCCGAGATGCTTAGCTAGCCCCAGGATCCTTCCATGCTTTGTAATTGAATTAATAACTGTCTTAAAACTGCCATGCCAACCAGCAATCTGTTTCCTTCCCTGCAGTACACAGCATGGGCACTAGTTAAATTAAGTGACTCCAGTAAGAGTGATGTTTTATGCAAGAGTAACTTCCAGCAGGGAACGGCCAGCTCAGCTCTCCTGGGCTCGGGGGAAGCAGCCCTTTACCTGTAACTCCTGGGGTTCCTCTCATGTTCCGGCTGCTCTTGCATGCGGAGATGAGGGTGAGACGGGAGAGGGGCTCCGCTAATTGGCTCTGTGGGTTCAGAGCAGCTGTCGGCGGCTCCTGGCGTCCGAGCATCAGCCAATTACCCGGGCCCTGGGCTCCGGCAGCGGGGATGTGCTGCTGCACGGGAGCCGCGTGCAGGCAGCAGCCTGATGGTCCCTGGCGTCACACAGGGGAGGGGGACCGTAGCCTGTGTCTACTACTTTGGAATAAGAGAAATGCAGCGTTTTGAGGGTTGTATTCTCTTCAAATCAGTGCAGGTGCCATTTTCCTTCTGAAATAGTTACTCAGAAAGGAGAAGCTTGCGTAAGCTGGAAATCTGCTCTCAGTTGGGTCAGCCATGGCTGTGCTGAGCAAGTCTCAGCTGGAAATAACTGCTGGCCAGCAGGTAAAATAATCATGAGTTAAGGGAGAATTAATAAGAAAGTAATGTATTAATTGTGTTCTGATAGATGGTAGTGAATGGGTTAAGGTTTAACAGCTTTACATTTTGAGATTAATGGGTAGCATATGGTAAATAATTTCTATTTATTTAACAAATAAAATATATATTATTAACACACATGCATGCCTTTTCTCATGGGGTGCTCTTTCCCAATCAAGCCAAATTATGCTAATCATCCCTTCTGATTCCACCCAGAGTCTGTGCCCCGTTGCTATCTGCTGCTGTCCCTTTTTCTCTGCCAAGGTTATGGACTACAACCGTCAGGCATTGATTTTCTCAAATGTAATCAATGCCAGAAGTTCGGATGAATTTTTATCTGCAGTTCCAAGGTGTCTGGTTGGTGTTGGGGGCGAAATGCCTGGATCTCACTCATTAAGCAAAACAGCTGTGAGATTAAAGTAATAATTAAGCAGTTAGAAGTTCAGGGTATAGTTAGAACTAAGAATTGAGAGCAAAGCAGAGCGGTAAATCTCAGTACCTCTGAGACTGATCATCTGGGCTACTTCTGTCACCCCAGGACTCTAATTTTTAATGTTACCAAAACAGGTACCTTCCCTGGGGTCTGTCACTTGGGTAGCATGGAGAAGACAAACCCAAAAGAGAGATCTTCAAGCCTGCGAGTCAAATTTGCAAGAAACAGAGTGATGGGCTCAGAATTGGGCATGCCTTATGCAGCCCTACGTTCTGTGTTAAAAATCCAGCTAGGAGAGCAGAAATGATGGTAAATATGCTGCTACGCCTCTCTAGAACAACATTCATTATTAGGAAAAATAAGTGTTAACACCAAAATAAATAGGAATAGATGAAAATGGAACACCTGAAAATTAAGATTTGGCAAAAGAGCTGCAGAAACGCTTGTACGTTTCACAGAGCGCTCCAGGAGTGACTTGTGCTGTTGTTTGGAAGAGAAAAATACCGTATCATGAGATACGCCACCAAGGACACAGCAGTCTCTGTGCACATAAAAGAATCCCAAACTTTACACCAGGTATTGCTAGAATAGACAAAACTCAAACCTTATCTCCTTTGCCAGGGCGGCGGCTGCCAGTGCCTGCCTCGTGCCGTGGCGCTGGCCTATTTCTGGCAGGGCAGTTTTGTGTTATTATTAGTATTTGGAATATGCTGAAAGTCAGCCCTGGAAAGCCCAGGTGTCCAGGAGGCTGAACGCTGTGCCTTTGTGCTGAGCTCCGCACTAGCTTTGGAGACCAGGAAATGCTAAATGTCTCCCTTGAACGTTTTCCAAGATGTATTCCAGTTTACGAGGACACCAGCAGCAATCCTTTTATTGAGCACAGGCAGCATAGCCATAGCTCCGGAGCACTGACCACAGCCCGAAGCCTTGGCACATGAGGGAGCTGGGCAATTAATTGGTTTTATAGGAAATCTGAACACAGACACACACACACGTGTGCACAAAATCAAAGCGGTTATTTTTAAAGAGCAGCTCTCTGAGGAACAGAGGGTTATTTTTAACGAGAAGCTTTCTGAGGAACAAAGGGACGGCGCTTTGGCTAGCCGTGCGTTTCAAGATTTTCTGTGGCTTTTACTGAATGAGGAAAGGCCAGAGAGAGTTTTAGCCTTTCCTGACAACCTTGTTCATTAGAGAGTCGTCTCTGTGCACTTCATAAGCTTTAAACCTTTACGTATCACTGGGAAGTCCTCCTGTTGGTGATACGGCCGAGAGAGGGGTGACATTGCCAACACGGCTTCCCAGGGCTGGAGCCGACAGCCTGGACCTGGAGGCTTTGGATCTTCACCCCCCTCTGGAGTGTTTCCTTGAGCCTCATCTGTAGCTGGCATCGTTTTGTCCCTGGTCCCTCGCTGGTGTTCCCAGTGAGGATTCCTCAGCTGACTCCTGAGATCCGTGGCATCATCAGCCGAAGGTCAAGAGAAAATAACCCTCACGGGCTTTACAGGGAGTCATTTTTGTGGGCTCAGCTTGGACAGGGAGCGAGTTGCAGGAACTCAGCTGGTTAATGGGAGAGCCCAACTCCATCTTGCTGCCTCTACCAGATTTGGGTCAGACCAATTTCCAAACAGGCTAATTGCCTCCCAATCTAGGGCAGCCACCCCTCCCTCTGCCTCCTCGGGGATCCAGAGAACATTAAAAGGTAATTAGATATTTATAAGGACAGGCGAGCAGTCTCTGCCTGGGATGATGAATTAGCTTGAAGACATCATCTAATTCTCAGTTGTCTGAAATGAAATGTCTCCCTGCTGAAAAGGGACCTTCAGAGTGCAGCCTGAGACTCCCTGAGATCCAGAAATGGTCCCCGATGAATGGGGGAATCTTTGCAGTCAGGGTATGGCCAAAAAGGCATCCCTAGAAAAACCGGGAGGCGAAGCGGCTTCGCCGTGAGCGAGTCCTGCTGGCAGGAGGAGATTCCTCCTTGTGCCGAGGCCAGGACAAGCCTGGGCAGCCCGGGCTGCAGGGGGGCACTGGTCCTGCCAAGGCTTCGCCTGAGGATCTGCATCTCCTGCATTTCACCTAAATTTGAATTTAGAAAGGGGGAGACTTGTGCGTCGGCTATTCCTGTCCTCTTTCTTGAGTGGTACAAAGAGAGGTTGGACGTAGCACAGTCGCATCCCCTGGTTGTGTAAACCACCCGGCAGAATCGGGCTTCAGCATCGCTGCAGCCGCAAAAGCCCCGTGCGGAGCAGGGAGGGATGCGTCGCGGCGCCCCGGGCGAGCATCGCAGCACGGACAGCGCGTGCCCCGGGCGATGTCACGCTTGGCACCTCCGGACGGCCCCTCTCAGCTCTCCCACGGAAACCTCCGGCCGGAGAGGCGAGGGGCTGCTCTTACCCAGCAAGGTGACGACGGCCATGGATGTGTGGACAAATCCAGCGGCGACTGCCATCCTGCGCCTCCGGGCGGGTTACGGCCACCGCGGCTGAGCCTCTGCGGGTGAGCGGGGACAGCAGCCCTGCGAGAGACAGAGAAAGGAGTTATCTGCAGTGTTTCTGTGGCTCTGCTCGAGGGTCCGGCGTCCAGCTGGGCGTCCCCGCTGGCCACGGGCCCGGGGTGACCGTCACTCGGGAGCAAACATCCAGCTGCCTGGTGAGGGACACACAGGGGTCTGAAGGAGCTCTTTTTCTTTCTGACGTGATGGATCTGGTTGGGAAATTGTTGTTGCTCCTCCCTTACTATCTGTTATTCTTTCTCACTCCAAAAATAACACTTCTTTCCTACCATTTTTTATTAAAAACCGCAAAGCCACAATTACACCGGGTATTGGTAGGGGGTGGGGAGAAGGAAGAAATAATTTCTTCTTGTTATTTTGTGGAAAAAGGCATCTTTAATTGAAACTCTTCAGGCAGGCAGTGATGGCTTTTGGGTGGCGTGGCAGCCCCGAGTCTCTTGTTCTGGAGGCGGTGGGGGGAGCGCAGCTCGTCCCCGTGTGCGGTGCCCCAAACGCGGAGCGTCCGCGCAGCGCTCGGGCTCGCAGGGCGGCGCGGGGGGCGAGCGGCACAGAGTGGCCGCACCGGGACGTCTCCGTGGGGCTGAGCCGCGGCCCGCTGGGGTGTTTCCCGCTTTTCTTCCAAGTTTAATGCATTTGGATAGTTAATCAAGAGCTAACGGCGCGCCAAGGCATCTCCTGGTGCCCTGAGACACGTTAGTAGGTGGAGCAGTGATTTCCAGTCCCCTCTGCAGACTCCCGTCTTCCAAGATCTCTCAGAAATAACAAAACCCGAACAAAACACGGAGGTGTTTGTGCAGACCTCGGTCCCTGCGCTCTCCTGGCGAAACCCACCATGGGATCTGCTTCAGCACACGCACCTCTTTCCTCCTAACTCCGCTTGGGGTTTTTTTTTTCCCCCTCTTTGTTAACAAATGCTTTTGAAATAATGCATCGAGGAGCCCCACAGCCCGGCGGAGCCTCGTGTCCTCCCAAACGCGCACCCCGGTGCGCCGCCGCCGCCGCAGGCGCTGCCAAGAGCGGGGCTGCTGGTGGGCTGCGAGTGCTGCTTATCCCTCTGCTCCAGCTGGTGCCGCTTCCACTCCGCTCCCTGCCCATCTGTCTGCCCGAGCAGGCAGTGCTGCTCCTGAGCTCCTCCGAGCGGGGATTAGCCCCCTCTCCCACGGGATGCGGCCCCCTGTGCTTTGCCGCCTTAAAAAAACCCCCGTGCCCCACTCATTAATGGCAGCGCTTGAAACGCACCTGAGCAAACAGAGATAGTCCCGTGTTTGCTTCTCGTCCTGCCTCGGGGCTGCGGCCGGGGGGGGAAGAGCCACCCCCTCTCTTTGTGTCCTCACCCCAAAGACGTCGTTTTGCTACCAACACTTGAAAAGGAGGAGATCCCAAATCCCAAATCCTCCTTGTTTTTTATCTCGTGTCGGAGGGCTGCACCTCCCGGTCACGCCGAGAGCAGAGCCCTGTCTGCCCTTACCTACCTCGTGCCGTGCTTAAATACTTCTTTTTATGCCAGGTCCCTAAATAAGGCCGGTGCCTCATCGTCCCCGTCGGGGAAGGAGGGACCCCGCCATAAAGAAACGGCAGCGCCCGGTGGGAGAGGGCCGAGCGGTGTCACAGGGAGGCGATTTGGGGACAAAGCGGAGAAGGGCGCGAGAGGCATTGACATGAACGCTGCTCCGCGCGGTTTGTTCCAGCAGCCCTGGAGTGAGTCGGTCACATGAAATCACTTGATGTCGACGAGAATCATGCCCCAAATGGTGTCCTGAACCCACGGCCTTTCAGCTAACACTGCCTCATTGTTCCCCTGCCTTCGCCCTCTGCCTGCGTCGCGCTCGCGTGTCTTGTGCTCGCGGCGTAAGCACTTTGGGACAAGGACCAGCTTTCTGCGGGATGTGTTTTGCAGGCAGCGCTGCGATGTGGGCTTGCAGGCAATGCCAGCGCTGCGCTCATTAATAAGTTGACTTTTCCGAGTCTCTGCAGTTTGGTTTCTTCACCGGCGCGTTCCGACACCCGGGGTTGGCGAAAGGCAGCGCGCACCGAAGCTGTTCCTACACCCGGCGGCGGTGAGAGTCTTGCTCCATCGCTGCCAGCCCCGGGTCTCCTCTGCCTGTGCCCCGGGGGCCGCAGCTTTGCTCTCTATTCATTTTCCCTCTCGCTTTTAAAACAAATAGGAAAGAGTATGGGAAAGCTGGATTTTTGTTATTTTTAATAAGGAACAGGCAGCGTGAGGAGGTCCAGGAGGGCGGTGTTGGCCATCCTCCCTCCTGGGGGGGCTGGAGGCTCCTCGGGGCTGCTCCTGCCCCTCTGCCGCCATGCTGGTTTTATCAGCGCTTCACGCTTTCTGCTGTATGAAAGAGGGATGCTGCATCCGCGGGAGAGCAAACCGCGTCCTGCCGCTCCTGGGTGCTTTCGCCTAAAGAAGCGGCGCCGAGGGCTGAGCTGAGACCTGGTCAGGGGGGAGAGGGGGCTGAGCTGCGATGCTGTTCTGCGGGAACACCGCTGCCGGCATCCCCCGGTGGCTTCCTTCCCTGCGGCCGCGCAAAGCTGGTATCTTGTAGAAATTAAGCTGGTTTGAATTATTTAATTAGTTATTGATTCATTATTTATGATGTAAACTAGAGCTTCGATGCCCGGTTCTGCCGCCGGCTCTGGCTCTGAGGCTTCCCTCTTTCCCACCCCAACCTCCACATCTGCTCTGGTCCTTAACGTTCACATCATTTTTGTCTTCTCACCTCCTCGTGTCCGTCCCTCCCGCTGCTCCAAGACCCCCCGCACACACACAGACGGGTATTTGCCCCTGAAACTTTCCAAAGACGAGTCGTGCGGTGCCGCCGCTCTGCGGGCTGAGCCGGGGCACGGCGAGATGCTGCTGGTTTGGTGTGTTGAATGCGGCCCCAGCCCATTTAACTCTGTGAAAAATTAGGAACGTGATAACCAGGGAGAGCTGCAGGTACGATCCGCAGCAAACGAACACGTAAGAGAGAGTAACGGAGTAATTTCTACAAGTGCTGACGCTGTATTTGTTCGCAATTAGAGACTGGATGCAGTAATCCTCTCGGATACTGCTTTGGGTGTTCCTGATTGTCTCATCACCTAAGTGCCGCGATGGGATGGTGCCCGAGGGCCTGACGCTGCGAGATCGCACCTGGGGCTGCGCTGGGACCCTGGGGGCATCTTAAAGCCGCGACCCGGAGCCGTGGATCCCGACTCTGAACTTCTCCGAAGCGTGGGCGGGCGCTTTGCATCTGATATTTAGGCCTGCTCTCTCTCCATCCTTAATTAGAAGAGGGCCCACGGGGACCTGTTCTTTCCCCTCTTCATAGGGTATTTTGACAGTCACTCGAGAGCCTTCTGTTGTACTGAAAGGGGATCTGTCATCCCTGCTAATGGATGCTGTCATTAATACTTCCAGTAGCAAGGGGGGCATGGGCACACGCGAAAACACGTGCATTAGCCCTTTCCTCTGGAGCCCCTGGGAGCCGGGAGCGATCCATTATGGTCAAGGCAGAGCTAAAGAGCCACAGAGAGATTTTGGGTCCTCCCGAACCTCTGGGAGAGGAGACGCTGCCCGGTCCAGCGCCCGCAGCTCCGGTTCTGAGTGTGGAGCGGCATCATTCGGAGGAGGGAACTCCGGCAGGACTCCGGGCATGGGGCGAGAGGGCCAGAAATGGCTTTCGGTAGGAGATGGGCTTTAGCGAGAGATGACACGGCCATCACAGGCAAAGCGATGCTATTACCAGCATAATCGGGTGGAATTCAATCTCCTGTGGTTGGGTGATGAGCTGAGCGTTTGGGCATTAAGTGGGGCAGCTCCTTCTGCTGCAGCGTTCCCCGGGGAAGGATTGCTCCTGAGGGTGGGTGACGCAGGAATTTGTCCTGTGCTGTGAGTTCTCTTTCATCGCGGATCGGCGCTGAGGCTGGAAAGGGCACGCTTTTGATCTTTGCTGGATTTTGGCTTGCAAAACCTGCTCAAGGTTAGGGACGTTTTGTCCGTCTCCCGAAGAGCGTGTTTCAATGAGTTGCAAATGGTTTTCTTGTAATGTATCTGTCCTCTTGTAAAACTGCCTGTGCTCAGGAGGGGTTGATTCAGATGCAAACTCTGGATTCAGCCTTTCCTGAGCTTCTTTTTTTTTTTTTGGTTCAGATCTGTTGGTGGCTCCAGGACCTGCAGCAGCTGCTGCTGCAGAAACCCCGGGTCTCCCAAAACCAAAAGCAGTGAAGCCCCCAAGGTCCAGATGAGGACCAAAAGCACCCTCAGAGGGGTTCAGAGCCTGCGGTGGAGTTCAGCCCTCCCTGCACTCATCAGTCACCCCGTAACAGACACCAAACCCTGTCTGCTGTCATGGGGGGAACCTGTCACGGGGGGGAACCTGCTCCCCGGTGCGGGTCAGGACCTGAAGTCGAGCAGCGCTGTGGGCACTGCTTACTGGCTTTGTCCCCAGCTGCAGCAGGGCTGTGTCCCAGGAACACTTCCAGCAATAGCTGGGGGAGTCCTGTGTGCCCTCTCTCCTGCCCGGGTGGGTTTGGATCGCTCCTGCCATGCTGGAAAAGTCCCAAAGGCTCTGCCTCTGCGCAGGTCTTCTCCTCTGCTGTGCAAGCTGAGGGTGAGGAGCAGTGTGAGCCGCTCTGCCTGGGGACACTCCCGGCCATCAGCTACACCACCCTGTCCCCCTCGCCCAGGACACAGCCCACAGGGTGGCTGCTGTCACCGCTGCGGGGTGGCATTCACCTGCAAAGGGCGCACTCCCCTGCCCTGTGCCGGGCGCTCCCGGCATCACCCGGCATCGCCGGGCAGAGCGAGGGGACAGTGGGGACCCGCAGGAGGAGGAGAGCGCTCCCCCCGGGCTGTGCTTGCAGAGGAGGCGCGGGGGTCGGCGCAGGATGCTCAGAGCCCCCCTGGCCCGCGGCTGCGGGAGCAGATGGTGCTCGCAGCCCAACCTCCTTCCCTGCCGGGGCCGGAGCGGGGGCTCTGCTGTGCGGATGCGTTTGTCATTGCCCGATGGGCTGAAGCGTTGGCACAGAGGGGGACACGCACACTCTGCACCACGCTGAGTGCCCAGCACGGCGCGTCCTGCCTCGGGAAGGCTTTGCTGCCGTGCTGGGCGAAGGGGGCACCTGAGCGGGCAGCTCATGCCCAGGTGCCGTGGGTTAAAGCGAGTGGTTTCGGTCTGTCTGTCTGTCCGTCTGCCCTCACCGCTGCTTCTGGGCCAGGCAAGTGGGGGACACGCGGTGCCGTGGCTGTGACGTTCAACAGCCCGGCTCGGGGACAGGGGACACGGTGCGTGGCAGAGGGTCTGAGCCCCGGGACGGGAGCGGAGCGGGGAGCAGGGGGCTCTCAGAGGCCAGGCTGACCCGGAGCCCCCACAGCTGCTGCCCTGGCCCCGTGTCCCAGGTGTGAGCAATTGCAACCTGCCCTCGTTAGTATAATTGGAGGCAGGGCTGGGCTCTGCCCTCCCAGCTCAGTGTAGAGACCGGAGAGCGTGGTGGAGAGAGGTAAGGGGGGAAAGAAGAGAGGAAAAAAGTTTGATTTGGGGGTATTCAAGCACCCGGAGGAGAAGGGTGAGGAGCTGCAGTGTGGCAGGACCCTCATAGGAGGGAAGGGATGTGGGGGTTTGCCCCTTGGCATGGCTGGGAGGGGTGGCCCCAGCTCCCTCGGGACTGGGGTGACTGGGTGCTGGCACTGTGCGTTTGCTCTGGTTCTCTGTGGGGTCTGTATCCCAGACTGGTCTGTGCTGCTGTGTTGCAAGCTGGGTGACTGCTGACAGCTTGGGGTGTCCTGTCCCAGCTGTGCTGTGGTCTCAGCCTCCAGCATGGCCTCCGTGTCCCTGTCCCTTCCCTAGCAAGAGCCTCCAGCGTCCTGTCTGCCTCTGGGAGCTGTTGGCTGAAACACATCGTACTTCTAGAAATTGAGTCAAACAGCAAAATCCCAACCCAGGGGTGGTGCACCACAGTGTGCTGCTAGAAGGAAAGTTAGCTGTGTTTGCTGGGCCACCCCCAAAACTCAGGGGTGGGATTTTATTTGGGGTGGGTTTTGGCTTGGATCAAATCGGATCTGGCTCTGGTCCTTGTCGCTTTTAGCAGAGCAGCCTGGGTGCGTGGTGCTGCGGGGTGCTGGGGCAGGGCAGGGATGCTGCAGGGCCTCCTGGCAGAGCGCTGCAAACCAATTTACATCTGGAGCGATTCTGAATCACCATATCCATGGAAACTAATGTGCTTCTCCCTTTGACACGGAGCATCCGGAGCGATGCCATTCCCGCTCCCTGCCTGGCAGACCCCGTAGGGCTGGGGCCTGAGGGGGTTGTGTGTGTGGACCCTAATCAATGGCTTCAGAGAGTGCAGCAGGCTGCGGGATTTGGTGCGGGACATGGGTGGAGGACAGAGCCTCACGTGGGAACGATGGTGCCTAAACCCCCCATGGCTGCGCGGTCTGCAGGGTCGGATCAGCTGGTGGGAACGTGTATGTCTCAACATGTGGGGTACCCACACGTGGGCTGGTCCACGCGCAGATATGTGTGTATGGGATAACACGGCACTGGGGCACGGTCAGCAGTGACTCCAGAGCTGCTGGTGTGTTTAATGTCCCCAGTGTCCCATTGTATGCTGCCTGCCGGGGGGAAGGAAGGGCTCTGGGCATCCCTTTCCCAGGGCTGAGAGACCAACTTGGGAGGGGATGCGCTGGGACGGCTGCTCTCGCCCTGTGCCAGCCCCGTGGCCGCCCTGATGTGTCTTATCCATCACTGATTAATTTAATTGTAATGGAAGTGGCATGGTAAGGATCAATATTTGATCAGTGGCTCCTGTGCTTTCCTCCCGAGGTGGGTGACGGGAGGGGAGCGGCTCAGAGGCGTGGGGGGTTCACGGTGAGAGGGGGCAGCCCAGATCATCCCATATCCTGGAAAAGAGGGGAGAAAAACCCCTGCGAGGGGAGGGAAAGCCCTGCCTGTGGGACACAGGAAACTCTGCCTCAACAAAGCCCTCACTGGTGTGACTGGGGAGAGCCCTGCGCTGCCGTGAGGGGACCGAGGCTGCCACATTTGTGCCTTTTGCATCAATTTTGTGTTTGATGGACCCGTGTTTGAGCAAAGCGCCGGGAGCTGGAGCCTCTCGCAGGGAGAAGAGTCGCTGCTCTCGGGCTGTGCTTCCCCGAGTGGATTATACGGTGCGTTATGGGGACAAGCGTGCAGTGTGCCATAGGTGGGACGGTCCCGATGCCCGAGAGCATCTCCTGCGAACGGCAGGGAGAGGTTTAGCATCACCTGGGGACACAACAGGCCTGTCTGGTCCTTCTCATGCTGGCACAGGGAGCAGGCAGGGCTCTCTGAGGCGACCCCAGCAGCACAGCTGCGTTAAGGCACCGTCCTCAAGTACCCTCTGTTTTCTCTGTGTTTTTTAAGTGCTTTTTTCCTAATAATTGGTTGGTGCATTCGTGTACATCGCGGGTCGCGGCACCTCATTGTAAGAGGGTCTCGGTGGGAGTTTTCTTTTGGTCCAGCCCCCAGCCAGCAAGTTCCCCCCTCCCACGAGAGGCAACCCCCCGTGCTGGTGCCCAGCTCAGCGCCGCTGTGCGCGGGAGACGCCGCCGGGATGTGCGCTCAGTCGGAGACACGGGGGCGGGATGGGTTTGGGGCCGGAGTCGCTGTAGTGGTAAAATCTAATTGTAATAAAGCAGGCGACGTTGAGTGGGCCTTTACTGCTTTTCTGTTGGGCAGTTTGAATTCTGGATCTGAGCTTTGCAGTTAGTGGGTTTACTTTTTTGTTTTTTGCTTTTTTTGTTGTGTTTTTCCTCCCTCCCCTTCCTGAACCGGCCAGATCCCATCTCTGGCTTCGATCACATCACCTTAGTGCCTCGGGGTGGGGGAGATCCAGCCCTGAGCTGTGTGATCCTCAGCTCGGCTGCGATAAACCCTTGGTAAATCCCCAGGGTTATGGAGCCGAAGCGCTCGGTGGGACCAGGAGGGTTCCCCACAACCAGACCAGGCTCGTGCCACCTCCGAGTGAGACCCGGGGGTCCACAGGCAGCGCTGCCGGGGCGGCCGCAGCAGCAGCTCAGCCCCGAGGAAATGCCGTGGGGACCAGCACGGCATGGAAAGCAAAGGAGACCAGCAGAAATGGGCAGGAGACCTCCCCACACTGGCTGGGGAGCCCGGGGGCAGGGGGCTGGAGGATGCTGTGCTCGGGAGGGGGTTTCCCCGTGAGCCGGGCACCAGCGCGGGGTTGGACCGAGGCCGCCAGCGTGCGGCTCCTAAGCTCTCCCCGAAGACTTGTGTTTCAATCGATAGCCCGAGTCGATAGCAGCTGGAAGGATGCTCAAAGTCTTTGAAAACAAGGCCACAAGTGACTCCAGTTTAGTGCACGGGTGTTTGAGAGGCGATGTCTGCCCGAAACCCTCATTAATACCCTGATTACAGTTGCTGAAGTTCCAAATATTGGGCTTTTCTCATAGAGAGCCCAGTGCAAATTCACTGTATTGCAAACCGCTCTCTGGGCACAGCCCTGCACCCTCTCTGCTTAGGAATTTGGGGTTATAAACCTGGGGGTGCTGAGAGGGGCTGAGCGTCAGCGCTGTGCCGGCGACGGGGAGGGAGCCGCGCTCTGCCTGCACGTGCTGCCGTCGTCTTCCCTAAAATAAAACTCCAAAATAAAGCTTCCCCGCTGCAGGTTTTCCTTTCCTCTTTACAGCCCAGCACCGCGCATCGAGCAGGCGCAGCTCAGCCCCGGGGGGGCTCTGCCCGCACCCCGGGGCGCCCGCAGCGCTGCCCCCCTGGCAAACCCACCCCCTCGCTGCGGTTAGCGCTGCCGGGGCGTCAGCGCAGAGACTCTTTGATGTGGCACCGGTATAAATAGCTCCTACCTGCGACGGAGCCGGGCTCCGTCCCCTCCCCTCTGCTGCCTGGTAAATCGCTTGGCAGCAGCCGGGAGAGGCACAGTGAAGGGGGGGGGAAACAAGCGCAGAACTGGAGAAACCTTCCTGGCAGCCCCAGGGAGGTGATGTGTTATATAGGGAAGCCCAACGCCTACCAGCACTGGCTGCCCTGTCGGTGTCGCTGGGTAAAGTCATGGCAGCAGCGAAGGAAAGAGCCTCCCCGGTGCGGTGGGGGTCCGGGCATGGCACCGGGTATCTGCCCCAGTCCCACCATCAACCCTCCCCTTGGCACCGCTGGGTGCTTGTGCTGGCCATACTGGGGGTGATGGGCACTGGGATGCTGGCAGGATGTAGTACCCCCAGGAAGAAGGGACCTGGGTGAAGCATTGCTAAAATCCTTTCCCTCCTAGGGGAAGGTTAGGATATCCCCTACAATGGTGTCATGTTTATTTTGCTCCTTGGAAGGCCTCAGCCCCGTGTCCGACCTTCTCGCCTGTCTTTGTTACAGCAGTTTTTAGTATTCGGTCTCCAAATCGCGCCAAGCTGCTCTCTTCTTTCTGAAAACAAGCAAGAACCAGCACAAAACACACATCCCTCTTCCTTCTTCCAGTGTAGGTTCCCTGTTTTATGGCTCTCTGGTGCGGGACTGACAGCTCTACAGGCTGCACAATAAATAATACATGTAATAATTTAGGGCCCAGGCTGCTGTTGGGGGCTGGGTTCAGCACTTCACAACGGGCTCTGGGTGGGAATACCTCTCATGCCCCCTGAGGTCTTGGGCCATCTCCCTCGCGGTTGTGTTAAACATCTCTCCAGTAAGATCCCAGACCCTACAACTGCGTTGTGGGAATGGGACCGAGAGCTTTTGTCATACATTTTGGGTTCAAGGAAACAGCTTTTATATAGCGTGAGAGCTGACTTTGTTTCTGTGTCTGCCGAGACCTATTCCTTCTCTACAGCTCTGCAAGCACCCAAAGACATCTAGTGTCAGAAAAAGACAGAAAGTGTCGAGAAAGAGCCTGATACAGCTTATCACAGCAGATTTTAATGATGCTTCTTCCCTCCCATCTATGTTTTTTGGCTCTTAAAGGAGTCTCTAAGGAAGTTTCTCTTATCTCTTTCTGTGTATCTGCGCTTTAACAGCATTTTTGACAGCCCCGTGTCAACTCTGGGGTTTCCTGCATGATGTATTTGTTTATATATGGCACCGCTGCAAGCTAACCTGTTGTGAAGGGGATGTGCGTGGCGATGTGCTCCCATTGCAGCAGAGCCCTGAGCTTCCCAGGTTGCCATCAGCCCATCCCAAAATCATCCTGGGCGCCTGTGGTTCCTCATCCCTGGCAAGCAGGGCTGATAGTGCCCGGCACTGATTTAGGAAGGAGAGAGGTGTGCCTCGGGCTGTGTGGGATACCTACAGGCAGTAGTTAACTGTGTTAAGTCAGTCCCCACGAGGCAGAGCAAAACCCATCCCTGTTTTGAGCAGAAGGGCAGTGCTCCGGGCTGGCCGGTGTGGGTGAGCCCGGTGCCGGGAGCGAGCCCTGTGGCTACTGAGCCCGGGGCTCGCTGGCTCCCACTCCTCCGCTCCGCTGAGCGGGGAGCCCCGCAGGGCTCGGCCGGGGAGCTGTCGGGAGGCTTCCTCGGGATGTGCTGTGTTCCAGGTGACTGCGTGGGTTTGCTTGGTGCCCAGCACCACCAAGGAGAACTCTTTAAGACTGCGGTGGTGGAATGGTCATCGCAAATGGACAAAGCACTATGGGAGACCTCGGGGCTTTGCAGGCGTTGCCCAAGGGAGGAAGCACTGAGAGATGCGGGGAGGTGTCTGCCTGTCATCGGGGTCGAGGATTTTCCATGGATAATTTGGACTTTGGGCATACACAGAGCGTGCAGGTGGCTGAACGGCCGGGCTGTGCTTTGATGCACGTGAGCTCCGTCTCCGTGTGGACTCCCGGCTCCCTGGGCCGGACCCTGCGTGCACTGCGTTTCGGTGCGCGTGGGGGAAATACCTCCCTAATGACACGGTTGGGTTTTCTGCCTTCTGTGATTCGCTTGTGGTAAATCTGCAGAGAAAATAATAACGCAGGCCATTAAATTCTCTGCAGATGTGTTTTGAGTGACAAAAGTCGCGGTTGCTCTGTTTGGTAGTAATTGATGGGGTGATGGAGCAGAGCTTTTGCATCCCTTTGTCTCGGTCTACTCTAGTGGTGCTCCAGGGCGAGCGTGCAGCTGGGCTTGACATGACCCTCTCGTTTTTGGTTTTCTTTAGTCTTGGGTAGTTCTAACCTACCCCTGGAAAGTACGGTTATTTCTAGAAAGTTTGGGACCTGCTGCTTTCCTGTATCAGCAAAGCAGTTTGGGGTTGGTGGTGTTGCTGTTGGGTGCGCTCAGTACCAAATATACAGATGAACCTCTCCAGGCTGTGGATGCGAACCTGCTCCTAAATCTCGTGCGAGAGCCTGTGCTTCAGCTTTGTACCCTCAGAACTTGCTGTGGACGTGCCTGGAGGTGGTGTGGGAGGAATAAGAGCCGTTCTGGGGGTCTGGCTAAAGTCTTGGCCTGGGGTTGCTGCTGGGGAGGGCTCGGGGTTGCTCCCAGCTCTGGGATGGAGAGGCTGCTGCCTCCCGTCCTCAAAGCAGCTAGTGTTTCCTTAGAGAGATGGCAATCGCTTATGAATACTGCCTGGTCCAGCCAGAAAAATAATGCTGAGGCTCGTGGGAGTGGTGCGAGCCCGGGGGAGTCGGTGGGTCAGCGTGGGCGAGATGCAAAGGGAGGAGGGAGCTTGGGAAGTTTAAGACCGGGGGACTGGAGCCCCCGCAAAGCACACCCCAGGTTGCCCTGCTGCCGGCTGCTTCCCCGTCCCACCACCCATCCCGCTGCGAGGGGGAGAGAGCGAAGCGGCGCCCTGCCTGCCGCTGCCCCCCCCCTGCCCTGCCGTGGGCAACTTCTTATCCACGACTTTGCACTGAGCCCCCCCAGCGCATCACTGCCCTGAGCTTCCCCACCGCGCTGCGCAGCCCCGACCCCCCTCAGACACAGAAATACCCCCCTGTGCCCAGAGCAGCCCCATCTCCCACCCCTCGCCCGGGGTCTGCCCGCGGCGGGGAGGGGGGTGTGTGTATAAGGAGGGGACTTGGGGCACCGCGGTCTTCCTCGTCCTCCCTCCCTGGAGGGGGGAAGCCCGGGTCTCTTGGGCTGCTCTGGGCTCTGCCAGCCTGGGCTGGAGATGCTGAAGTAGTTTTGTGCAGCAAAAGCTGTGTGAGCCCCCCCCAACCCCTCCCAGGCGCCGCGTTCAAGATGCCTGACCCTGCCAGCGGGCTCGCAAAGTGCCCCCAGCCGGAACGCACCCGGAAAAACGTAACGGTAATAATTAATAATAAAAATATTCCCAGACTTATTCCATAAGAGACATTTTTGCTGACAGCCGTGTCCACCTCGGCCGCTCGGCCCCTGCCACAAGTGACACAGCCGTAGCCCCCCCCTCCCTCCCACCTCCACCCCCGGCTCCTCTCCGGCGCGGGCAGAGCCCGCATCGCCTGCAAAGCCATCGCCCGCCGAGAAATGCCCAAACCAACCCCTGCTCTCGCTTCCCCGTCCCCGCCGGAGGCGAGCGGGATCTGGCAGGTTCCCTCTCGCCGGAGCCGAGCCGAGCGCGGCTGCGAGTTGGCTCTGATGGGGGAACGGTGCCCTGAAACGCGGAGCCGCTTTCCTCCCTCTCGGATGGAGGAAGGATGGAGAAGGCGCTTACCTTGTGCGGGGTGGATGCGTGCTCCGGAGGCTCGGCTGCGAGGCGGTGCTTGGCTGGTGCCTGCCGGAGTGTGGATGTGTGTGCCCGAAGCCACTGCAGCATCTCTGCATTAGGATGTGCTCCTCCCTCTCCTCCTCCTTGCGTGCGCGCTCCCTCGCTCGCTGCCAACCACCACGCCGGTCCCTGGAGAGGGTATTTTTTTTTTTCTTCTGCCTTTACCTCACTTGCCACAGTCCAAGGACCAGTCAGGGAGGCAGAGCGACTTGCAGCATCATGCATAATTCATGCCCTCCCTCAGCCTCCCTGGCTGCTGCTCCCACCAGTCCCCAGCAGAAACCCCTCTCCTGCTCCATCGCCGCCGCCGGCTCCCCCCGTCCCTGGGGCCGGAGCAGGTGTGGGGCCGGGGGGGGGTCCAAGCCCACGTCTGTGGGGTTGGAAGCAGAAAAGGGATTAACGCCAGCTGGGGAGGGGGGGGGTGTCTCTGCACAGACACCCACCTCTGTGCGGTGCGTGCATGTTTCTGGGTGTATGCACAGCCCTGTGCCTAAATGTATGTATGTATATCTGTATATATATATGCACGTAACTGGGCTTATGTGCGCGCTGGGGAGATTGCTTTATAGCAAAATTTTGGGAAGCTCCATCGAGCCGAGCACGGCTGTCGTAGGTGGTACCCGAACTGCGCTGCGCGGGGGAGGACGGGGTTCCCTCGCAGCGGGGTTAGCGGAGTGGGACCGAGAGAGTGGCTCTGCNCCGGGGGCAGGGGGGGGGACGGCGGGGGTGGCAGCCAGGGTCAGCTTTGGGTTTTTGGGTATGCAGAAACACCTTTGGCTGTTGCTGTGGTCCGAGGGGCTCTGGGCTGGGCTTGCCTGCGTTGGCAGCGCTCTGCAAACAGTGGCTGTGACCCCCCCGGGGGCTGCACCCGGAGTCCTTCCCAGTGAATCTCTGCAGCCACCAGATCTTTGCTGTTTTCTGGCTGCGGGGGGGAGGTCTGTCCCGGTGGAGTGATGCTATGAGATGCGACAGGGATGCTCCAGGACCTCCTCCATGACACCCTGCGGGCACTGAGGTTTTAGGGAAAGAGGTGCTGCTGAGCGAGCTGAGGTGTGAAGGACCCCCGCGGTGGGTGTCGCGGGTGGGCAGGTCACTGCCAGACCACACAGCGAGGTGGGGAGCGGAGGATTCGGGAGTGGAGCATTCAGGAGCGTGGCGGGGACCACCCTGCACTCTCCATCCCTCCCAGCTCCAGCCCAGACCTGTTAATGATGTAAGGAGATCAGTGGGCGCTGGGGCTGTCCGCAGGTTAATGGTCTGCAATTACAGAGGAGTAATTAAGGCATTAGTATCTCTATCGATTGGCAAAGCTCCAGCGGTCCAGACTCTTCCAGCAGATGGGTGCAGGCAGGAGAGTGCCCGTGATGGAGCGGGGCGCGTTGCCGGTCCCACCTCCCTTCCCCTCGCCCAGCTGCCCCATCTTCTGCTCCCTGATGCTGTTTTGGGGTCAGACTGGGAGAAACTGCCCACAGCCCTTCCTGCAGCCCTCATCTGGAATAGCAGGCGCTCACACATAAATTTTCCATTCGCTTCTGCCAGACAGAAAGGAAGAATCCTGGATCCTGACCCCCAGCGAGGGAACTAATGGAGGGGGAAACCTGAGAGAGGTGATGAGCCCCGTCCCCGGGGGACGGAGGGGGACCTGCCCTCTGCCCCCTCTCCTCTGTGTCTGTGTTACCAGCAGCTCCCCGAGGGTCTCTCTGCAGGTGACAAGGGCATCGGTGACCTCTCGGGTGTTCATCCTAGTGCAGAAGTGCTCTGAGATGGCAGCGATAGCAGCTGGGGGAGGAAGCAGCTCTGTAAGGGCTCCCTTGGATATTCCCGGTGCCGACAGTGGACGGCTCTTAGCTACGGTAATGGGCAATAGGCTGGAGCTGCCTCTCTGAGGAGGAGGAGGAGGGTAATTGGAGGCAGTCTGTCGGCATCGATCCAGCCCTGCTGCCCCACCAGGCAGGCAGAGGTCAGGGAAGATATGGGTGTCATTATCCTGCCGTAAAAAGGGACGAGTGCTAATGCGCGCGTGTCTCCCCCTGTATCGATCGCGAGGATGAGGATGGGTCCATTGTCGCTCGCTCCTGGATGATAAAAATGCCGCGTGTCCTATGGGAATGATGGAAGCAGCCGCCTGCGCAGCCCGAGACTGCGGCCTTGCTGGTCCCTGTGGCTGTGGGCAGTGGGACATGGTGGCTTTGAGGTATTGCAGGGGGTCCTGGGTTCCAGCTAGCTTGAATTTCTGCATCAAAGGCAAAGTCCAATTTTTTCTTCATCCTTCCTTGGGGCAGGGACTGAGGGTGGCTGGTGCCTCCATCGCCCCAGTCTGCACTGGGGAGCTCTCCTACGCTGGCCAAAATGGGCTTTTTTTTTTGTTATTCCCTTACTGCTGTTCAAGTAAGTGGTGGGGAGAGGGGGACAAAGCCCCCGCCACAGCACGGGAGCAGGAAGCACTAATACTTTCATCCTATTAGCCAGGGCCGCAGCAATTACATCTTCATTAGCCAAATAGGCTCTGCTGGTTTTTTCCCCCCTTTCCTTCAGCCCATTCTCGTCAGGGCTTTGCACCAGGGAGCCTCTGTTAAGAGCACTTCAGAGCCTCGGGGGCAGGAAAGGCTGGGGAGTGCAGGATTGGCCCCGGGGGGAGGCATCGCTTGCTGCCAGGACCTGCGGGGTCAGGAAGGGGGGGAGCTGGGTTAAACCCTGATGCTCCCATATGTTTGCTGGGCTGTGGGGGGGCTTCTTTCTCCAGCTCATATCGTGTGCTTCTGAAGGGTGTTTGTGCTGCAGCCGGCACCAGCAAGGATGCAGAGCTGCTGTTTGCCACGACAGCGTGTCTCAAAACATGCCAAGCCAGCACCACGAGCATGGGCAGTCCCGGGGAGCCACACTCAGCAACCATTGTGCCTTCGTGCCTCAGTTTCCCCACCCGGACAGGACGCCGGTGCCTGCGCTGAGGCCTCGCTGGTGGCCGAGGCGGTTGGCAAGCGCTTTGCGAAGAGTGACGAGTTCTGCCCGGGTGGGTGGGAGCAGTTATCGCTGCTCCTGGAGTGGTTCCCCAAACGCAAACCCGCTCTCCTCGAAGGGCGGTGAGCAGCGAGGTGTGCCGGCGCTGCGCCTCCCCGTCACCGCAGCCGCTCTCGTCCCGTTCACTGCGGGTACTTCTGGTGGTCTCGAAGCAGAGACACCGTCTTGTCCCGGTACTTTGAGCCGCTCCCGTGTTTCAGCCTCTACCAGGTTTTAATGAGTGAAGCATCTCCCGTTGTTTGATGCAGCTGAGCAGATCTGGCTTCGGGTGGGAGATGTCAGAGCATCCAGAGCAGGGGGGCTGTAAAGTTCTTAGTGGGGAGAGCTGCCCTGCCTGTGCCAGGACATCCCTGCAGCCCCCTCGGGTGCGGGGGGAGGGAAGACCCAGGCCCACCGCTGCCCAGACCCTTTCTGCAACCTCCCGTGACCCTCCCGTGCTGTGTCGCAGGAGGTGCTGCACTGAGCTTGCGCGGGCTTTGGGGACCGTCCCCTCTGTCCCGAGCCCGCAGGACGGCCGTGCTGAGTGGAGCTGGCGGGCGGAGGGCTGTGCTGGGGGGTTCGCTCCCATCCCGCCACCCTGCCTGCTGCTTTCGCATCTCGGCGTGGTCCTGTGCTGCGCTGAGCTCTGCACCAGCTTTTGGGAGACGCTTCTGGAAACAAAGCATCCTCGGTGTTGTGTCTCGGCCGGGGGCTTGTGCTGCTTTCCCTGGGTAAACCACGGACTAACCAGCGGGGCTGGCAGGGTGGCAAAGGAGACGCAGAGGTTTTGAAACCACTCGGTCGAATTTTCTTCGGCAGAAGCACTGACCCGCTGGAAGGATGCGCCCCATCTCCGCAGCGGCGTTGGGGCTGGGCAATGCTTCCCCTTCGGGTGGTTTCCGAGGAATATGTGGGGAAGGAAGGGAATTTGGAGGAATTCCCAGGGAAGGGAGGGTGGTGCTGGGGCAGGCTGCGAGCTGGGGGACGCTGGGGACCAAGAGCTGGGGGACGCTGGGGACCAGCGCGGCTTTGCGGGCTGCGAAGGGCCGCGTGTTCGGTGAGCGCTCGCCCGGTGCTGCCTGCGGGTGAGCAGTGGGTCGGCTTTCGCCTTTAGAAAGCTGACGGAAATGAATGGCAGGCTCGGCGTGAGTTTTGAACAATGTTTTATTATATGTTTAGTGTTCTCTATACAAAAAAATCCAGTCTTTTCTTTTTACAGTGATTCAAAAAAAAAATGATATCTGAGTATTTTGGCCTTCTTTCATCTCTCATGCAGTCGGTTTATAAGTCCTTATATTAAACATTTTTCTGTAGTCCATAAATCTTCTCGCTGTAAACTGTTAATTTTACAGCTTCAGCTATACATTTCTCATTGGAACAAGTGGGTTAACGCAAAGGTGGTGTTTTTTGCTTTAAAAACAAAAAAAAAAGGCAAATAAATACATAGAATACTTTCGAACAACCGGGAGGTTTTACAGAGAGGATGGATGGCTGGCAATATATTTACAAATTAAAGAGAAACAAAACAGTCCAATACTTTCTTTCTGATGTGAGCAGGAGGAACGAACATTTAAAACTCCGGACTGCAAAGGAAGGAGTCTGTTCGGCGGGTTTGACGCGGGGTTTCGACGGCGTTTGACAACCGAAGCCCGATGCCCGCTTGCGAAGGACGTGGAGAGACAGGCGCTGCCGGGCACAGGGGAGCTACTGATGCGGTGGGGGTTTTGTTAGGACCAGAAAAGCATCGTTATTCTCGTTAATAAAACAGGTCTTAGTGCAAGAAATAGAACGTGGCATCTCTTTTTTTTTTTTTTCCTTTTTTTTTTCCCCTTTTTTTTTTTTTAACAAGGTTTGTTTATTTTTATTGCTTAACTGAAATCGTTTGCTGCTAGTACACAATTAAGCCTGGTACGACGGACGTTACGTTGCAGGTTGCACTGGCGGCTCTGCTGGGACCTGCGCACCGAGGAGAGGCGTCGGGACTTGCCGGGAGGGGCCGGTGGCACGGACGGGGCGAGAGCGCTGCGTGCCAGGTAAGGCACGGCGAGGGGCACGGCTCCGGGCACGGGCGATGCGGCGCGGCTCTGCCCTCGCGCCCGTCCCGCTCCCCGCAGCGCGGTGGCAGCGGGAGCTGTGGGTGAGGGTCCTCTTGGGTCTGAAGTGACGGTACCGTGTGGGCTCAGGGGGTCTGTCATCTGTGAGAAGGCAATGCTGGCGGGGGGGGGTGTTGCGGGGACGTCAGGACAGGACAGAATGATGGTGTTGCTGTGAGCAGGATCTCAGGGTTTGTACCAAAACTCGATTATTTTTTTTTTTCCCCCCCGCTGCTTTTCTGTCTCTTACTGCAACATCACTTCAGGGAGAATAGGAGCAGCCTCAAGATCATGTAAACGTGGCGCCTGTCCTCTCGTATCCCACGCTGGTGCTCCCGTGGCTCCTATCGGCTGCTGCACACGTGCAGGGCTCCGACCGGCACAGGGCTGCGTGTCAGGGAGGGACCGGCTGCGGCCCTGCGCTCGGATGCTGCCAGCAGAGTCTGGAGCCGTCTCCAGAACATGGATATGAGGTTTTTGGCTCAGAGCGTCTTAGGAACAGGCTCAAGTTGGCAAGTTGGGAGTTGGACCCAAACTGCTTTTTCCCCAGCTTCTGAGAGCACTTCATTTTGGGTCTGGCTCTTCTTTATATTTATTTATTTATTTATTATTTATTAAGCATTGGCCCCTAATTTAAACCCTTTATGAAGATGTATCTTCTGCAAAAGCAAAGGTGGAAGTTTGCCCTGCTCCGGAGAGGCTGTGCGGATCCCAGAGAGGGACGGTCACCCCTGTGATGGAGACCGACCCCTTAGGAGGGGGTGGCTGATACGGGGCTCCCCCCGGGGGTTACACGTAGGTAGCAGGAGCCGAGGTCACTGGCCCGTCCCCTCCGCACAGGGACAGCTAGGGATGGAGAAGCAAAGCAGCTCCCGCAGGGTGACACTGGGGACAGGCAGACGTGAGCGCTGGCATGGCACACACCCAAACAGGCAGAGACGGGTGGGCAGGACCCCTCAGCACCACCGGTCCCTGTGTGGGGTCTCCATCCATCTCCCAGTGCTCAAGGGACCCTCGCTCCGCAGAAGCGTGGCTGCAGCCGAGCCCTGGCTGTTTTGGGGGGGGCGAATGCATTTTGGGGCAACGTGGGGTCACCCCGCCAGAGCTGCGGTGGTTTTGGTGGTCGGAGCAAGTGAGGGCTTTGCTCCCCGCGATGCAGTAACCGCACATGCAGACATCTACTGAATCTTTATTAAAGGGAGTAAAAAAAAATGTTAAGCTCACGATGACTTTTGAACTTAGTGAGAATTTTCTTTGGGCTCCAAAACNCAGAGAAGTTTCAAAAAAAAAAAAAAGTTAGAATTTTGACTTTACCTTATAGTGTTTGAGTAATTTTTACACCAAGCCATGACTCCAAGTAACTCACACCGAGCCGTCTGTCTGCTGGGCCCTCTGCAGCCATCTCCTTCCTTCTCTGGTTACTTAAAATAACCTGCTGGTAGGACTCTAATGGCTGTTGCGAGACTTTTTGGGGCTGGGATGGGACTAGCTGGGCTGGGTCCGGCTCCTTCCCTCCCTGCTTGCCGAGGCGCGCCGTGGGGCGCACGCTGCAAAGCCACCGGGGGAAACACTGCTCTCTTTCCCAACGGATGCGAAGAGGTTTGCTCAGTAAAACGGTGGTTCGTGACAGGACAGACATACAGGCTTTAATACAAATGGCACGTAATACAGGTACGCGACACGGACCGCCCTGCTTCCAGCGATGCCTGACCAACTTTCTTGAGGTTTGGAGGTGTTGCGTGGCCGCCAAGGGTCTTGTGGTCCCTTGTGAGCGGTTGGTCCGCAAAGCAGCGAGGATGTGGTGTGCTGGGTGGGAATGAAGCTGCCCAGCTCTGGCGGCAGAGGCTTTTCCACAGCGGAGGCTGTAGTTTCTCTCTCTGTCTCCTCATTTCCACCAGTGCTCGGGCAAGAAGTTACGCAAACTCCCATGGTAGGAACAGCCGTAGGCTCGGGAAGCAATTATCCCCGCGACCAGGGGCTGCGTCGCATTTGGCCTGGTGCGTTTGCTTAAAAACTGAATACAACTGCTGCACGTCCCGGGAACGGGCTGGGAGGTGCTCTCCTTAAACCGCCTCGGTGGCGGGTGGCAGCAGTAGAAACAAGCTTGTTGCATGAATGTGCTTACACTGTCGGTGACGGAGCGAGACGCGTGGCTCCTGCCCTGCGAGGCGACGCGGGTGGAGGACCCCGGCAGAGGGGCTCCTGCGCGGTGGAGCGGGGACATCCCTGGGCTGCCCTGGGCTGGCAGGAGCACCCCCAGCTCTCGGGGGGTCCCTCTCCCCGGTAACACCAGCCTACGTCCTCCCTGGCTCCTACGGTGCGTGTAACTCCTTTGCTGTTTGGTTTGCATCCGTTTTCTGCGTGTGGTCCAGCAGTAAGAGCTGCGTGGGTGCTGACCGGGTCCGGGCTCTTCCCCGGAGCGCAGGATAGTTGTGCCATTAGCAGCTTAAAGAATGTGTCAAAGTCCATCTCAACAATCCATATTAGTAGAAGTATTCTTGTTAGCAATATGTCTTCATAGCAAACCAGCTTGAAAGCTAAAAGAATAATTGCATTAATCCTATTGCATTTAATCCATTACGCGGAACAAAAACATCCTCCTTAGAAAAAGAAATGAAAGAAAAATCCATCCTAACGTCGCTCGCCGTCTGCGAAACGGTCCGAAGAAATCCGATCTCTCTCAGCGAAGGTACCTTTGGTTTCAAAAGTGCAGGAAGTGGGAGAATACACATGGCGTTGGCCACTAAGTACTGTCTATTATAAAACTCTACCTTCTACAATGATCCATGCTGTCTCAGCCGGGAGAGCTGCCCAGGCATCCTACTCCTACTGGTCCGGCGGATCGAAGACCGTCGCGTTAGGGGCGCGTAAGCGGTGGGGGGATAGTATCAGTTTATTAAACTTCACGGGAAGTTCGAAGCTGTGTAAGGCATGTGAAAGGAGCACTCCTATCCGAGACGCTTTGTTACAGTGTGTTAACGGGTTAACTTAAATCGCGTGTTGTCTTGATATGTAAATAAGACAGCGGAGGGAGTCCCACGGTGCAGGCGCTCGCTCGCGGAAGGGTCTCGCTCAGGCTGATGGATGGAGGGGGGAAAGGCCACTGTCAGAAATGAGGAGGGGGGTTTAGTGGAAAAACACTGTCGATCTTCCCCGGTGCCTGGGGGAGACGTGGACCTCAGGTCCTGCCCTCCCGCTGTGTGTCTCCCGAGGGACGCGTGTCCCTGAACCCTTCCAGCTGCTGATGGGGAGCTGCGGAGTGGGGCGACAGCGGGGGATCCTCCACCCGATCCTGGTGGGTGCTTCTCATCCTCACCGGGTGGCTTTGACTCTTTTCTTGTTTTAATATATATATTTTTTTAAAATAAGTTATTTCTGGTCCCCTCATCCTACTTTAATACTGGTCCTACTTCCACTCCCTCTTTGCTACATAAGATTTATGGAGTTGCCCTTAAAAGAAAGCAGGCATGGTCTGGGGGCAGTTCCCCCCCAAATTCTTACAAAGCAAAGACTGAACCAAAATGGTTTGCCTGCAATGACCCAGGCAAGCGATGCTGTTACCCTGGGCTCGGAGGGCGAGCGGCACCTCGCTGTCCTTCCGTGAATCCCACAAGCTCTTCTGCAACCTCTTGTCCTCTGAGGATGCTCCGGAGCCCCGCGGGGGTGGTGGGTGCCCCCCCCGTGGGCTTTGCAGGGGGAAGGGACCGCGGAGCCTCAGCACTGCTGCGAGTTACGGTGCCGGGGGAGGTGGGGGGGACCTGCATAGGCGCTGCGTGATCTTTCGGGAAGGAGGTTGCGGCGCTGACTGGTTTGGGAGAGGCTGTGTGACCAAGATGCTGCCGTGAGGATGGACATCTCGGTAATCCAGTGCCATGGTGTCGTTGCCCAAAGATCCACCACTTTCCTCCTTTCACGCGTTTATGTTGCTCTTGCTACTGTGCCCAGGCCCCGCTCACCCCTCTTCCCTTCCCTAAAAGTTTTTTGTTTTCTTTTTTTCCTTTTTTCCCCCCCTCCCCTTCTTATCTGGAACCTTCCTGTAAAGATTAAAAAGAAGAATTTTTAACTGCCTCCCAAAAGAACAAAAAAAGGGCCTCGGGGAGCCTGGGCAGCCGAGCCCCTGCTGGCCCCCGGGGGTGGCGGTGGGCGCCGGGGCCGGCCCCGAAGCTGGGCTGCGGCTCGAGCATCCCGCTCCTCCTCCGGCCCCTCTGGCTCAGCCCAGAGTTCAGCTACAGCTACAACCCACCCGCGCCCCGGGAGTCCTTGCCGTTCGCTTGTTTGCTAAGGATAAGATGGCATCGGCAGCCACCGGGTCTGCCTGTTTGCTTGGATTTTTTTTCTTTTTTTTTTTTCTTTTTTTTTTTTTTGTGTCATTGTTGGTTGGTTTCATTCACACGTTCCTCTTGGAGGTAGTGGCAGCGGCGGCTGTTGTTCAACCCCCCATCCACTACAAACACCTCGGGCTGTTTGTGGTTTCAGTGCGTTGCGCTATGCCAAGGAGTAGATGGCGTTGACTGGGGAGGTGGCTTCCGAGCTCTCGTTGCCTTCGGTCTCGTCTTTGTCCTTCTTCACCGTGTACTGGCCGATAAAGGAGCCGTCCTCGTTAAACTGCCCTTCGCCCCCCTCTCCATAGTCCACCAAGCTATCGTCGCTCTCCTGCTGCTTTATCGTGCCGTCCAGGGAGGTCTGGCTGTTTGGCAGGGGTTTGTTGTCTTCATCGCTGGGTAGCAGAAGACAGACAGACACAGTAAGGGTTGAGAACGGGGCTTACAACCTTCACCCAAGGTCTGGATATTCAAAAATAAATCCAGTGGGCAAATATACTGCCCAGAGACCGCAAACGCGGGGTGCTCTGACTGCAGGCAGCGAGTCCCGCTGTGTCTGCACGTAGGTGAAGGTGGGGAGACAGCCTCCGCGTGGGAGACCCACCGCTGCCTCTGCAGTCGGTGCTGCGGTTGGTATTTCTGCGAGCCCAACCTTCGTGCTTTTTCTTTTTCAAAAACCTTTTTTTTTTTTTTTTTAAACCTATATTACATAGGATGCTTAGATCAATCCAACTGGATGTACGTTATAAATATCCTTTCCTTGTCATTATATTCTTTCTTTCCCTTAGCATTTTAGCCAACCTTGGCGTAACCTGAGGTTCGTTTCCAGATTTCCTTGCAACACCACGCTCGGTTGTTGAGGTAGCTACATGCAATGGGGAGCACTCGAAGCACTGCGAGGGGGCATGTGCAGGATGCCAAGTTCTGTGCAGCTTCCAAAACTCATGGGAATTTACCTTTCCAAGCTTATTTCTGTGCATCTAAGCTTGTTTGCTCAATCCTTTATCCTTTTCTCTCTTTCACTAAAAAGATTAAGCCAGGTCGCTGAAAAATAAATAGTCTGACCCACAGCAAAACAAACCCAACCCTTTAAAGAAATGCTTTTAACAAAAAAAAAAAGAAAGAGGGAAAAGGTGTTTTCTCTTTGGAGGGCACTGCTATCTCATCAATACAGATAACGGTGTGTGGAGGATGAATGGATTGCTATACATAAAAATTAATTTTCGTATCGGCTAGTCCTTAGTTCATGTTTGGGCCTATGTCCAGCATGCACGTTGTATGATACACCTAAAGATATCACATAGGTATTTTAAACATTTTTTTCCTCCCACCTCCATTTCTGCCTTTTTATCGCTGTTGTTTTAGCTCGGGCTCCTCAGGTTCGCTCCCCGGCGCGGCACTCTACTCTGTTCTTTATTTTTCTTAAAATTGGTAAAAGTACTGGGCTTTGATTGCAGCTCTTGACAGTCGGTGCCCGCGCGAAGGTGTTTGCCTCCCGTGAAGGCATGAGAAACACTTTGCTGGGGCCAGGGAGCAAAATGCTCTTCAGCCGTGAAGGCATTAACTCTCTCTCATTCCATTTAATTAATGGCATCGGCTCTCTCCAGTGGGAGAAGAATTTGGTATCCCACGGTACAACACGCAGCTTTTTAACATATTTCCTTCTATCAGCACTTTTGTGGATTAAGCAATAATACAAAACCGATATTTGAGGCCTTGTGTTAACTTGGCATCACAATAAAAAATAACTTGTTAGCTTTGAAAGCAGCTTCTTTCTGGGGGGAGGAGGAAGAGAATTCAGTCTGCAAGCGGGACGGCCGGTTAGAAAGCCCAATAAATGCCAAGTAGAGAGTGGCAAAACCCAGATCCCTTCGTTCGCAATATCCTTTCCCAAGGTTTGGGGTTCAGTTGAAGCTGAATCTGGAGCCAGATTTTTCCCTAATGGGGGGTTTGCAGCACCAAACTCCCCGGCAGTGCGTTTCCCGAACCTGCCCCCTGGTTTTACCGCTCTCCGGTGCTGTTTATCCTGTTAGTGCATTAGGAGGGAGAAGCAGATATTCATCAGCATCTTGATGCAATATAACCCTGTTAAAATGGATTTCTGTGGGGTTTGCTGATGTGTGCATTAGAGAACCAGAGCACCCAGATGAAAACCATTTGGGAAAAGCTGTCCTGAGTTGCATAAATCACTGAGAGGAGGGGGAGGCTTGAGCCGGAGGGAGGATTTTCAGGACTGAGTGTGGGCAGATTGTTTAGGAACTGGCGTTTTTATGTATTTTTTGCTCGTGTCCCTTGCCACTGTCCCCTGGGTGACCGGCAGCAGGGCGCTGAACGCACCGAGGGCATCGTCCCCATATCCGACCCTTGGCCAAGCCCCGCGGAGGTCAGCAGGTCCCGCTGCAACCAGGAGGGCTCAGCTGCTGGAGCGTGGGGCTGGGGGGGGGTCCTGGCTGGCGCTCGGGGGTGCCCCCAGCCCGCAGAGCATTCCCAAGCAAGATGCAACTCGCTGGACATGGGGATGCCCCCCGATGCCAGCCGGAGTTAGAGGGGTCTTGTTTAATGTGTTAGGTGGAGGCGGGTACGCGGGAGTAGGGAGGGGAAGGTATAGTTTCAGCTATAAAGAAATAAATAGCTAGAAGGAAGGAAAATAAAAAAAAAAAGCTAAATGTGCCGGACTTCTGGCAGCACGTGGTCCTACCTTTCAAGAGACCTTCATGGTCCATGTGGATAGACCAGGTGAAAAGGAGAAGAAAGAATGGGAATAAAACAGAGAGAAGCAGAAAGAGCCTGATCAGAGAGAGATATGATGAGGTCTGCATTTACAGGGGCAGTGCTAAAAACCAAAAAGAAACGTCTGCATTCCTCATGGAGCTAATTGCCTCGTTATACCAAATGGAGCCAGTGTAATTGTTCAGAGCTGGATGAGCCTCATCGGCTTCCCCGAGAAAGATAATACAGAGCGGCAGAGGATGGCGCAGGTGGAAAGCGGGCGGATTGCCATCAGGCTGCTCAAGAAGGGCTGGTGGCTGAAGGGCTGGTGGCTGAAGGGCTGGTGGTTGAACCCATTAGCCGCAGGGAACCTCCGTCGCTGCTGGGGACCAACACGCAGCAGGACGAGTGCCACGTGAAGGGGTCGCTCGTTTTCCCCTCCAGCCTTCTGCTGGCTTTCCATGCTATAGTCACGCACCGGTACCATGTTATCTACTGACAAGCCTACACCTCCCCTCCCCTCGCCAGGCTCAGAGGATGGCTCAGTGTCCTCCTGTCTCGATGTCTGCTGAGATGGGCCATGGGGGCAAACTGGCGCTGCCTGCACTATGTAACCTGTGCTGCGAAATCTGAACTGGAGCCCAGAAGCTAAAACCACTCAACTTTCCCTTCCCAGCGGGCAGGGTTTCCAGCCGACTCCCCCACGTGCAGCTTAAACATTTGGTATAATGAGGCACAGTCACTGGCACAGAACATTGTCCAAGGATAATGGTCTCCTGCTTTGAAAATAAGCTTCTCAGCTTAGCCTCTGCTCAGGAAAACCATTATTCTGTTAGTGGAACAGAAAGATGTGACAGTATCTCTTAATTATAGGCTGCAGAGATTTGAAAGTTGCATGCACAGGGCATTAAGGACGTGAGATATGATGAGAGCATATCAGACATGCTATGTGGAGGTGGGGAGGGAAACCAATGAAGAACTCACGTCAGCTCCATTCCTGTCCTTGCTTGAAATACTAATTGCTACCCTCCTTGAGCCTAACATCGCAATCATTTTGAATTTTAATCAGCCAACAGCATTTCATATCAATCCTTCAGGTTCACCTTCCTTTCTGCCTCCTTGAGGGAAACCTCCTGTTGCTTCTCCCAGGAAACCTCTTGTTCCTGAGAAGGAGGCGGCAAAGTTTATGGATTGTGGGGTTTTTTTGTTTTGTTGTAATTCTTGTTTGATTGGGTTCTTTTCTCCATCTGGTCTATGGGACAGTGGGATTGACAATGCAGGAGCATCTTTGAGCTTGGTTGTTGCTCTTCTACTGACCTCTGCCTTTAGCTTGCAAACTTTTGGGAATGGGGCTGTCAATAAAAGTTTGAGCTTCAACTAAGCAGACGCTGCTGTGCAGTAGGATGAAGGATATACCCCATTCCTTCCCATTGCCTGGAAGGCAATGCCCCTTGGATGGTGCTTGGGCAGTAAACGCAGCATTGCTGACTGTCGCAATGCTGCCGGCCATGCCAAGAGCTTGGTTTTCCTTCTACGCAAGGCAAGAGGTCCCTGGCAATGCAGTGACCTTAGGAGCGATGGGGGTGAGGAGGTCTTGACTTGCAACCACCTCGAGGGACTCTTGAGAAGCAGATCTCTGAAATCAGTGCGTACTGCCAGAAGCTCGGCCGTGGAGACCTTGTCTGAGATGCAGGTGGTGGAGCTGAGCCCGTGGGGTTGTGTGTGGGTAGCTCCTAGGTGATGAGATGGTTCAGGCTTGCTATGGGATATTTACACCATCCCACAAATTTGGGAACTAAGAGGATCCCTATCATGACTTGGAGTGTTGAGGGGACTTGTTTTGGTCAAAGTAGGGACACTGGTGGTGTAGTATTCAGTTATGGTTATGGCTTGGATCTGTACAAGGAGCTCTGCCGCCACTTGCAAAATCATGCCTGGGAAGAGATGCATTTGATCCAGGCAAAGCCTGCAACAGGACCAGGCTGAGCTAATTTCTTCTCTGCTGTTCTCTGTGTCCTGGCCAGGAATCTGAACGGAACATCCCCAGACTGTGATTCATATGTGGGCTTAATGTAATTATAGAATCGTCTAGGTTGGAAGGGACCTTTGAGATCATTGAGTCCAACCATCAGCCTAACACTGCCAAAACCCACCACTAAGCCATGTCCCTCAGCACCACGTCTACACATCTTTTAAATACCTCCAGGTATACCCCGGTGTGCCTTGCCACCGCTAGAAGGGAGAGCCAAATCTCGCGGGGAGGTGAGGAAGGTGCTGCCCCTGGATGTTGGTTAGGGCAATAAGGAGTGGCCACCTCTTCCTACAACGTGCTGCTTATTCTGGTTCCTGCTGGGGTGTAATTGTATTCTGTATCGTGCCATCGGAAGACTGGGGAGCTCTGAGACATCCCAGACAAGAAGAGTCACTACTGAAATAGTTACCGTGCTACTAACAATATAAAAGCGATTGTATTATGGGCTGCAGATGTTCTACTTCCATTTATGTGTTGTGTGCAGGCAGATATATTCATTTTGCTCCCTCTAAAGTCTTTGACAGAACACTTGTGTCTTGTTAGATCCTTTACTGAATCGTAAATAAATTCTTCCTATCTTTGCTACCTCGATTTGCGATGCTAGGAGGATCGGTAATGACGTGGGGTTTAATTAACCCCTGTTTTGAAGTCGGGAGAAAAAATCCTGCTAGCCTAATTGGGCTTTGGATCCAGCTCAGACAGAAAGGTGCATTTTAATTCTTTAAAGAAAAGCAAAGCCCGCTGTAGGTGCTGTAATACATCCCTGTCATCTGTCAAGTGCGGGCAATCCAATGAGACCCGACATCCTTACCTGCTCCTGCTCCTCGGGGGCAGCCAGGAACAGCAGCGGAGCTGCGGGCGCTGCATTGCACGTGAGCGGGTTTGGGAGAGCGCCTGCCCCTTTCTGACATATCCTGGGCGCTTTCCTGGTGTGAAACCAGGCGCTGCTGCTCCCCAAAGGATGCTGTTTTGTGTGAAAACAGCTGAGAGGAGGTGGGGGCAAAATCAGAGTGGTTTTAGCAGAACCGCTGCTGGGCTGTGCCACAGCCCTCAGGGTGTTTCTGTAGGGTTTGACTGGGGACCTTACAGAAAAACCGTGTCTGGGATGCAGGCAGGCCCCCAAATCAGTACTCTTGCATGCTTTCAGGGCTGATCTGAACAGAAATTTGGGCATTTCTCCCCTGGATAATCTCTTATTGGTAAGAGAGGCTGAGCTATGGGGTGATATACCTGAAATACCATAGAATCACAGAATGATTTAGGTTGGAAGGGACCATGAAGGTCATCGAGTCCCACCCCCCTGCCCTGGGCAGGGACACCTCCCACCAGCCCAGGTTGCTCCAAGCCCCGTCCAACCTGGCCTTGACCACCTCCAGGGATGGGGCAGCCACAGCTTCTTGGGGCAACCTGCGCCAGGGGCTCACCACCTTCATCGTGGAAAAATTTCTTCCCGATATCTAAATCTCCCCTCTTCCAGTTTGAAGCCATTCCCCCTCATCTTATCACTACATGTCCTGATCCAGAGTCCCTCCCCAGCTCTCCTGGAGTCCCTTTAGGCACTGGAAGGGGCTCTAAGGTCTCCCCGGAGCCTTCTCTTCTCCAGGCTGAACCCCCCCAACTCTCCCAGCCTGTCCTCCCAGCAGAGGGGCTCCAGCCCTCGCAGCATCTTTGTGTCCCTCCTCTGGCCCCGCTCCAACAGGTCCATGTCTTTTCTCAGGCTGCTTCAGAGTTTAAGGTTTTGTTTGGGGTTGGGGTGTTGGGGTTTTTTTGGTATGTGTTAGGAGTGTCGTTAATGTTGATCTGTGCCTGGTGAGAGCTGTGTCCCGGGTAGCTGATGTCTCCGCCAGTCTCTGCCTGGACTGATCCTTCCAGGCTGAGACAGGGAAAGAAGACCTTGGCAGCATCCTCACAGCCTGGTTACTTTTCCAGGCTTTTAGGCTGGAAATGTTTCCTTTGGCAGAGGACTTGCGGAGGGAAGGAGGCAGGAGGAGGAAGGTGGGAGAAATAATTGAAGAGGCTGCGTGGCACCGCGGTGCCGCGGTTACGTGGAGGGGGAGCGCGGTGAGGTCTGTGATGGTTGGGAGCGGGGCTGATGGGGAGACGTGGTCGCGTGGGTGCCATGCCAATGGAAGCATACCTGTAGTCGAACGAGCCATCTTCTACGTTCTTGTCTTCGGGATTGAGATGCTCATCTTTATTGTCTCGTACTGTAAGCAAGCACAGCCCCAACATTCGCATTAAAAAGCGGTACAGAAGATAAAAGCTTTACGAGGCGGTAACAGCAACCGGCGTCGTGGCCGTCTTTGTGAAATCCCTGCGGGGGGAAGTACAGCTTTTCATTGACTCCGTAAAATACCTGCACCTGGGAGGGCTTGCAAAGGGCACTGCTGCGGTGGCACCGGGGCGCAGGCGCTCCACATAGCGAGAGAAGATGGATTAATCGGTAAATTTTCTAAAGCCTTGTGTTTGCCTTGCAAAAATTTAATGAGATTTCTGCCTGAAAAGATCTTTTTCTAGATGAGGGGCAAACAAATTCGCAGAGTAGAGGTTGGGTCGTGCATCGCGGGAGTGTCCGGCTCGGCAGCCTAAAGCCTGCGCAGAGCCCTCACCCGACCTTTAATTAACTGAAATGCTTCCCACTAATAATAGTGTTCCCACTACGGAGAAAGAAAAGCCCTTGTAATCACAAGCATCCATCTGAGAGCAATACAATTTGATTAGCCCCCGGAAGCCTGGAGATGTTTAAACCATGAGCACAAACGATTGCCACGCAACGCTCTTACCTGGATATTTCCCGCCTCTGCTCCTCTTAATGAAGCAGACTATCAACAGGATAAGAACGAGGAGAGCTATGGCACACATCAGCCCGATGAACCAGCCCTGCGTGGCGATGTCCACGTGATTCTTGGTATAAGCTGGGAGGAAAATTGAAAGAAGAAAGAACAAAAAGCTATGAGGGACCGGACCAGAACCACAGAGGGAAATAGATGAATAGTAAGACACACTCCACCGGTTTAGAAATTATCTTTAGTGCTGCATTTGTGTGCCTGCGTGTGTATTGACCAGGTTATCTGAGACTGTAGCACAGGCATCTGGGGCTTTTTCTTTTTATTTTGTGGTGGTAGGTCAACTCAACATTTTAGCAGGGGCTACAGACAGCGAAGGGTCACAACGTAAAGTAAAACCTAGCACGGACCGGTGCGAAAGGCGCGTTGCAAATAATGGCAAAAGAAGCTGGGTAACAGATTTGATCTTTCGTTTGCTGCGTCTGAAAACCGCCCTGGAAGTGAGAAGGTCTGAAAGAAATGTGCCCAAGAGGACCCAGCGCCCGGTGTCCCATGAGGCTGAGCAGCACCCCTGGATCCGGAGGGTTGCCGAGCCCCGATGGGCTCATTAGAAACCTCCAGCCGGGAGAAACCCGAATCGCACGGGGCAGCCCTGCCCGAGCTGCAGAGGCGACGGATGGGCAGCGGCTCCACTGCCACCACCGCCGGGGTCCCGCTGCCTCTGGGTGGCCGTGGGGGAGCTCCAGGGCTGAGAGGGGACTTCTGGAAGCCCACCAAGACTTGGCCAACACACGAGAGGGGACGCAGCGGTGGGACCAGCTCTTCAGGGAATGGCAGCTGGGTCCCAGAGAGTTGAGAAGGTGCTCTCATAGCACTGGGAAGTCTTTTCTCCTGGGGTGAGCTCTATACCACTGCGTCCACCACCCTCCCAAGGCTACTGAATATGGTTAACACCAAGCAAGGAGGTGTCTTGTTCCCCAAACAACGTTCCGGCTCATAACTGCTATGTCCTCCCTCACGTACTCTGACTTCTTGTTTGCAGCTCCCATACGCGGTCAGACAGACAAATCTGTGTCCTATAAATAGCAACAAGCTGCCATTTTCTGGCTCTCATTGACATGCACTTCGTATTCAGCAAGACAGAGCAGAGGAGAAAATAACCTTCAGCGCGGCAGGGGGGCTAAATTTAACCAGCCTGCAGTGCAAACAGAGATAGGTATTCCTGGCAGGAGCGCGGGAGACCTGAGCTGAATGGGATTGAATTGGGATTTAGCGGGGGTTTGCCTGAAACGGGCAGGAGAGTGCAGCGAGCAGCCTTTTGTGGTGCCCGTGTGACAAAACCCAAGATGGTGCTTACAAAGAAAGCATAGAAGATAGCCCTCCGTTAACAGATTCTGAGTGAAAGGCTCTTGTAAGAGAGACAACAACTTTAAAAATGGGTTCAATTGGCAAACTTTCCTAACCCGCACCGTTTTAGGACCGTAAGCACACACTTACTCCATCAAAATTGAACCCAAGAGAAGAGGTACTTTCCTTAGGATGAAATCTAAGCCACGTTGCCAGTAGGTAATTGCAGCCAAACCGTGACAAGGAAATTCAGATAAAAAGAGGAGAACGACAAGAAAGAGCACCGTTTGCTAAAGAAATACCCCGAACGCTCTGCGTTTGCGGGCGGCACCGAGCTCCTGGGGAAGCCGGGTGGAAGCAGCTGCCTAATGGGTCCCTTTTGCTGCTCTTCCCTTTCATGCTGCCCCGTCTAATATTTACCTTCAGTACAACCTGAGCCGCGTAGTCCTTGAAGATGCACTTTTTATAATGGAGGGAATGAGATTATAACAGAGTGGAGCCGGGAACTGGATTCAATTAGCTGAGTGCTCGGGGAGGAAAGGGGGAAGAACGCTTTACTGCAGAGCTTTGAAATGGAAAAAGATTGTATTAGCAGCCCTGACGGGATGGGGTTTGTACTGACGCCCACGCCAAGGGAGAAATTAAGGGGGTCTTCAAAGAACAAAATGCCAAAGCAGCCCAAGAGGTGGGTTTTGTGCCACCACGCGAATTTGGGCTGAGTTTTACAGGCAGGGAGGGTTTTGAGTACCAAGTCACCAGGGGATCTTGCAGTAGGATCGTGGCACTGCCTGTCGCCAAGGTAGAGGTATAATTGCCATCCTTCCCAAAAAAGCAACACATGATGACAAAATTATAGTCACAGCAATCTGGTATTTAGAGTAAACGAGTGACTGTCATTGCAGCATTCAGAAAGAGAAGATTAAGTACATGGCTGTCAGAGAGGATGTTTTGATTTGCTTTAATGTAAGGCCAATGTCAAGGGGAAATAGTGGGAAGCAGCTGTGTAATCGAACAGGTATTGATTTGAAATGCAACTGCAGTGACTTTTTTTTTTTTTTAAATTAATTATAATTTTGTGGCAGAAAACATGTTACCTAACAGTCACAGTTTATATGCCAATAGCAAAGCTGACTGTGCCACCAACAGAAGAGCGGCAAAATTTTTGTCTTTCTTTGTAAAGCCAAAGCCGTTGGGTGTGTGGAGCCGTGCTGGCTCCAGCCTTGCGTGGTCCTCTTCCCAGTGTTAGTACAGGCTGGGGATTTTTATTTTGGTTTTTTATTTTTTAATTTAGAAGGCCTCTTTGTATTAAGCTATGTCTGTAGTTTCAAAGTGTCCTTTACTACTGGAAGGCGCTCTGTTGGGTTATTGAGCTGTCGGTTAATCAGGACCGAAGCTGGAGGACGGTGTCCTGCTGCCGCTGCGCAGGTGGAACACTTATTTACCAATGCTCAAGCTGAAGAAACTTTTAGAATAGCTGTTTGCAAAATATTCAAAAACAAAACCTACAAGAAACCAAACAGTTGTTTGTTTTTTGTTTTTTTTTGTCCAAAGCATTCCTGATGGCATATGATTGCCAGCGGGGGCCGAACGCTGGGGTCGGCAGCATCCGGCCCGTGAAGAAATGGATCCGGAGCGTTTACGCACGCAGGGACGGCGATAGCTCCGCGCATCCCGCGGCGATGGGGCTCAGGTCACCCATCGGCCTCTGTCACAGGCGCAAAGGTGGCCCCATCCTTTAGTCTCAATGATAATACCGCCAGGAACCCCTCAGTTACAGAAAACAGATCAGCCCGGACTGCCAGCAGCAATCAGCCAAAGGTACTGCTTTTTTCCCCCCCCTCTTTTCAGTGACTCCCTGCCCCTCGGTGCCTGCTGTGCAGGGGGCTGCCCCCTCTCCCCCCACATCCCAACGCGGGGGAAAAGCAGGCGAGGAAAGAAAAGAGGCGGGTCCGCATTGGGAAATAGTTATCCAGAAAGACGGGGTGGGCGGGCCGGGGGGNGTCGAGCCGGGGGCGACGTCTGAGCCAGGGGGAGGGTCCAGAAGCAAAAACAAAATTGGGGCTGGAACATTGCAGCTGGAGCTGTTCTGGAGAGAGTCCGAGTTGAAAAATCAGCTCTTTTATTTTCGGGGGGTGGGGGTCAGAATCAGCCTCTTGCAATGTCGGAGCAGGCTGGGAGCCCGGGGACGTGAAACCCGCAGGCAGTTTGCGTGTCTGCGAGCAGAGTGCCGCCAAAGCCGAGCTGGGAGCACCCCCCCGGCCAGGCGGCCGCCGCACCTACAGCAGCGCAGCGATGGGAGGTGGTGGTGGTGGGGGAAACCCGGTGAAAATAAATCCTTTTTTTGTAAACTGGGCCCTCTGCAAAGCCGAACACGTTCCAGGGGCTGCTCGTGCCCATGGCGGGGTGACGGAGCAGTTTGAGGAGGCGCGTCGGACCTCAGCGCGGGGCAGAGCCATGGTCAGCGCTCGCTGGTGGTTTCTCAGTGTTGGGCGGCGTTAGACACGCAGCAGTACCGGCAGTCGCCGTCTGTCCCGGTGTCACCTTAGCACGCGGGAGAATTACTTGGCGGCGTTACGGCTTGCCAAAATTTTGGACACCAAATCAGATGCGCGTAGGGGGCGTGGGGAGAGCTGCTGCCCCCCGTCCCCCCCACAGCGCTCCCTTGCCGTGAATTACATTTTCCTTGTGTGCTTCTCAGCAAAGAGCCTGGGAAGCGCTTGAGCTTTCCGTTACGTGGCTGGATCGGAGCAAAATAATTTTAGTTCTTTGAAAATCACTGCCTCTACCTACTACATCTGTCGTGTGGGCTGCTCCGGTGTTGCTTGCTCCTTGGGTTTTCGGCTAAGCGTTTAGACCCGCGCTTTGACAGGCGTTGTGCACAGATTCCTACGGCAAAACCCCCGGGTGGATACAAAGGAAGTTACGGCTGTTTTGATTTACTGAAACTCATCGAGTGTGAACGGTGAAGTTTTATAAATGCATAAAGCCCAATTCAATGCCTGTGGAAGTCAATAAGGGTATTTCTCTGGCACTCGATGGGCAGCGTAGGAAGCCCATAATTAGAAAGCTGTAAAAACCACTCAGGTGCGAAGCCTGGAAAATTGCCTGCGCAATTAAACGCAAAATTGCCAGAGGGAAACATACCTGGAGGATGGAACGCCCCAGGCATATACCGCACGTGACTCTGACCGAGGTCTTCTGCGAACACCGCGTTCCCCCATCCCGGTCCTGCCCCTCACCTGCGTCCCATCACCAGCATCTCCCCGCCTGCCCCCCTGCCAGAACCTGGGGGCAGACACGCACACGCTCTCCGGGACCAAAGCAAACGCGGAGTGGCAGCGCTCCAAGCAGAGCCGCACGACGACACGAGCGCGTTCTCCACCCTCGCTAAAGACCCTTTCCTTCAAAGGGATCCCCGTCCCCTCCTGGGGCTCTCCTCCTCCCGGCGATGCTGAGGGGCGGCTTTTTAATAAGGGCAGAGATGGGGGGGGACGGGGAGGGGGGTGGATGAGGGTTGTTCCATGCAGTCATGGTCAAACCACCTCCCGCCACCGCGCGAATGACGTCGGCGGTGATGGATGTGACATGCCTCGGAAACGCACCCCGCGGCCGGGGCTGAAGCCCGTCTCACCTGAGCTGGTGGTAAAGGTTATGTACGAGTGTTCGCTGGGGCTAGACCATATGGGGAACACCCACAGCTTGTACATCATTCCCGGCGTCAGATTCGCCAGCTGCACAGAGGAAGGGGTCTGAGCTTTAACAGGGATAGATTTCTCTGTCTTGTTACCTGAGAAACAGAAACCGCACATCAAACCCAGCCGCGGGAGGCTCGGAGAGATTACCGTGTCGACACTGCAGGCAACGCGTTATGCTGTCCCTGGCCGCTGAGCAGAAATAATACAGCTTGATGGTCAAGGAGCTATTAACGGCTTCGTGATTATTACTCGCTGAGAATAGAACAAAATCGGCGATGCAGGAATATGGTGTGGGTTTTGCTGCATCCCCGCTCGCCGCACCGGGAAAAATACCGGTGGCTATTCAGATCTCTCCCTACTTTCAAGACCCGACAGGTCCTTTATCTGCCCAGCCTCAGGTCTGGATGTTTGGGTGTTTACAGCAAAAGGTCTGGAATTTGCCTGGTCCCGCTCAGCTGGGTGAAGGTGCGGCAGGACTCAGTAAAGGAGCCAATTCTTGTGATTTTTGGGAGTGGTACCCAGCTTTGCCGGTAGGTTAAGGAGGCTTTGAATGAGCTGGATGTCGCAGTAACCGTGCTGCGAGACTGCTCGCCCCAGATTGCTGCTTTCGGGGCCGAGAGGGCTCTGACCCTCTCAGCTCCAGAGGGATGCTCATGGGCTGGTTGCTCCCAGGCTCTGTCCAAGGCCGACCTGTTCTTTGCACTGTGCCGGGAATCATTTGCTGCTGAGCTTAATGCTGAGCCTTAAACCGCTGGATTCTAAGGAAGCCTCCGGTGGGGCTTTGATTTGTGGCTCTGGAGGTGCGCACGTCCCCGTTCAGCAGTGCTATGGGGAGGGAGAAACGCGGCTATGGGGCCAAAAGAGTGCTCCTTGCTTCCAACGCCACCAGGAAGGGAGGAGGGCTGCGGCTGTTCGGGAAGGGCTGAGATTCCCTCCCTCTCAGCCAGATCCCGATGAGGGTACCCCGAGGTGTTGCTGCTGCCGCAGCCCATCCTGAGCACCGACTCGGCACGTGGGGTCTGGAAGGGCATCGCCGGCGCTTTGTGCTTCCCGGTGCTGGGAAAAAAACAGGGCTGGTGGCGGGTGGTTGGGGAGCAGGGATATTCGGCGTTTAGGGCTTGGAAAGTTAATGCGTATCCTGAATTATAGGAAAAAGAAAAAAAAAAGGGGGAAGGCTGAGCCCAGCCCAGCCCACGCTGCCTACCGGAGCCCTGCAGGCTGCAGAGCGAGACCAGGCACTGGTTGGGCATTAGGAATTGTTTCAAGGAGAAATCAAGGTCATCTCTTAAACAGCGTTGTAAATGACCCCAAAAGTGGTTTGCTGTCAATGATTGCGCCCAGTTGGTTTATTTTAAATGCCGGTTTAAGACTGGCATACCAGCTGATGTGAGGGCTGCAGTGGCTGGGAAATAAAGTCAGAGATAAGCAGTAGTCATCACTGCCTATCTATAAAAATAAAAATAAAAACCAACCAACAACATGTAAACATCTTTTCTAAACAATTGCTAAAACCAGAGATACTGTCTTTGAGTTTCCAGACTAAGTATGTAGCCTTACAATTTTAAGAGAACGATATCCGTTACGACAGGAGGTTTGGGATCATAGATGATTCTGCCAACTCCCAGTTCTAGAAGCCTCTCTTCAAAGGCATTTAAAGCTGCTCTCCAATTTATGTAGGTTTCATTCATTTTCCCTTTAAGTTTTGTCCCCTTTCATATATATATATTTATATAAAGGCTCTTTACATCGTGACCACGTGCAGCCCAGCTCAATGACCAGTTCACAAATGAACAGCCTCGCTCATCTGTTTCATAAACATCTCGTGAGCGTCGGTGCAAGGAGAGGGAATCGCTTGTGGAGCACCAGGATTAGCTCTACACAGCCATGACCGTGACCTGCCTTTTCCTCTCCCATCCTCCACGTGCCCGTAGAGCATCATTCCACACGCAGTAATTAAGACTGAGTAATAGGCTGCAACCGTGGGAGCTGGCAGGATCTCTAATGGCATCACCACCCTATAGAGTCCCCACGCGATCTGATGCTTACTGGTGATATACTTAACCACAAAGTCAGTTCCTGCAGAGTAATTGTGGCTCCAGGTGATGTTTGCCCAGTTACTATTAGCCATAGCTCTTATGTCCCATATGGACGATCCATTGGTGGCTGGTGGACAGGTTAGAACAGGAGTTAGTATTTCGGATTATACACGAATGAGACCTTATCTAGCATCTGGTGTTGCTAAAACCTTACAAAATCATTCCTGAAGTTAACGCTTTGATCTTAACCTATGAGCGTGCCTAAGGATGTATTTGCTCCTTTCAAGATTCTTAACTTTAAACTTTTGGGGGAAGTTTGGTAGCAGAAGCTCATTGCGTATTGGTGTCCAACTGCACTCGGGTTATCTCTGGAGTCTGAAGACTTCTGTGGCACATCCCTGGGGATTTCAAGCAGCAGGGAAATCTCTTGGCTAAACTCGTGCCCAAACGGACGCGGGAGACGTGTGCGTGAGTGCACAGGGACTCACTGCCGCAGCCGAGAAGGAAAGACTGGGAGAGAATACTGTCGTGTTACTGGGTCTAGAGACAGCCAGTGGGGCAATGAAGTCACTCGTTTCTGATTTTGAAGTTAAGGATTGTCGACGTTGCTTTGGAGAGCGGATGAACTTCATTTCTAGTGAAGTAGAGCTAATCCACTAGTTTGGTGTGCGTTTAAGCGATGTCAGATAAATTACACCTTGGTTTTATTACTATTACTATTTACTTCAGGGCGTAGCTCAGGTTTTGGTTTGACGAAGCACAGATTAATAACCGCAGTCCCTGGGACGAGGCCAACTATGCGACTTTTGGGAAACTGCAAGGACCTGACGCCGTGGGGTCGGGGACGTGACCTAGAATCCCTCGTACAAATACAACCTGTGCTGCCACCCCGCTGCCCTGTCTGCCCGCATTACGGCTCAGCCTCTTCCCTCGGGTCCCCAGGGCGGCCGGGGACACGCGCACGGCTCCTCTTCTCCTCCCGTCTCCTCTCCCTGCTCCGTGGCAGCGTGTGCCTCGCCGCTTAATTGCCTATTTGCAAGGAGCAACGCTTTCCCACGCAGTCACTTAATAGTGATGTGCTGTGGTAGCGATCTCACTTCGTTACTAAGACCTCGCGTGCAGCGGCGAAGCCGCATCTGTGTTTCTCGCTCCGGTTTTTAAGCTTTCCTCCCAGTTGGCAGCCTTGCCCCGCGGAAGGCTTCTCTGGCTGGGGAGGTGCGTGGTGCCGCAAGCCGGGACGCAAATTCGCGTTCCTCAGTTCAGGGCTGCACCTTTAATAAGGCGATTAGCGCAGAGCGGTCTCTTCGCAAATCTGTTTTACTGCGGAGTATCAGGTGGAGGTTGGACCTCCCACCACACATTTTTGGTTTTTTAACCATCCTGAGCTGATGTTATGCAAGGATACAAAGAAAGGGGTCTGAACTGCTTTAATCAATCCTTGAATTAAATGGGTGTCACCTTCAATATTCATTACTATTACGTCCTTTTCCTCTTTATGAAGAGTTAACAAGGATTTCTGTAGCTTTTGCTTTTGCATTTTTGAGTGTATCTTACCCAGCTACGTAACTGAATTCCTTTTGATTGCGTTCCCTGTTGCTACTAGTTTGATTTATGTTTTAATAACCTGAATATCACTATTCATAATTATTGATTAACTGTAGATATAATTATAGCGGCATTTTTTAAAAGCAAGACTCGGTGAGATACATCTCTATATCTATCAGTAAAACACATATAGTAGAGAATAAACCTCCACCCCAAGAGAGTTTGAGCACCCCATTCTAGCTGATTGCGGGAGAAGTTTATCTTGACCTGAGGAAAACCTGGCACACACCTGCGTGTGGGAACTGAAGCACTTCCCCAGCTCTGCTGTGGGCTATGCCTGGGTTACCTCGCGAAGAGCAGTAGCAGAAACCAAAAGACTCATATAAATGATGACAGGTCTCTTAGCTAACAGCTGATGGGCTAAATTTGAACTGACATCTTCTACAATAGTAACAGAACCCCTTTTTAATGGCAATGAGATACAAGATAATACTTTTGAGGGAAATTGTAGGGTCTTCCACATCCTTCCCAAACACTGATGCTAATTCAGCATCGCGACACCCCGGGGAGGGCTGTGTTATCCCTGAGACTGAGACCAGGAGGGTGACACAGAGACCCCCAAATTGCCTAGAGCCACTTGTGCACCTCGATTCCTGAGCCTGTGCCACCTCCGGCTCCTCGCAAAGCCATTCCCAGAGCGTGGCCCAAATTAAATTCATAGAATCATAGAATCATAGAATGGTTTGGGTTAGAAGGGGACCTTGAAGATCATCTGGTTCCAACCCCCCTGCCCTGGGCAGGGACACCTCCCACCAACCCAGGTTGCTCCAAGCCCCGTCCAACCTGGCCTTGAACACCTCCAGGGATGGGGCAGCCACAGCTTCTCTGGGCAACCTGCGCCAGGGGCTCACCACCCTCACAGGGAAAAACTTCTTCCTAATATTTAATCTAAACCTGCCCTCTTCCAATTTGAAGCCATTCCCCCTCGTCCTATCACTACACGCCCTTGTAAAAAGTCCTTCCCCAAATTCTCCCTGTGCCCGTTATTAATCCTTGCTCTGAGCCAAGATGGGGGGAAGGTCCCAGTAGGGTTAGAGGGGTTAGAGGAAAAGGAAAGCGCAGTACCCAACTCCTGCTTTGTGGTGGCTGCCGGAGCCCTCTCTGTAGCTGCTGTAGCGCTTGCGACGGTGGTGGCGGGTAGAGTGGTGGCGGCTGTGGTGGTGGTGGTGGTGGTAGTTGTGGTGGTGGTAGTTGTGTCGGTAGTTGTGGTAGTTGTGTCGGTGGTGGTGGTAGTTGGGGTTGTTGTAGTACTGGTTAGACCGATTGTAGTTGGAGGCAACCCAGTTGCAGCTGGGAGAGGGAAACACTGGCTTTTTAGACGAGGTGATGTCTCCCCGGGGCTTGCACTCGCCACCCCCGCCGGCCGGCCGCGCAGGCACGCGAGAGAGAGCAGAGCAGCACGGCACAGAGGGAGGGAGCGGGGACGGGGGCAGCAAACGGCACCGGGAAACGCGAGGCGGAACCGCTTTTCCCCGTCCCCATCCGCATGCAGGGACAGGGAGCGATGCTGGGGGCGAGGAGGGGCAGCGAGCGGGGGGGCCGTCCCCCCACGCCGCTCCTGCGCACCCACCGCCTGCGCCCACGGTTTGATCCCCTTCCCGGGGCTGAAGGACCTGCTTCTCCTCTGCCTTTGCTCTGCCGCCGGTGCCCCCACCGCCCTGGGCTTAAATGGCCGGGAGGGCAGGGGAGGAGGGATGCGCGGGGTGTTTGGGGATGCAGAGGACAGGCTGTCCTCGCCCCATCACACAGAACTCGGGGCTCCCTGAAATAAGGAATGGGATTTATCTCTTAAGAAAACATAATAATCCCATTTGTCGTGGGCCGGGCAAGCCACCATTATGTTAATTCGGCAGCCCCTGGACTACACCTCCAGCATTTTTGAGCTGCCAATTCAGCCTGCAGCTTCTCAGCTGTTTTCTTCCCAGTTCGTCCCTGTACTAATGCCGCAGTCTGGTGATGGAGCAGCTTTAGAATTAACGTGGATTTTAGCTCGTGGGTGAGTGATGGATGGTGCTTTGCCATCGCTGCCCCTCACAATTTACATTTAAATTACGCCAAAGGGGTTGGCACATCCCAAGCTGTCCAGGGGGAAAGTCTGAGCAATTTGTTTTCTAAATAGCCCCCGTCCACAGCTCACCTGTGCTGTGTTTCCAGAGCAAAGGGGTCAATGTGCCCTTTACGCACCCCGCGGTGTGGTTGGGGCTCCTGAGCACAAAGGGGAGTGCATTGGGCCTGAAAACCTGCCAGCAGAAAAGGCAGCTGAAATGCTGCTGCTTAAACTACCTTAGGTAAATGAGCGGAGATTTGCCCTGTGATGCTTCCATTAAATTATATTTACTTGCTCTTACTGTAGACCAAGGGATTACAAATCCCCCCGGTAGGCAAATGAAAGTGGCTATTTTAAATATCACCCACAAACAAGAATAGCTCTGGGAAAGCACTTTAAAAAGGTGTCCCAGAACCAAGCCAGGGCTTTCTTTTCCACCAAGTCCATCCCCAAGGAGGACCGACCCCTAAAACCTCCTCCCTGCCAGCGATCCAAAAGCAGAGAAGAGCAGTAGGTCACTCAGTCCATCTCCCTACCCGCCGCGGCTGCAATCAAACCACAGTTACCGGCACGGCCCGAAAACGCCAGCCCACCCCCCAAGGTGTGCCCGGAGAGCAGCGCATCCTCTCCGCGGTGGTCCCCCCGCAGCGTCGCAGCCAGCCCCATGCAGCAGCGCAGCCACCGAACGAAAGCACCCGCCTGGCAGAGCCCCCGGCTGCCCCCCCGGCCGGGGGGGGGGGGGGAGAGGGGAGGGGGGGTGACGGGGAAGGGGGGGACACAGACCCAGCCTGGGTGGGAAATGGCACAGCTTTGTCCTCGGGTGTTTGTCGTGTAGCGAAACCCCCTCAGACGTGACAATAGGGATGGGGGAGTTTTTGCTGTTCTGCGTTTCTTTCACCCGTTACTGAGCGAGGGCTTTGCTGTGTCCTGAGGCTGTAAGGTGCCAAAGCCTTTCTTGGGTTGAGGAGTGTTAACGTCCATCTTTGCTGATTCATAGAGGGGTTTTTGGGAGGTTAAGAGATGAATGTCACTAGGTTAATGTCACCATTAACCCGATTAAGTTAACTCCTCAATAGGTTTGCAATGTACACAGTCGAACAGCGCCGTAGCCACTAGTTATCAGCTAATGCAGTCTCAGCATTTCCCCTGTGAGTCCCCGGCTCCTCTCTAAGGAAAACTGGACCCAACGGGGCACAAATTAACTTGCTGAAAGGCAGGAGCTGGTGGGAATCCTGGTACAACCCCAGCTCCCAGGCCCGTTACGCCTCTCTGCATCGTCCCTCTCCCGCACAGCACCTTCGAGGACTGTCAGCATCACCGAGCGCTGCCGTAGTGGCTTTAGCAGAAGGAGGGATTCAGCTTTAATGCTCCTCGAGACCCTCGATGGGCAGAGATTACCTGGGATAAGTCAAAGCTTCACTATCCCTTGTGTAGGGCATCGTCTTTTCTGTATCACATGCAGATATGCACGCCCGCAGGTGAGGCTGCAGTGCCAAAGACCCTCCGGGATGCTGCGCCGACCGAAGCGGTTCGGCATCGGTCGGAGCTGCGCCGCTCGGCTCCGGCCGGCAGCGATGCCAGGCGGGATCTGCCCCAGCACACTAATGGAAGCGATCCCCGCGAGCGGGGCTATCGCATCCCATCGGGATAACGCGGGCTCGCTCCCGAGCCAGGTCCCTGCGTGAGATCGAGGAGTGTCGACACCGGGGATAAAAAGTGATGCTGGCAGGATTAGGAGCAGGTAAAAAGTGGGATCGGGTGAGTCCGGAAAGCAATAGTTCAGCGAGGGGAGGATGGGGAAAGAGTCTGTGGGCAGCAGCGGTGCAGGATGGGACCGGGCGGTGGGAAGGCGGCGCTGCGGCCGGTCAGGGCTCCCGCAGCCGTGGGGGGATTTAGCCCTAAGCTGCCCCGGGATTCAAAGCTACAGCCTCATTTGTGTTTGAATACGAAACGTATGGGGGGGAGAAAAGCTCAGCTGGGAGATTTGGGGGAGAGAAGATAAGGGGCACTTTCTCGGCTTTGAAATCCATCCCCTAATGAGAGCCGGTTCAGTCTGGGGGGAGGTAAAGGCGGTCTTTGACAGAGATCAGAGCGCTGCGGTGTCCCCCGAAGAAAAGGGCACCCCGCCGTGGGGGAGCGGCAGGGAGCCGCCTGCGCGGGGCTGCGGCCCTTCCCGGGGTCCCCCCTCGCTGCCCACCCCCTCGGGGCTAATTAAGGGGGGACAGATCACTGCTCCTGGCAGCAAAATTGGGGGGGGGGGGGGGGGGGGACAGAGAGGAAAGGGGAGATGGAGGGCCACGCTGGCATTTCCAGAACTGCTCGTTTTGAAAATTTAGAAATTACGCGCATCCTGCTAAAAATGCGGTTGCACTACTTTGTCGGGTATAAGGAGCTTTGCAGAGCAGCTGAATTTATTTTTCTGCATTCTCAAGGTGCAGTTCGCTCAAGGGCTTTGACAAGAGTCGCCTCAAGTTTAGGTACGGGACGGAGCATCTGGCGTTGGTGTGATGGGGAAAAAATTCCCCCCCACCTCCAAAAGCCGGAGGCGGTGCGGAGAAGGGACTGCCGCCTTCCCGACTGCAGGGCAGAGCAGCACCCTGCAAACCAGTGTTGCCAGCAGGCTTGAAATCACCCCAGTACACCCAGCAAACCCAGAGTAAAAGCCGGCGACGGCCATTCCCACTCCCCTGCTCCCACCGTAGCCTCAGCCCATCTTCCTGGAAACAGCTAAACGACCGCTCAGGTCGTTAATAGGGCCCATCTTTGCGAGGCAGAGATTGCTTTTTCCATCTGCAAGATGCATTACCCTTTCAGGTAATGGAGAGCGAGGGGCACGGTGGGGAGGAGATGCGCGGGTCTAATGGCCAGGGGATGCGGCGCTCCGGCTGTAGCAATTAATAGGCTGAGTAACGAGAGGGATGCTTGCAGCAGGACGGCTGCGCTCTTGGCTGCAGCTTGGCTGCCAGGACTGAGAACGGCCCGGTGAAAAGGAGCCCAAACCTTACACAAAAGCTGTGTGAGACTCAGACTGGGGAAGAAGAACAACCCAAAACTGAGAGGAAGAATCATAAAAGTAAGAGGGGGATATTTGAAGAGGGACTCGAGTTATGGTCCAAGTCGCGTAGCAGTTCAGCGAGTAGTTTCATATTTTTTTTTGCAAAATACAGGAAACAATACCCATCCATATTGCTCTTTAATTATTTAAAGGTGCTTTTAATGTGTTGTTAGGCTGTAGTAACAGCTTTCCCTTGGGTGTGTCTACAAAATAATTAGGCTTGGAGAAATTTGATTAATTTTTCATGAATTTTGATGATTAGCCAAATACATTTTCAGAGATTTTTTTTTTATTTCTTGCCCTCTCCCAGTTTTTCGCAACAGCAGGAAAGTGCAAAGTCTTTACCATAAAGATAAAGTGTTCCAAATCTGATAGCTATAAGAAATTCAAGAATAGAAAGGAGCGATTGAGTAGCCTCTAAAAGAGAGGGCTCAGCAGTTCTCTCTGTTTCTATTGCTGTCCGTTTCTAAATTGAACAATAGGATCTTTCTCCTCTGATTCATAATTGTGGAGAGACAAGAAGGGAACAGAGAAAAGTCAATGTTTTTTTCCTTAAAGTCTAAGACCAATACCCTTTATGGTCCCTGATGAATTTTTTCCATACACAGGGGTAGTATAGGATCCAGCTTTGATTTTTTTCTCATTCATAGCATAAATGAGAGCGCTTTTTAGACGTCCTCTCTTTTCCCACATCACCTCTCCCTTTGTCCAGGTCTGGCTCAGGAAAAGTAAAGCCTTTCCTAAGGGAAAGTCCTTGCACTTCACTTTGATTTCATCAAGCTGGTCTATTTTCTCATACACACACAAAACAGCTACAGCCCTGTACATGTAAGGTTACCCCTGGAAAAAAAAAAAGACCTTTTTATTATTTTTTTTTTTTGAGTGCCAGCAGCCCATGGCAAAGAGCGTTTTACTGCAATTTAAGACAACTTTCACTGTGAATCCATAAAATCTACAAAAATCTAGGTCACTGAGCGGAGATAAATCTTCCGAGAAAGGTCAAGCACTATTTCACTCGAACCCCGTACTTGTTAGGAAGAGAAACAGCCTCTCGGGACGAACGCGGCTCGAATTGTGTAACAGCTCCCGCACCCGCCCCGTGCCCTAACGAGAAATGACATCCAGCTCAAGAGCAAGAGAAAGATGTGTGCTGGATCTTGCTACGGCTTATATTGCCTCGCTGCCTCTTGCCGAAGCCCGGCACGGTGAGGAAGCTGTGGATGGGGCTGAGTGAGCACTTAATGACCTACTACTCCACTTATTGACTCTTAAGACATCTTTCAGCTCTGGCATATCTCTTCTCCGCACTGTTTCTCCTAGCAGAAGGTCAGAAACAGAGGGATGGGGGGACCAGTGGGATCTGTTCTTGTAGAATCATCCTTTAAATGGCGATTCATTCATCTAGCTTCCAGTGGTGTAAGAAATTATGCCTAAAGCGGTACGATGCTGGAAGGATTAAGAGATCGCGTTGTGTTTTCAAAGTTCAGCCATATCCACTGAAAGTAGAAAAGTACCGATCCACAAAGAAAAATCCAGAATTTTGTGGATAAGCCAAACCCTGGCTGAAGTACGAGCTATGGCAGCGGAACAGCCCTCCCGGACTCAGAGGATAGAGCTCCTCTAAGCCAAAAGGTTATGTCCGTTTTCAGTTTCCCACCACCCAAAGCAGACCAATCTGTTACCCCTTTTTTTTTTTTTTTCTTTTTCAGAAAGAGAAAATATAGTAAGAAAAAGATTGGCATCTATTCAGAAAGGAAAAAAAAAAACGGCAAAATAATATTGGGTAGAGAGACATCACTGCAACAAAAGAAAAGGAGGAGAAACATCTAGGAGGTAGGGAAGCAAAACCTACAGGTGCAGCGAGCAGTCCTGCCCCTGTATCGCTTGGGAAGAGTCTTCCCTAAGAAGCTGCTCCTCCCTGGGGAGCCCCGGCAGCGCCGGGGCCGTGTCCGGCAAAGGCAAAGCACGACCTCTTACAGAGCCCTTGGCAAAGGGCAAATGAGCGCTCTCACTCCAGACCAGAAGCTTTTCCGCAGCGTTCGGGGTGCGTTTTGGCGGGCTGCGCCCCCTGGCCCTGCCGCTAGCCCCCTTCTGAGCTCAGGCACGGGGTTGGCCCCCCGCGGCTGAAATATTGGCTCAAGGGGGGGGGGNGGGGGGGGGGGGGGAGGAGGGAAAAGTCGCGTCTGCAGCTTTCGTAAGAGGCGGGTGTCCTTCTTTGGGCAACCAGAAGTTGTGCTTATGCTTTGGACTTTGCAGGGTTGACACTGGGTAACTGCGGATTTGAGTGTCTTTGAAAGCAGGTAGAGATGCTGCGCTGCACATCCCCCCCTCCCCGCACCACCCCGTGAAAAGTTTTTCTCTCTGCTTCAACGCTGCTGTAGAGATTCGCAGTGGAGGGCAAAGCCAGCGATAGCCTCGCATGCAGACATGCACAGCGGTGGCGCAAACATCGTCCTTAACCCTTTCAATGGGCGCCTGGAAAGGAAAGGCTCCTCCTGGACCAAAGCCCCGGCAGCCCTCGAAGGCGGCGGCGGGGGGGGTGCGCGGTGTGCGGTGCCCGTACGCTGCGACCCCGACCCGCGCGAGGCAGCAGCTCCGGCAGCAGCTCCGGCTGCGACGGTGCACGCTGCCGGGTGGGAAAAATCCAGCTCAGATACCGCGGGGCCGGGGAGGGCTGGCCAATGTTCTGCCGTACCTCGCAGGGAAAGGGATGCTGAGCCTTAAAAAAGGGCTTTGCACAGACCTGGGATTAAAAACCTCTCTAATAGGGACACTTGCCTCTCATTTTTGCTTGTGGCAGCTGCGGTGTTCGGTGGGTTTGGCTGTCACTGAGCATCTGGGAGGCTGTTAAGCCTCGGTCAGAGATACTTTAATCTTTGCAGACCCCCCCCCCCGGTGGAGCCTGCCCTATACCCGCTGCCTGTGGGGCTTCTTTTTACCTGCCGTCATTTCATCTGTCCAATTTAGACCCCTGACACTTCACCTTCCCATTGAAAGGGTTAATGGAGTGCATGCTTAATTGCCAGCACACCCGAGCGAGCGTGGAGGGAGCCTTGCCCCATGCCTGTTACCTCCTCCGGCGGGTACGGTACCTGGGGTTGGCGTGGCTTCAGAGGGCAGCGCCAAGGATAGAGAGGGGAATACGAAGAGAGCATAGAAGAGAAGGGAAGAGAAAACAGAGGAATATATAAAACAACCAGAACACACCAACAAGAGACTCGGGACCACTTGCACACAGTCACCAGAGACTTGAGAGAGAGGGAATAAATGCGTCAGCTGCAACCCGGCACCCCCCCGCGCATCCCAGCCCCTGGCACAGGCAGAGAGAGCAGGGACGGCCCCTCGGAGAGGGAGATTTCGGGGGGAAACACGCACCAGCTCCGCAGCAGAGACGCCAGCGGTGTCGATTAAGCAAAGTGCTTAAGCGGGTGCTTATATCTAATGCCAGCAAGGACTGGTTTTGACACTCTGAATTTCGCCTTAGTTTTTTCTAGTGTAGTTCTAACATCAGCGCTCATCCTGCCCTGTGCGGTTGGAGCCCGTGGTGCACAACATCAGAGATGCATTTTACTTAAACTTCTCAGCTGAATGAGCCTGGCAAGCAGGAAACAACCTCTGAAGGCATTAATGGGTTTAATTTTCTTAATCTGCTCTTTTTTTTTTCCAATTCCAAACTCATCTTTTGCGCAGCTTTACAGCGGGTACCTTCATTCCACAGTGGCATTTAGAGCTGCCAATCGTACCTATGTGCCTGTCACGAGCAGAACTCGCCTATGGCCTGTGGTACCGCAGGGTCTCATATTTTGAGGTCAAACTTTGCCATATTTCTCTCCCTTCAGACTGGGATTTGACTCTCTAATTTTTCTTGCTGCTTAATGGGCAATGCTTTGTCCTTTTGCTAAGTGGCAGCAGCCGGTCCCTGGGTGCCACCACCCATCCGCACCCCCCGACCCTGCGGCCAGGGACCCCCACCCTGTACCTGCTGTTTCTTGCTACAGAGCAGTTCAGCCATACGCAGCAGCCGTAGGTTATGGCTGTTATTTAGCTGTGCTCTCCTGACAATCGCTGTTGGCAGCACATAGAAAAACACCCAGTAAAGCAAACGTACGTAAAACAAGTAGAACTATCGACTATCAGCACTGACAACCTCAATCCCATCCCTGTGCTCTAGCAGTTTGTTCAGCAAAGCTCCTTTTTAAAGCAATGACATGCCCCCTCTCAGGTTTGCCAGGGTGTAACTTAGATGATTTTTTTCCCCATTGCATGTGCAGCCCCATCTCCCGTCCTGTCACGTCAATTAGCGATGCTGGAGCCCACCTAAGAGGTGTCAGGAAGCATTTCATTTCCACTGGGTCATCAGTAGAAATTACTTTTCCTACTCAGAGCCATTAGTTGGGGAGGGGGAGATGGAGGAAAGGAGACAAAAACCCCATTAAATCAGAGCACTAACCAAATCATAGGTCTTTTAGCAAACGCTAAAGAAAGGAGAGAGCCAGCTTTTGTCTCCCCGAGTTCCCTCAGGGCTCCTGAACTTTCACTTAGTTTGATGAATGTCCCACAATGGGCACTTTATCTTATTACGAATCTGGGAGTCGGGGCTTCACTTTGGAGGGTCAGGTCAGCTGCTGGTTATGGGGTGACGGGGAAGTGGCACCGTAGCCCCTGCGGGGGGTTCACTGCCCGGAGGATGCAGCTGCCGCACCCCTTCGCGCCGCGTAAAAATCACCCACATCTGCCCCTTATTTAGCTCAAACTGAGACTGCAGAGGGGCAGATTAGAGCTTCACCTTTTGCGAGAGGAGAGAGTAAGATGCCCTCCTGCTCCGGGGCATGTGATGAAGGGTAATTGCTCTGGGGGACAGCGAGGTGGTCACCCAGAGCGCAGGACGGTCCCCCGGTCAGCAGCATTTCTGCTGCAGTATTTGGTCCTCGTCCACGATCTGTCTCTGCTGCGCACCGGTTACTGGTTGTTCCGTGGATCACCTGCAGTTTTTGGCTGACACGTGTACCGTCACCCCCTTAACCCCGCAGCAAAGCCAGAAGCTGTTGCTGCTGCACATACCTTCGTTCAGCAAGGCTGGCGACTCCTCCACTATGGCTTCTCCTTCTCCCACCTGGGTCCGTGCGCGCAGGAAGAAGCGATAGCGCGAGATGGGGTCTGTCCTCTGCAGGGTGAACCTTGTCTGATTGGGAGAGAAGTTCTCTACCAGGGTTCGGCCCGTTTTGGATCCGTTAACTGGGGAGGAAAGGAGGTGGTGATGGCTTCAGCCTTCTTTCGCAAATACACTGTGCCATCTACCTCGTCCCCGCGCCCCCCGGCACTCGGCGTGGGGGCACATGTGCTCAGAGCTCTTAAATACACTTTGTCTGGGGCAGCTGGTGACCTACGGGCTGGGGGACGTGCCAGCGGGGCCGCTCGGGGTTGTGTAGTGGGCGAGGAAGGGCACGGCACAAGCGCCAGGCTCCGCGAGGAGTGGTGCTGGGCTCTGCAGGGCGCTCCGGGCACGTGGCCACAAGAGCTTGTGTTCTGAGTGAGCACATCAACTACTCGGACTGCGCTTAAAGGTCTTTCCAAATCACATTATCAAACTTATTTGATAAGGCTGGGGAAGGGCTGAGCACCCGCCACCCTCCCCGGTGAACCGCAGCTGCGCAGCACCGCGGCAGCACCAGCACCTCCGTGCCGAAAGGCCGTGCGGAGGGCTGTCCGTGCTGGGGGAGCAGGCAATTAGCAGTAAGGAAAATGGTTAATGACTTAATGGTTATCGCTAAGAAGATAACGTGTGGAACGTACAGGCTTGGTATCTAAGGTTGTATCCTGTGAGGACTCCGTTGGGATGCTCTGGGTGATCCCACTCCAGATTGATGCTTTCCAGATTGGGCTGTCGGATTCTTAAATACCTGGGGGAGCTGGGCACTTGGGGGGAGGACGGGACCGGGAAGGAGAGGGAAAGAAGAAAAAACACACAAGATAACATACCTTACAATACCGTGTACGTGGCAGGCTGACTGCTACACGCCAGACACCCCTAAATACACACACACAGGTAACGCACACGCTAAAAGTCAGAAACCGATGGAACAAGAACCTGTGCCAGAAACCATGCGCCAGCCCAGGGGTTTCAGCAGCGTGTGTGCAGGGAGCAGAAACCAGAGCAGCTCCGCATGCAAGCCCTGCGCCCGCAGCGCCGTGCCCGTGCCGTACCGCCCTCGCTGCTCCCGCTGCCCTCCCGCCCGCAAAAGATGCTACAGCCGTGAAGCGGAGCTGTGACACAGTTCAAGTCCCGCTCCTGTATGGTTTTTATCTATGTTTTTATATATATTTGTGCGTATATATATTTATATGTGGGTTTATACATATTTTTATACATTACTGATGCTGTTTACAGCTCCCACTCAGCCCAACTTTTGCATCTCATGTATTTATCTGTTGGAACAGTGGAAAAATAATATAGCAGCTTCTCTTATTGCAAAGCACCTTTGTGTTATTAATGTGCAGAGACCTGTGACAGGGAGCCAGTGCACGTACACAGCGGTCCTTACCCTGAGGAACGGCTGCTTTTATGACTGCTTATTCAAAGCTAGTAAAGGAAGGAAAGCATTATACATTCTTGAATTGAACTGTTCTCCTGGTTTACTCGTAATTGCGGCGTCTTGACTGGGGAAAGAGCTTGGCTCTCTCATCTGAGAGATTATGATTTATTTTTTAAGCAGAAGCTTTTTTAACTTTTGCAGAATATCATTCAATGTCCTAAACAGCAATATAGAGTCAATAAAATTGCTTAGCGCTATAGGAAAAGACAAATCAGCAGTTTACTTATGACAAGAGTATAAGCTGCTATAACTGTTTCAATCAATGCCACCCACATATGCATGTAGCTCCCCCAGTTGCGTGTATCTCCCCGAAATGCATCTGTCTTCCCAAATGCATCTATCTCCCCCAAATGCTCCGTGCCGCTAGCACACAGGTAAGCAGCTCGATCAAAACCCACCTGACTGCAGAACCACCCTACTGGAACAGAGTCCCTTCTTTTTAAATGAGCTTAATCGTGGCTGAAATGAATAGAAAATCCTTAGAACGTGGTGATAGCACCCATGAAAACGTTAAGGAAGAAAGAGACAGGCCTGAGAGATGCTGTTCCTGTACAGCGGGAATGGGAGGAAGAGGAGGAAGATGACCCCATAGCATTTTGTGTGAGCTGAGACGGGATTTTTTCCCAGTCTCTNACACGAGCTCTTTAAACAGAAGAACGAGGCGCTTTTGCCTTAAAAGCCTGACCGGGGTATTAGCGACATCCGTTCGGAACAAAAGCGCTGAGGTCTCACCAAGACTCTACTGCCTTTTCCTGAGCAAGAGGAATAAATTGACTCCCACTTCACCGACCCGCGGCACGGGGAGGTGTGGTGACATCTGCACCTCGGGCAGCAAACCAAGGGCACGGTGCTGTGCCTCCGAAAAGGCGGTGCAAACATTTCGCCTGTTCACCCTAAGCAATGCTTGCTGCCGCGTTCAGAGCACCTGAAGGGGGTTTTTAGGTTGATGAGGCGGTGCCAGGAGTTCGCTCGAGGCGTAGCTGCAGAGATGTCACCTGCCCCGCGGTGACGGAGGCAGTGCCGCGTGACACCGACGCTGCCCAGAAGATGCTCAGCTATAAAAACGGTCCCTAGCGCGTGTCCCCAGCGGCGCCGCGGCTCTGCGGAGCCGAACCGCCCAAACCTCTCCCAGCACAGGAACGTACCTCCTTCTGGCGTGGGGAACTCCTTAACTTCGCTGCGTGGCCCATCTCCTCGCCCGTTGGTTACAACCATCTCAAGCTTGTAGTTGCTGTAAGGAAACAGCCGGGACACTATGCCCCGGTTTCGGTCTCCAGGAAAACTCACATACTGCCGTTTTTTGGAGACCCACAGGTTCTTCAGCAAACTACTGTCTCTCCAGAAATAGGCCTTCAAGAAACATGCATGGCAAGTGAAGCTTTGCCCATTTAAGTGCAATTGTGTGTTGTTTTGTTTTGGTTTTTTTTTCATTAAAAAAAGCATAGCAAAAACTTTGCCTCTCCGAAGAGCAGCTCTGGGCTGCAGAAGCCTTTTAGAGCAGTTAATGAAGCTCCACGTCCCCCCAGCGAGGCAGGTGAGTGGTGTTACCCGAGGAATAGGCTGAGCGTGGGGTTAAAAGCGCTTATCAAAGGTCCCGGAGCAAAACCAGCTCAGCTCAGCCTACAGAGAGCCAGTTCTGGCTCCTGCGTGCTGGGGGGGTCCAGTGACTCTCCCCTTCTGCCCCAGTTAGTACCGTGGCGGTGCACGAGGAAAGGTGGGACACGTCCAGGCACAGAGGAAAGGCTGAACTTGGAAAGTCTCCCGTTCGAAGCCCCGACCGTAAATCTTATTTCACGCGGAAATAAGATTCGTTCAGAAAACAGACCAGAATGACAGAGCAGAGGCAGAAGAAGAGGAAAGCGGTACGCAGGGAGATTGCTCTGTGCCCAGCGGATTGCTGGATTTGAAATGGTATAACTGTTTGCAGGACACACGCTTTTGGGAACGTCTTAAACTCTGCTGGAAGGGGCTCCGTCCAGACTTTTGCTTGTTTTCAACAGGGTCTGTCCTCTGTACGTAACCACTGGTGTTTTACCGCAGCAGTAAATGAACAAACGGGATCCATGCTGTCTTTAGTGGCCAGTTAGTATGACCCGCTGGGTTTAGGCTTTGCGGGGGTTGGTGTTCATTAAAAGACGGTGTCAGTACTTTGGGGATGACACAAAAACTAGCCTGTTTGTACCTGTCTGAGGTCATTCCCCCCACCCCGAGCCAGCCAGCCTGTGGTTCTGGGCAGCTCTAGAGCCAGTAGACACCTCACTGCATGGACAGGACCACCCCCAGTCCCTCTCTGGGTGCTCAAGGGCAGCCCCGCTTGCTTTGTCGGGGCACCCCACATCCTGCGGGAAGGGCCAGCCCAGCACCGAGCCCCAGGGGAGCAACAGGAGATGTCCCCAGCCCCATCCAGGCACCACAAAGAGCAAACTAAGGCGCACCATTTCTGGCGCTCAGCCCCCAGGGTCCGCACCCGGCCATGGCAAAGGGCTCCTGATGGCCGGAGGAGAGTTTTCTGTCATCCCCATGGCGGGCAGCTCCGTCGCCGGGGCCGCCTCGCCTTGTGAGAAGGTTAGCTGTATTACTAGTCAGCGCCGAGGAGATTTGGGGTTTGCTCACTCTGTACTCCTTGAGCTGTCCCTGGATGGTGTCCAGGTGCACTCGGGTCCAGGTCAGAGCAATGGCAGTGCTGTTTAAAATTCTTATCCTAACATCCGTAGGCGCAGCCTTGGGATCTGAGCGTTCAGGGATAAAGGAGAGCGTATGTTAGGCACCCGGCGGTACCCTGGAGGTCAGACAGACAGACGGACACCCCTCTGCCCCCCTTTGCCCTTGCCAAGGGTTTCCCATTGCGGGGTGAGCAGTGGCCCCACGCGCCGGCTCTGCCGTCTGCAGGCACCCCGGCAGCGCTTTTGTGGGGATAATCATCTCCTTTTCTCTCTCCTTAAATTCAATTTCTGAGGATTTCCAAATTTGATACCATGAAAGAGCAGCAACAGGCCGGTCCTCCGCGTCCCGGCTGCCCTCATCGGGGGCGAGCAGCGAATACACCCAATAGCATCACTTACCTCTGTCCCCCTCACTTTCTCCCTGACCTGTGCGTGCTTTAAAAGCTGCCTTTTGGGGTGTTTTTTTAGCAGTGCTTCCACAGGAAGGGGGAACCCCCCCATATTTCACTCAGCTGGCCGTCACGAGAATACTCGCGATCCCGTTGATAGCAGGGCTTCCTACACGCTGCTGCCAGGATCACGTTAGCAAAGAAGGGGTCTGGCTCACCGCAGGGTACCGGCGAATCCATCCCCCTCCTGCTGCACCCGGGTGGCCCCTGTGAGACCCGGGAGTTACAAAACTGCCTGGTATTTCCACATCCCTTAAGCTGAATTTGGCCAGAACCTGCTGTTGATCCAGTTGGGATTTTTTACCTCCTCTTTACAGGTCGCCTGCTTGGGTGTAGGAATCTGCAGTTATTTGTGAAGCAATCCAGACGTGACAGGGCAGGCACCAGTATTTTTGTTTGGTTTTGTTGTGTGTTTTGGTTTTTAGCTTGTCCCAGCCTTCGGGACACAGGCAGGATCCCATCTGTGCCTGGGGTGTGACGCGGGAGCTGTGGGCTCCTGGTTTACCTCCGTGTAAAGCACACGCCCGCAGGCTCCTTCAGATCCTCCCCAAACTCAAAATTATTGCACAAGTTTTCAACTGAAACTAGAAAAAAAAACCAAACCACCCGGGTAGTGCACAGACATGTAATGCAGAGGGGACGGTGCAGTCGGGGGGTTGTGGAGCTTTCCCAGTAACAGCCTCCCAGCCAGGTCCACCTTCGCTTCCAGCGCTCAGCTCGTCCCCCGACTCCCACTGTTTCTGCCCATTTTCCCTCCCGTTGCCCCGTCTCCCCTGGGAGAAGATGCCCGGTGGGAGGACGTGTCGTGTGTGCTATCTCAGCGCCGCGATTGCAAATTTTCTCGAAATTGCTGTGCCCTTTTTTGCGTCCCCTTGGCTTCAAGGCTGGAGTCAGGGATGGTTACCTGCCTCAGCTACCTCACTTCTCCGTAATCCCAAAGTCACACACAGCCAGGGACCCCCACTGATGCTGCAATGCGAGGAACTAATATATATAAATATATTTTCAAAAAAAAAAAAAAAGCAGTTGGCAGCAAACCACATTATCCTAACAGGATAAGGATAATCGTAGTTCAGAGTCGTGGATGCTACAGGCACAGACGGCGATACCAGTAGCCCAGAGAGAAGGTGAAAAGAGCGTTAAACCTGCTGGCCGCTGCGCTGTGCGACCAGGTGGAGGGTTTGAAAGAACGATAAGCTGAGGCGATGGTGTGGTGCAGGCAGGAGCCCAAGCTGGGGCTTAGCTGGGGCCGTATCGGAGAGGCACAAGAATCCAGTCCGGGATGACCCCCAAAGGCCCTTTTGGCCATTCGTAGCACCCCTCATCGGAGATGAACTCGGTGCTCCAGATGTCAGGGGCAAAAAAACGTAATGCATTTTGTTGGAATACGGCCAGAGCTCATCTTAAATGAAATCTTATTGTCTTCCACGCTCAAAGTGTTATCTGGCTCTTACAGGGAGCAAGGGAGAGGCTAAGAGACCTGGGTCACGCAGGCAGAATCTAACGGCCAAACCTCTTTCTTCCAATGCCTGGAACTGGATTTTTGTGCCAGATCAAGCAGTGCTGTGAACACGTCCCGGGCCCGGGTGGCAGCCCACTGCCCTCGGGTGGGATCCTGCCCTCCTGAAACACTTACGAGCTCCATCTGAGAAAATACTCACAATCTTCCCCAGAGTAGCCGATGACGGTGTCAGGCTCCGGTGCTCTGCCAAAGTCGTTCTCTGCCTGCACTTTGATCTCGTAGGGTACGTAGATGGGTGTGTTCCAGACGACGTGCCGTGGCGTCTTCACCGTCTCGTTGTACCAGCTCCCTCGGGGGTCCCTTCGCCTCCATCTCACGATGTACCTGAGGTTGGGCCCGTAAGCCTGAGTTGCGTTCAGGGGCTGAACGGACCAAAACAGAGAAAGAAAGTGAGAAGGAGAAAGAGCAACTGCATTTCTCTGCCGTGGAGCGCCAAAAAGTTCTGTTCAGCAGCTGGTTCTTATTTCATGCTCCATCAGCCAATCTCAAAGGAGGTCAATACTTTTGTTCCCAGAGAGAGACGTCCCTAGTCCTTGCCCAAGGCAGCACCAAGAACCATATCCTTATATTCCAGTCCGTTCTCCCACTGCAGTTTCTATCCTTTCAGATGCTGGCTTATTTGTGGATGACACCTGCTGGTCTATGAAGAAAAGCCAGAGCTGCTCCGTAAGCCCTACAGACCTTCAGGAATCAGACTCTGAGCATCCTCCCTACTCTGTACTTGTGATCCTGCATCTTTTCTTTGCCTCACATTGTTGCAAATTACTGTTTTTATCACAAACATAATTCTAGGCACTACCAATGGCCTCTCTTGTAGATGCATCTTTTGCTTTTTATTTCCTTTATGATCATTAAGGTTATGGTGATCTGTGTGGTACATCACACACGCCGATGTTCTCTATCTCAGCATCTGTGGCCATAACAGTAAGATGCCGGGTGGCTGTCAAGCATCAAAAAAGAACTCACCGTCCAGGTTATCTCCATGTTGTTTTTTTGGGTCCCTGCACCTTGAACTCCTGTTGGGTTAATTTCAGGACCTGAAATCCACATTGGGGGGAAAAAAAACAAAACACAAAAACCAAAAAGCAGTTTATAATATTGAAAAATGACCATTTGAGTGGTTAAAAACCCTTTACCGTGCAAGCCAAAAGTACTCCTAAGACAGAAGTTAATGGCCTGATTTTTCCAGAAGTTCCCATTCAGGTTAATGGAACATGAGACTCTCAGCTCTCTTGAAAACCAGGCCATTTATTTAGGAGCCTCTTTTTTTTTTTCCTTTTTTTTTTCCCAAATGTCCTAAATCTTTGAAAGACAGCCATTGTGAAGCAACCCCAGGAGCCGAGCCTGACACTTTTGAAATCTGAAACAAGAGGAGTAATGTCGCAAGCCAACGCTAGATGCCAGTAGATATTGCAGAAGTATCTCTGCAACGCTTAAAGTAAGAAATGCAGCAAAACTACTAAGCTGCTTGTGAATTCCTCATATGAATTTTCCCAAGTATTCTACAGCGTACAAAGCGCTGGGCACACAAACTGAAGACCCGAGTCTTGGTCGTGGACTGGAGCACACTTTACTCCTGCATCGATCTGGGCTCCTGGCCAGCTCTAGCAGCGGACAATGAATTAGCAATTTTGGAACAAAATGCCTTTTGCTTGTGGCCAGATTACACTCGAGTCTAATTTTCCAAGAGACTTCTGAGCTTCCTGTGGTCAGAAAGGATGAAAGACTTTCTTTGGAAAGCTCCTCTGTAAGGTGAACCCGGGCTTTCCTTCAACGCATTCTGCTGGAGTGCCCTTCGCGTAAATCTTTCCGTTTGAGTTCTGCTGCTCTGCAGAATGTCAGTCACGGGCTTGAGTATGTGATATATAAAATTACAGCCCAGCACATGCATGGACCAGCTCATTCCCTCACCTGTGTAAATCCATTTCTGTTACAGGAGCTGTGATCATACACCACGAGGGAAGAGTCTACCCAGAGAGTGGTGGCCAGATGTTCTTACAACGTCAAGTCACTGCGGCAAGAGGGACCGGGCGGATGGTACTCACGTGCCCCGTTGGTCTGGTATCGTTCGGAGGGCACGCTGGGCAGGCTGCTGCCCACGTCGTTCACCGCAATCACCCGAAACTGGTAGTTGACGTAAGGAGAGAGGCTCAGGACGGCCGAGTTGACGCTCCCGGGGTACCTGGAGTGGTTATGCCACATGCCAGGTTGGAACCGGTCCTCCTCAAACTGGACGATGTAGTCTGGGGGAGAGGATGGAGAGGTGGGGTTAAGGGCTCAGCTCACAAGGGGAGTTTTCCCCCCGTCGTGCAGAAGAAAGCGGGAGGGATATGGGGCAGGGGTCCGGCAGCTGACCTGTGATGGGGCTGTTATTGTCATCGCCAGGAATCCACGTCAGCCGCACGCTCCTCTCGGCCAGGTCTGTCAGCTCCAAGTCACGGGGCCGGTCGGGTCGTTCTGTTGGCCGAGTAACGAGACAAATTAGGCTGGGATCGTCCCAAGAGTCCCAGTTCCCATTGCTCCTCCCGGGAGGGGAAGCCCTGGCCGTCTTAGCCCAGACCCGGGGGAGGACACGTGCTCTGCGGCACCATTCACGTCCTGCAGCTCTTGGTGGATCCATGCAATTTTTAAAATACAAATGTGCTCATCGTGCCCTGAAACCCTCCCTGCTCCCTGCACACCTGATGGTATCTGGTGGGGGAATATATAGTGGTATATAATATATCTGGTGGGGGAATATATAGTAATATATAAGCCACGCTATAGTGGCTCAGCAGGGGGATATATGATCTTACAGCAAACTGCACACTGCTGTCCAAAATATCGACGCAAACAAGTAGAACAAAGGACACAAAGCCTCAATGAAAATACCTTCTTGTTAGAAATGCTCCGGGCACAATTCTGGTCTCTTTATGGGGTCACAACCCACACGGTCGCACAGAACCAGCTCGTGCAATAACAGTAATAGTAATCACTTTTTTTCAAGGTAAAGGTCAAGGGATTCAATGTGGTATTTTTTTTTTTCCTCCCATCAGGGCTCACCATTTCCAGGTATGGGTAAGGTCATTCTGGCACTGTGGGACACGAAACGATGTGACACAGGACTTTTCTACCCGCGGCCATCTGGATGGGCTTTCAAGGACAACATGGACAGGACTTGGAAGCATCAGCTCCCAGCTTTATCAGCCGCTACACCTAGATTTTCTGCTGGTGTTATTGGCAGGGCAAAACAAAATCAATTTACAAAATAAAATAAACCCAATGAATTAGTGATGATTACCTTTAGGTAACTCTCTCAAACGGTTAGCAGGGACAGCTGCAAGGTAAGACATTGGTTGTTAACGGTGTTAGTTTAGTCGTTAGGCTTGGGCGGCCAAAGGAGCACCTGGCAAATATAAAGTTACACCTGCAGTTACGGATTTCAGGAGGACCCGATCGTGTCTGGGGACCTCCTTCCCCCAGAGACCCCCAGGCGCGCTCGACACACCTTTATTCACACCGCTGGGACACGGCAAAGGGGAAACGACAGCCTGCTGTAGAGTTAATTAGCTATTAGGGGAAAAGGCAGGGAAACAAATCAAGCCCAAATGATTAGGGATACGGGAATCACATTGCGCCCTGACTTTTGTAGGGCACTGCGGGTCTCTGGCAGCGGCGCCGGCAGGTTGGGGCAACTCCCGGGAACGCAGCGCGTCAGCGAGATCTGAGGTGGCCATAGCAGGGACCGACAAATCTGCGTTTTGCGAGCAGATCTCGCAGTGTACACAAATGGGTGCAGGGAGTGGGTTTAGGTTTGTGGCTCCCCATGCTGCAAAGGGGACCTGCAAGGCGAGGAGCGGCTTCCTCGCCCCCGGGCTCCCAGTGCTGCTCAGCAGCCTGACATTCACTTAAATTCACTTACAAATTTAGGACTGTTCTCACAGAGCTTCAACAGCCACATTTGGCTATTTTTAGCTGTATGTAATAACTACTCTTTTCTTTTGTTTTTTGTCTCAAACGCAAGTTCCCTTCGACTCGACTTCACCGCCGTTGTCTGAGCCGGAGATGAGGCAGCGCGTCCTTGCCGAGTCCTGCGGCAACGGCACAATTGCTCTGCCAGCGTCTCCCTGAGCATCGCTGCTTCAGAGGACGATTCTGTGATCACAGATCACCCTTTTCAGTCTGACCTTGAAGTCAGTCCGTTGTATCAAAAATAAAGCACTTTTAGCTCCGTGTGGGTACGTTGGGAGGACGGCTTTACCGAGTACGGTGAGGTACGCTTTAGCCGAGTCCTTGTCCAGCTCCGTGCTAGCTACGCAGGTGTAATCCCCTTGGTCCTTTTCAGCCACGCCATATATCGTCAGACCATCATCTTCTTTCTTCATCCTTAAAGGAATGAGATCGATAATCACCCAACTGTGCCCAAGCACATTAGGCAGCAGGGCTGAGGTCTAATGCTTCTCTGATAAAATACATACAAAAGCCTAAACAGAACGAGGCGTACGTCTCCGGTCTGAAGTTTTTATCAGCTAAGGATGTGTTGAGTTATTCTTGGAAACCTCATTTCCTAAGGAAGCAGCAAATGTGCTCTGGCATATATCTGGAATAATCACGCTTTTAGGAAAACAGTCTGACCTCTGCCTGGCTCATCCCGTGATCAGATCTCACTTCACGAGAAGGGACACGGCTATGGAAAGGAAATTACAACTCTACCTCTCACAGCAGATAAACATTAATTTTGAAGTAGCTTGTTATTAACCCGCCTGATTTATCAATATGTCCTAAAATATCTGTAAATAAAACCTATAATCAAAGTCGTGACTTCCTGATAAGTCAATTTTTTAATTGCTAGGCAGCGTCTGTTGGAAAGAGCTAGTGACATTAAAAGTATCAAGAACAGCAAACGTTGCCTAGATGGGAACTCTGTGTTGGTCCTTATTATCCCTGGTGACCCCTGAAACGCTCTGTAAAAAAGTCCGACAGTCCTGGGAGAGGAGACCCGTGAAGCGGTTGAAGACAGACCTGTTTCCAATGTAGAGGGGTGCGTCGTCTTTCAGCCAGGTGACCGTGAGTTTCAGCGTCGGGTCGTGCTTTATGCGGCAGTGGAGGCGAGGCATGGAGCCCCTCTTCACCACCTGGTCCTCTGGTCCTCTCACAATCCTCGTTGGGTCTGCACAAAGGCAGAAAGAAAGCGTTAAACACCACACTGCCGGGTCTCAGCTCAGGAACTCAATGAAGGGTGGTGTCACTGGGAAAAGACAAGCGTGCACGTCAAGTGTTTGTCGAGCTCGCTACAGTGAACTGTCTCCGATACAAATGCTTGCAAATAAATTAATTTAACAAGCCATTAATTCATGCTGACCCTTTAAAAAATACCCAGCTTTTTGAGTCAGCACTCAGTTTTGCTGAACAGGGAAAGCCCCGGTGGAAACTTGACTCAGAAAATGTTTTATTGCCATCAGTTAACGCTGATGTACATTTTGTATTTCTTTTTGCAATGCTTATGGCATCTCACAGCTCAATATCCGCGCTAAGCCCTTCTACGGCTTCAGTATATCCACAGACTTGGTTTTTCTCAACATTAAAAGGGCATCTCTGCCCTTTTCTGGATTCCAGCTCCAAATTATGTAGCACCTGTCCTGCTGACAAACTGCTGGAGCACACAACCAACCCTCCCTTAACCCTTAACCCCTAACTCCCTTAACCTAAATTATTATCTCTGCTGCAAGTTTCCGAAGATCCAAGAGACGGTTTTGACCAAGAGCCCTTCGTGCCCCTACCTTTCACCTCCAGGCGAACCTGCGCCTCCGCTTTGCCCAGGATGTTGGTAGCAACACAAGTGTAGATGCCCTGGTCCTCCTTGCGAGCCATGTTCATCTCCAAGCTCCCGTTCTCATGTGCCTTGTAGTTTCCTCCGTCCAGCGTGTTCCCCTGGCCGTTCTTAAACCTCACAACACCACAAAGCGCTATTGTAAGGGAAGAAAGAGCAGGACACCTCCCCTTCCCACCCCTCCAGAATGGCAGGGGACGTGCTGCAGCCCTTACCATCTCAGGGTGGGGATCGGCGAGCCAAAGAAGGGGCAGTCGAGCCGCGTCCTGTTGTTTTGAATCACCTTGATGAGCTGATTGCGGGGGGCCAGTATCCGTGGAGGCACGTCTGCAAACAGCAAAAAGCAGAGCCATTAAGAAAAGAAACCAGTTTCCAGACCGCTGCTCCCTCCCAGTCTCATCCTCCACTCTCCCTTCTCTTCTGTTCACTCTTCTTTGTTGGCGCTTTCAAGACTCAGTGGAGCTTCTCCATTCCCTCTCATCTCTCCTGCCCTTTCCAGCCTCGCTACATGAATCAGCTTACATCTTGGCGCCAACAGGGCTTGCTCAGCCTTGCCTGGCTTTGCAGGTCCATGGCAATGGCCTTCTGCTCCAAAGCCCGGCTGCAGAGCTCATGTACAAAGGTACATCGGTGTCAGAGCAGCTAACAACAAAGAGGAAAGCAAATGGAGAACTTCCACAGGGAAAACTCGAGTATAGGGGTGTTCACCTTCCGTAAGTGCTTACCCAGGACGCTGACAAAGGCGTTGGCGAGAAGGTAGCCGTGCTCGTTGGACGCGTTGCATTGGTACACAGCGCTGCTGCCGATCTGTGTATCTCGAAACACAATGGTGTCTCCGGCCACCTCTCGGCTCGGGTTGGGGGGAGAAACTTCAAAGCAGAGAGCACTCTTTAAATTAAATTTTAAATTCAAATTCACAAGACACTCAATATCATCACGCATCTTTCTGTTTCTGCCCAGATAAAACCAGACGATGGTACCTGACCTCCCCAGGCTACAAAGACACGGCTCCGCTGGCCTTGTCTCAGACCGGCAGGGGGATGACGTGCTGTGATGCCGGAGCCCACGCACATCGCTCAGCGGGGTGCCCGGCATCCCGCCGGCACCTCTGGCTCTCATGGCCAGCCACGACATCCTTGGCTAGGGTTTTTTTTGTAAAATAGGTACAGATTTTTTCCTTGCTCACCTTCTATGGGCTCGCCGTTCACCAGCCACTGGATCGCAGGCTTGGGGTTGCCATTGGCTCGACACACCAGCCTGCCATCCTCGCCGGGGGCCAGAATGAGGTTTTGGGGTTCGTCCAACCAGTATGGAGCAGCTTTAAAATACACCAACGCACCCGTTATAAACGCAGCAGCACTACCTCACCCCGAATCCCCTCTCCGCTGCTCCCTGCTGACCCAAGACAATGCAAACACATCCTCTCACAGGGGCTTTCTTGGGTGCAGTGAGAGCGGAGAGCCCTCTCCCCCCCATCTTTGGCCACACAAACCCACAACCATTTATACCAGTGAGGCTCTGCTGAGTTTCGCCAGCCGGGATCCCATCTCACACTGCTTTTAGGTCAGCGTGGACAAGGAGCAGGTATGGCTGGGTGCAGCAGAGAGACAGCTCCCGCAGAAAGCCCCCGCTCCCCCTCTCAGACACCGCACCAAATCCGAGCATCCCCTCCCCTGCCCGTCCCCTCAGCCGCTGGTCGCGAAGGTGAAGAAGACGGCAAGGTAAAGAGGACGTACCCTTCACTCTCACCGAGATCGTGTGGCGGATGCTGCCCATCTTGTTCGAGGCCAAGCAGAAATACTCCCCGGAGTCTTCCTCGGAGACGTTGGAGATGCGAAGAGCCTTGTTAAAGTTCTCCAGCTTGGTTTTGCCTGCTGGGACCTCTCCTCCTTTCTTGTACCACATGATGTCTGGTGCTGGTCTAAGGAGAGGGGAGGAGATAAATGCTTTTGCAAGACAAGAAATACATTCCTAAGGAAACAGCGTGGGATTCCACACTCGGAACCACTCACACCCAGAGAGAAGGACTCATCCGAGCGCTGGGCCACCCTCCTTCCCATCACAGCCCCCAAACCAGGACACCGAGTGTCACCAGCTGACCAGGGGCAGGGTCCATCTCACGCCTCCTGCCTGGGGATGCAGAGCGCTGGTCCGGCAGTGTGTGCGGACAGCACTGGGCACTGTGCCCCGGGAGTGCTGCTGAGGTCTGACCCCGCGGCCAGGACGCTTCTACGGGCACATGGACCACAACTGTCCTCCCCCACAGTTTATACAGTGTGGTGAGGAGCACCCAGGAGATTTGCAAATGGCTGTCAGGGCAAACCAGTGGAGCTGAGCCACGGGGGGAAAAATCCCACACCATCAGCTCCCGCCAGGGCAGCACCTTTCCTGCCCACCCCTGCCTCCAGCACAGAGAAACGGGCTGAAATCAGATGAGACTTGGAAATACTCATGGACAGGAAGTATGTGAAGCCACCCGCTTCTCTGAACATTGCTGCAAAACTCAGCTCTTGTTTGCTCTGTGCTCTTATGCTTCAAGTAGGTCACAAGAGTGTTGTTAATAGCAGTTAAAATGAAGGGAACGACCCCTTTTTCCCAGCCTGAAGTATTTCCACGGGGGATTCAGCACCTCGGTCCCAGGCCATCCCGCCGGGGGACGCCTGGGGACCACCCTCTCCCCATCCCCACCAGGCGGGCAGCGGTACGTACACTCCTGAAGCAATGCACTCCAGCAGGAGGTCCACCCCTCGGAGCACCATCTGATTGCTGGAGGTCCCGTAGGGGTACATGAAGCTGGGAGTTGTTTCCGTAATCCCTCGGGCTGAAATCAGCAGGAGAGAAAGAAAAAAAAAAAAAACAAACAAAACAAGACACGGTGCTTTTAAACTCTCCTTCGCTGCAGCAATGGGGAGGGCGCATATGGGGCCAGAAATACACGGTGTTTTAGGGGGGAAGCTGGCAAGTTCCCAGCCGAGCCTGGGACACTGAACTCACCCAGAAATGCACCTGGAAAGTAGAGAAGGGCTGAAGGTAATTTTTAAAGTGAAAATAAAAAAAGGGTAGAGAGAGGATGCTCAGGAGGCAAGGAGGTAAAAAGCAGCAGAGGATGGGCAGAGGGAGCTGAGCCACGGGGAAAAAGCCCCACAGCATCACCTCCCGCCGGGGCAGCACCTTTCCTGCCCACCCCTGCCTCCAGCACAAATGAAAACACATGAGACTTGGAAATACTGATGGACAGAACATGTAACGAAAGACAAAAGGAACAAATGGGCACAGGGAGGGTTTACAGGGACAACTGAGCAGCTTTGCCACAGAGATCTCCGAAATACAGAGGACCCTGGGGCTGTTTGGGGCTCTGGCAGCACCAGGGAGGTTTCCCACCCTTACGAGGAGCTGCGGGGCCTGGGAGGACAGTGCCCTTGGGAAAGGAACAACTCGGTGAGCAAAAATGACAGATTTCAGGACTGGACAGGAAAGTTTAACAGGAGAGAACCAGAGGAAGACACAAGACAACTCTCTACAGATACACACAGCGAAGGTCTCTTTGTAGGGGGGGAAGAAAATAATTATTAATGGAATAAATTCCATTAATAAGTGGAATTATTAAACTAGATCGAGATCAGTGAGGACAAAACGGGATGAGATGGGCTTGAAAGCAGCAGTAGCAGAGACAGGGGTTATGAGATTAGGAAAGGGGAGAGGATGGCCAGGATTGGTCACTACAAATACCGAAGCGATCCGTGGGGAGAGCCCACCCCGGTGCAGGAGCGGGATCTTGGGGCGCAGACCAAACCCTCTCCTGCTGCCCCGAAAGCTTCATTTGCTCAGCGAGCAGGAGGCAGCCAGATGTGCCCAGCGCCGCGGGGCTTTGGGGGATGCCCCGGTCTATTTGGGAAGCCTCCACCTGAGCTCTGGCAGGGGAGAGGGGCTGGGAAGAAGGAGGGGAGAGAGGGCAGGGGCTTTGGTGGAGCTGCGGTCAGCCTGCCTTAGGGACAGCCTGGGACCGGGCTCACAAGGGGGAAAAAAAACCCCAACCCCAGGAGTGAAACCGTGCCTTCGAAACGGCTCCACATCTGCCGGAGCGCGGCCACGCGCCCGCGTCCCCCCCGCTCCCGCGCACCCGCGGGGTACCGCTCCGCATGTGCTCGTCAGCCGGTTAGTCAATTATTCGATTAATGGATTACAACGGCAGGCGAATCCTCACCCTGCGCTGACGGGCCAGTTCTGCGGGCAGGCACGCGCCGCTGCTTGCTTGCCCGCTTCTGGCCAGGATCTCCAGAGGCTGGAGCACCTCTCCTATGAGGAGAGGCTGAAGGAGTTGGGGCTGTTCAGCCTGGAGAAGAGAAGGCTCCGGGGAGATCTTATTGCGGCCTTCCAGTCCCTAAAGGGGCTACAGGAGAGCTGGGGAGGGACTTTTTACTGGGGCATGTAGTGACAGGACAAGGGGGAATGGCTTCAAACTGGAAGAGGACAGGTTTAGATTGAACATTGGGAAGAAGATTTTCCCTGTGAGGGTGGTGAGGCACTGGCCCAGGTTGCCCAGAGAGGTTGTTGAGGCCCCATCCCTGGAGGTGTTCAAGGCCAGGCTGGACGTGGCCTTGGGCAACCTGGGCTGGTGGGCGGTGTCCCTGCCTATGGCAGGGGGGTTGGAACTCGATGATCTTCAAGGTCCTTTCCAACCTAAACCATTCTATGATTCTATGATTCTATTTCTTGGTTAAAACAACCGGCCCGTGCCGGGGCTCTGCGGGGGGACACAGAGCCGGCAGCTGCGTTTAAAGTCAGTACTTATCAACAGCTCCCCTACCCCCGGCCAGACTCGTGAACTTCTCTCTTCTCACGTGATTAGGAGAGCGGGGTATTATTTTATAAGCCAATATTGGCTTTTATTAGCCAGCAATCCGCAGCCTGTTTGAGCAGGCTGTACCGCTTCACTCCCACGTTTGCTCGGGAGCCTGGGGCGTAACTAGAAGAGATAAGCAGCAGTGCAAGCCAAATTTTACGAGCCATATATTAATGATGAAAATTAAAAATAAGGGAGATAAATTAGTATCCTATCCACTTGTTTAATAAACCTAGCAGCGACACTGCGTAGAGCTGAGGAGCTTTTTGCCTTAGTACAGCACCACTAATAAATATTTTGCCATTTATAATAGGGAGCGTCCAGAAATTCTCTCCGGCGGAGGTACCGCTCCAGCTCTGAACTCGCGGCAGCTACAGCTGGAAGCTGTCAGACAAACAGCAACGTCTCACTCATCTGTTTGGATGGAACAGAACTGGAAAAATAAATCCCGTGGCTATTTATTCCTGCTCAAAAATAGACCCTGCTGTGAAAGGGTCTGTGAAACTGGACCCGTTCAGCTGTGAGCAGCGTATCCCAGAAACAGCCACTTCTCACCCCAGAGCAGCCGAGGGCCCCCTCCCCACAGTCCTGACCTGACGGCATTTAAAAAATTCTACATCAACTTGCGTTTCTACTGAAAGGCGATAATAGGAATATGCACGTCCAGACACATCCCATCTGTTCGCCTCCCGCACAGCCAGCCAGCTTTGAAACATCCCGCAGGTTTGCCAAAAGGAAGGAAAAAAAAAAAAAGAAAAAGAAAAATGAAAAAAACATACTTTCATTTCCATTTTTTAAAAAAAAGGTGAGAAAATTCTGCTAATAAAATATTCAATTAATCTGTTTAGATAATTTTTCCTTCCTAATTTGCCTGGGCAACTAAGCTTTGCAGCAGGAAAATCACTGCACCCGCTACGAGGCGTGGGGAGAAGAGCTCGCTCACATCTCCCACGATTAGCCTGGCCCTACACCAGTGTCCCACGAACCGCTTCTGTCCACGCCAGCAGTTCCCAAGTCCCCGAGCTGAGCTCGGGCACATCCACGGCAGACCGGCCGGGGAGGGGACACGCAGCCCCAGCCCGTCCCCGCGCAGCCCATCCCATCCTCCTTCCCTGCCGGCTCTGCAGAGCCCTCCGCCGGCTCTGGAGCTCTGCCCGCACCCCAGGGACCACCACCCCAAGGTCAGAGATCCCCAAGTCTCCCAAACGCCTAAAATACTTGGGAGACTGATGTCCCTCTTCCCCTCTCCCCATCCCTACGGCTCCTTCCTTTGCTGCAGCTGGTTCCAGTGGTGCCTACGGCCAGACAGGTCATTCCAGGGAGAAACACGGGGTTCGCAAGAAGAAAAAAGGGCCAAGGGTAAGAATTTTTTCCCTAATTCATTAACTATTAGGAAATTGCTGGGTTGGAGCTCAGATTTGCACAGGGGCGTGAGTGGGTGATGTGAATCCACTGGACCCATGGAACGTTCCAAGGGACATTAAGCGCAAATAATCGGTGTAGCGCAAAGAGCAGGCAGTTTACGCACCTACGAACAGAAATCTGCAGAAATCTGTAAGACTCTGCAGATCAGATCTCATTTTCCTAACCAAGCGCCTGTTAAGCATCCTTTTTCCCCAAACAAAGACATGGAGATGAAGAAGCCCCCAACCACCACGGTGACTGTCCCTCCTGAACGGGTGAGGGCTGCAAACACAGACACAGTGCCCGGCCAGCGTGAAGGCGCTCTCTTTGAAATGCAAACACCCTTTACGCTGCTGAGGTGCACGATATATTTAGAGGAGAGCTCGCTGCTGGATTTCTCTTTGGCCCCCGGCCCTGCGTGCCCGCGAGGGAGGCGTCTCCTCCCGCTCGCCTCTGCGTGAGGCAGTTTATGCAGTTCCCGTTGAAGCTAATTTTGCCGGCAATCCCCTTTCGCAGCCCTTTCCTACAAATATTTTCGGACTACGCCCGGTCCGTTCGCTGCCACCAGCGCTTCCTCCAAGGCTGGTTATTCTGCTGAGCCTTCCCCAGCTCTCTGGCATCCTCTGAAACCTCCCAGCTCCCGGCCAGATGCCAACACTCCGGTCCCCTCGGCGGGGAAGGGACAGGAGGGCTCTCGCCAGGGACACCGAACCCAGTGCCCTCGCCTGGCTCATCCTCCTCTTCCCACACTCCAACTCTCTCTGCTCTCAGCTGGCAAAAACACTCCTTGTCCCCAAAAGTCCCCGTGGAAGAAGAAAATGTGTCCTGGATCGCGCAGGGCACAAACAAACCTGTGGCTCCGGGTGGAAGAGGATGAGACAAGGGCTGAGCAGGATTTTGCTGTAGGGCACAGCTGGGGACCAACACGGGGCATGGCTGGGGCTGTCCCCATCCCGCTGCCGCCCTACCCTGGTCCCCGTAAGCAGCGAGAGGGGCAGAAAGCAAATCCTGCCCGCGACAGCACCTGGCCTGGGGGCAATGGGACTCCGCGGTGGTCTTTGGCGCGGCGTTCGCATCCCTGGTGGTGCCTGCCCTCGCAGCATCGCCCGCAGACAGCCCCATCTCCCCGCTGCCCCGCAAACCCCCGGCTGCCGCCCAGCCCTGCCCGCGCTCTCCCGGCACCTCCGTGACACTTCCAACCCATCCGCAGGGCAGCGCCCCGGGGAGCCGCGCGGTTTTGTGTCTGAAGCATAATTTATGAGTTTGGGACGGGCTTCTCCCAGCAAACGCAGGCTCCGGAGGTAATCTCCCGGCCCAGACAAAGGGCAAGAGCCTCGCAAAAGCATCCAACGCGTGTACGACATCACTACAAAGAAACAAAGCACTCAGCTTTTGACAAAACCAAATACTCCTCTTTTTTTTCTATTTTTTTTTTCACCCCCTCCCAGTCACTGCCTGTGTTTAGCCGCAAATACAATAGATGCTCTTTCTGAAGACAGAGAGAAGAGGGATGGTGGGTCTTATCTTTAAATCATGAGCCTCCGCTGAGGACAAGGCACCTCCTGGGCGAGGACGCAAGCTGGGCTCGCTCAGCCACGCCGACGTTTTCCACGTGGGCTAGACCCTATTAATCCCAACGCCTCTCAGGCTGGGCTCTGCAGGTTTTAATTAGCTTAAAACTCCATCGTTTTAAATCGGGCAAACTTTGAGGGGATTTTGTCGCGGTTTGGCTCATTTTG
>VUYV01000360.1:36711-62653 GCA_008711295.1 Anarhynchus alexandrinus | reverse complement strand
GAGATGATGGAACAGCCTGAGACAAATACAAGCTCATCTCCTTTGAACCCTGTACGTATAAAGAATTTCTTGTATAATAACAGATGAGAAATTAGAGCCTCAGTTATTTAAATTACAAGGGCCTTTTGGGAACTCCTGGGTGGCATTTGCATCTGATAATACAGCAGACGTTTCCAAAGGGAAACGTAAAGAGAGGGTCCAGTATAATCAGAAGCCAATTCCACACAGCCCGGGAGCAGAACGCCGTGGTGGCATCTGAGCGTAGCAGGAGGGGGAGACTGCGTCCGTCTGCAGAGAAATCTTCCAGGATTTCTTCCACGTTTTTTTCTAGAGCTTGACAACCGTGTCAGGCTGGAGCCTTCGGTGGCTCAAACGACCACAGACCTTTGTTTGCCAGAATTTCTCCAGCTCACGCTAATTTAGGACCCAGTCCTAAATTACCCTACAGGTAAGCGCTGGCACTGTTTGGCCGGCTCTGCAAACAGACAAATAATATGCAGAATGAAGTACCCACACACGTTCCTCTCCAGTGGCAAAGAGCCCGTTCACAGCATTCGTATTGCCGATTCTCCACTCGTGCGCTGCGCAGAGGAGAAGCGGTTACAATAAAAGTGCAAAACGCTCCGACCCCGTCTGCTTCTCGCATCGCTTTCGGGTCGCTTTAATAGCGTTGCTTCTAATTTAAGTTGCTGCGAGCTCAAATTAAGCTCGCGGGGATTCAGGAGGGCCTCGTGCCTGCGTCGCACAAGAGCCTGCTCCCCAAAACGCAGCCTTGCGTCTGCCAGCGCACGCTACCCCTTCCTCCCAGTCGGACCTTACTGGGAACGGGAGGTGGCTCCCGCCTGATGACTGGAGCCCATAGAAGCTGTTTCTGTGTCGATTGCTGATTGTGCCAGTGCTCTGCACACACACCCGCCAAAAGAGAGGGTGGTCCTCTGCAGGACCTCTGCAGGTCCTCTGCAGGACCAGCGTCNTTTTTTTTTTCACCCCCTCCCAGTCACTGCCTGTGTTTAGCGGCAAATACAATAGATGCTCTTTCTGAAGACAGAGAGAAGAGGGATGGTGGGTCTTATCTTTAAATCATGAGCCTCCGCTGAGGACAAGGCACCTCCTGGGCGAGGACGCAAGCTGGGCTCGCTCAGCCACGCCGACGTTTTCCACGTGGGCTAGACCCTATTAATCCCAACGCCTCTCAGGCTGGGCTCTGCAGGTTTTAATTAGCTTAAAACTCCATCGTTTTAAATCGGGCAAACTTTGAGGGGATTTTGTCGCGGTTTGGCTCATTTTGCCCCTCCCGTTTTTGCGCAGTTGAGGCGATAACCCACGAAGGGGACCAGGGGCAGACACAGGGGTGAGCGGGCACAGACGATGGGGCAGAGGGTGGTGCGACGGCGGCCGCTCGCCGCCCGGTTAGCGCGGGAGATAAGTCAGGTTAGGCAGAAGGGGGTTAAATCGTGAAGGTCTCCAGAAGCCGGCGTTGACTCACCACTGTACATGTCAGTGTAATTTCGTANAAAACAAAATGACTTCCCGCAACACAAGAGCAACGCAGACAGGCAACAGCAGGGATACAAAAGCACTCTGAGCACAGCTGCCTTCCAGGACAAACAACATAACACAGCAATAAAGGAGAGGAAAAGAGGGCTGTTTTCCTTCTACGAGATGGGAGGACAAATAAATGTACGAAAATTGTATCATAAACATTTCCTTGAGGTGTTTTTCTTCTCGGTATAAAGACAGTTGTATCTTTGAAAAAAAAAAATAATAATTCCGTTCCATTTGGAGAAGAAAAATGCTTTTTCTCTCTATTTCTTAACTATGAGGGAAACGTATTCCGGTTACTTTTTCCCAGCATAAAGCATAGGTTGGACACAGCTCAGCAGCAGCGTAACGATGCAGAAAGGCATGGTGAAGATGAACAAATAAAAATAATAATAATAATTAGGCTCTAAAAGCATAATCTGCTGTAAAATCCCTGTTAATTACAAGGTAATTAAAGTAGATTGCGTTACATGCAAAATACCAGCTCTTCAACAACACACTGCTCTCGTTTATTGACAACCACCCCCAGCCATCACCTACACTTGATGCAGAAAGCTAATTGCCCCCCGCGCTCTGCGAGGAGGTGGGGGAGGCACCGGCCTGGCCCACGGCTGCTGGAGGATCTGCCCTCCTCAGCTCCCACCGTTACCCCAAACACTGTTTTGGTGTGCGAGAACGCCTTGGTTTCCACCAGAATGTGGCACAGCCGTGTTATGGTGTCATCTGCCCAACAGGAGATGCAAGAGGCTATGTTGGCTACCATATATTTGTTGCCCTGAGTCTTAAGTCATCAGTCACACAGCAGGTCTCTGTTCCAGGGGGGTAAGAACGCCCAGGAGATCACCGAATGGTTTGGGTTGGAAGGGACCTTAAAGTTCATCTCGGCAAGGACACCTCCCACCAGCCCAGGTTGCTCCAAGCCCCGTCCAACCTGGCCTTGAACACCTCCAGGGATGGGGCAGCCACAGCTTCTCGGGGCAACCTGCGCCAGGGGCTCACCACCCTTAAAGTGAAAAATTTCTTCCTAATATTTAATCTAAACCTACCCTCTTCCAGCTTAAAACCATTCCCCCTCATTCCATAGCTCCCCTCCCTGATCCAGAGTCCCTCCCCAGTTCTCCTGGAGCCCCTTTAGGCGCTGGAAGGGGCTCTGAGGTCTCCCCGGAGCCTTCTCTTCTCCAGGCTGAACCCCCTCAACTCTCCCAGCCTGTCCTCCCAGCAGAGGGGCTCCAGCCCTCGCAGCATCTCCAGGGCCTCCTCTGGCCCCGCTCCACCAGCAATGCCCAGGAACTACCTGAACCTGGGAACACCACAGAAACGCTCCGCAGGGACAGCCACGGGTGTATCACTGCCCTGAGCCTCTGCCTTGTCTCTTCTTGCATCCCAGAGCATGGCAATCCCATGCAATGATTTTTCAGCAGCTGGTGAAACTTTTTTTTTTTTAAAGACAGCCAACGCTCATGGCTTAAGGCTGAGATGATGGAACAGCCTGAGACAAATACAAGCTCATCTCCTTTGAACCCTGTACGTATAAAGAATTTCTTGTATAATAACAGATGAGAAATTAGAGCCTCAGTTATTTAAATTACAAGGGCCTTTTGGGAACTCCTGGGTGGCATTTGCATCTGATAATACAGCAGACGTTTCCAAAGGGAAACATAAAGAGAGGGTCCAGTATAATGGACCAGCCCGGGAGCAGAACGCCGTGGTGGCATCTGAGCGTAGCAGGAGGGGGAGACTGCGTCCGTCTGCAGAGAAATCTTCCAGGATTTCTTCCACGTTTTTTTCTAGAGCTTGACAACCGTGTCAGGCTGGAGCCTTTGGTGGCTCAAACGACCACAGACCTTTGTTTGCCAGAATTTCTCCAGCTCACGCTAATTTAGGACCCAGTCCTAAATTACCCTACAGGTAAGCGCTGGCACTGTTTGGCCGGCTCTGCAAACAGACAAATAATATGCAGAATGAAGTACCCACACACGTTCCTCTCCAGTGGCAAAGAGCCCGTTCACAGCATTCGTATTGCCGATTCTCCACTCGTGCGCTGCGCAGAGGAGAAGCGGTTACAATAAAAGTGCAAAACGCTCCGACCCCGTCTGCTTCTCGCATCGCTTTCGGGTCGCTTTAATAGCGTTGCTTCTAATTTAAGTTGCTGCGAGCTCAAATTAAGCTCGCGGGGATTCAGGAGGGCCTCGTGCCTGCGTCGCACAAGAGCCTGCTCCCCAAAACGCAGCCTTGCGTCTGCCAGCGCACGCTACCCCTTCCTCCCAGTCGGACTTTACTGGGAACGGGAGGTGGCTCCCGCCTGATGACTGGGACCCATAGAAGCTGTTTCTGTGTCAATTGCCGATTGTGCCGGTGCTCTGCACGCACACCCGCCAAAAGAGAGCCCATGCTCTGCAGGACCAGCGTCAACCCAAGAGCTTCGTGTCCTGCCGCGCTCAGCTCGGTCCCCCCCTGCCACCGTGCCCAGCAGCCCGCTGGCACGAAACCCGCGGGCATCAGGAACTCGCCTTCCTTCAAGCGGTCTCCTTTCTGGAGAAGAGACTGCTGGTGGCTGGACCTGCCCATGGAAAGGTTCTTCACGTGCCTGGAGAGCGCCATGCGTGTCCTCCTCCTGCCCCCTGAGACGATGCTCTTCGCCAAGGTGACACGGAGATCGCCGGCCATCCTGAGCGCGTCCCACGTGTACACGCTCCGACCCCAAAGGCTCCAGCTCTCCTGTCAGCACAGCCCAGAGCCGAGGAGCCACAGAGCAGCTCCCGGTCAGTGGGTAAAATCCTGAGCTGTGGATATCGACACTCACTCAGTGCCTCCGCACAGCACCAGCACGGCTCGGCGTTCCCCGTAAACCTAAACCTGGAGCAAACCAAGGCTATTTCCAGCTTTTCAAACTAAGGATAGATCGCTTGATACTATGCATTTCCCTAAAGATGGGGGGAATGCCCCGTCTGTGTTGAAATGCTTTCCAGTTTATCCCAGACACACGGACTCAGCGATACCTGCACCAAGATACCTCTGCAGCCCTCAACCCACGAAGCTGCAAAGCTCTGAGATGCTGGAGGGGAAGCGGCCACCCCTCCCTGCCAGGTGAGCCATCTGAGGACCACCATTCCTCATCCAAACACGTGCCTGTACTATCCTCACCAAAATGAAGGAAGCCAGCCTTCTCCCTGGTAGGTCTCAGTGCTGTCAAGGACAGACTCAAGGTGTCTGGAAGGAAAACCCTGCCCGAGAGAAGCCAGGGAAGAGCCATCCTGAGCCACCACCGTGACACTTACTGGTTTTCACCTTGAGGGTGTAAGGGTTTTTCTGCTGAATGGTGTGGGTGAAGTGGAAGCGCGCGTTGCAGCTGTAGTCGGTCTGGGCATCCTGCAGCATGACGTTGGAGAAGTAGAGGTCGCCGTTCTGGCCCTGGGAGACGCGCTTGTCCTGGTGGATGGGCTCCATGGCTGCAGGGGAGAAGCGGCACTCAGAAGAAGTCAGATCCTCCCGCGGGCGGGAGAAAGGAGAAACCCCTGACCCCGGCCACACATGGGTGCCTCCAAGCTCTGAACTAGCAGTAACGACCCTAAACGGAGTTATTTTAAATAAACCCCGCAGGGCTGGCAGGAAAGGCTGCCCACAGGGCCCAAGGTGGGAAGGGGGATCCCCCGACTCACAGCTGCTCATCCAGAAGATGACGGGAGAAGGCAGGCCGGGCGGGGGGTTGCACTGCAGACTGAGCGGAGCGCCTTCATCCACCTCTATCACATCCACCTTCTCCTTGGGCCACAGGGGAGACTCTGCCACAAGAAGTAAAGACACCTCGTGAGGGAGGGAGGGTAGTAGCTTTGCAGACCTCTTCCCGCTGGACCTGACCTGGTTTCCATGGAGCGGCCTCAATGCAAACTTCATTTCTACGTGTGCAAGATTCCCTTAAATCTATACCGAGTTATTCCCCTGTTAGCTACAGCCACAACCCCCGTGCCTTCATCTCGGTCCTGTCACTGGATGCATCCCGACACAGGTACCAGATGAAGCAGGCTGAGCTGTCTGAGCAGTGGACATTCTCCACGCCTCTTCTACAAATTCTCATACGATGCACATAGTCCCTCTCTCCTCGGGGCTGCTGGCTGCTCGCTCCGCGCCACTGCTGTTACTCACTGGAAACCTGGAGGTGGATTTTGCTGGAGAGAGCAGTGCCGTAGTCGTTCCGGGCGAAGCACTGGTACTCGCCCTCGTAGTCCTCCGGCCGTCCCCCGCTGTGGAAGTCGATGACCAGCGTCCCCGACCGCCGCCGCATGGACACCTTGGGGTCCTTCGCCACGTTGAAGAACTTCCCGTTCCGCGTCCAGGAGAAACTGCAAGCGTGGGGAAGAGGTTGGTTTTGTAACCACGGGCCATATTTACCTGGTGAGATCCTTACCTGTGCTGTGCAAGCCAACAGCTGGATTATCCAGTGGGGTAAATGGCACAGCTCGACCGGAGGGCAGCTCCTCCAGAGCCAACTCTAGTGAACAGCAGAGCTTCAGCGTACCGAGGGCTGTAGATGCACTTACGTGGGAACGGGGTTCCCTTTGGCTTCACATTCAATGAAGATATTATCTCTTGGGTCAACGATGTAGTCCTTCACGGACTGCTTGGTGATTGTGGGGGGCTGAGGCACTGCAAAGCAAAGGAAAAGCCGTGAGGAGGGGTATGCAAAGAGGGCGAATCCCCTCTCTGCTACCCTGCAGCAGATCCTGATGGGGTTTCAGCTTCTTCCCCAGGCGGGACGTGCAATTTGTGGTTTAAAGCCCTTCAACACCTGAGGAAATGACCACGAGCACTTGTGGGGGGTGTGCTACTCATCACCCCTCAGACCACTCCAGCACTCTTCAGACTCCCTTTCAGTGCCGGGAACCCCCTGTTCCTCACTGGGTATCTTGGTCTCATTAAGAAATTTCACAGCCACATCTTCCTGCTACCTCAGGTCATTTGAATCGGACTGAAGGGCATCCTGGCTGTGCACCTCAGGGAGAGGACAGGCAGCCAGAGAGCCACTGGAAGACGTTTACAGGAACTCCCTGTGCAAGACAGAGGCTCAAAACCTCCCGGGTTTACCCCAGAGGAGCGCAGCGCTGGGGTTGAGAAGGGCAGAGCCAGCGATGCTGCGACCGTGTCCGTCAGCGCTGAGCCGGGCACACGCGCTCGTGCGAGGCAGAGGAGCTCTGCTCTCCTCTGAGATGTGGCGTTGGCGATATCAAGCCTCCGCAGCAACGATATTTGCACCGCAAAGCCACCGCCTGGGTTGCCAGCCCTGCTCCAGGGAAGGCGGCAGAGCCGAAGGGCTCCTACCAAGCTGCTCCACCACCTCCCGTGCCTCTCCCAGCCCCGTGGCTTGTCCTGGCTCCGGCCAGCCCTGCCGCAGGAGAGGGCAGTGCTGTGGTGGACACCGGGTGCCGAAGGAACGGCCACCGCCTGCTCGGTGTCACCCCCTGCTCGGTACGGACCCCTCGTGCCCCGTTTCGGCCACGCAGAGGAGACAGACACGCACACGCAGAGGGCAAGGGCAACACTTACATTCACTCTGAATATTTGCTGTTATTTCCAAAGTGCAAGCGTGATGGAAAAAAGAAAGAAGGTTAATTGACGAATAAACCTATATACATCACGTAGACAAACGCAAACACGTATAGCTATCGCAGGGCTGGCTTCCGAATACTACACGCAAATCATTTTACAATTCAAGCGTGTTCTAATCTACCTACTTACTGTCCACGTGGGAGAAGCTGCTGCTGAATGGTCCCGTTTGCTGTCAGCTGCCTCTGCAGCAGGGGATTTTAAGCCAAAAGAGAGCACAGGGTGCCTGGACGGGCTCCGGTGTGCTCACACCAGTTGCCTGCAGGCGCTGGTGGCCCTGTGGTCAGGCAGGTTGCCCGCAGCAGTTAGCAGCCTTCCCCCCTTCCCCGTGGCCAGGCTTACCCTGAGCACCCCCAGTTTCATCCCCCTGAGTCAGAGGCTAATACGTGCCTGATAAACCCTTTTTAAGTGATGCTAAAACTCAGAGATGGTGCCTGTAATATAGGGAGATATATATCTATTTATCTATATCTCTCTATATATGTATCTATATCTCTATATCTCTCCCGTCCCCAGAACAGGGGCAGGTAGGATTTTATCCAAAGAAGAAAACTTGTTGGGGTTGGGGCAGGGAAAAATCACCTGGGCAGGCTTAAAAGAAGGAGCAAATAGCGCAGCTCCCCCTGAGAGAGGGCGAGCGAGGGCTGTGCCCTCTGCCCTGAGGGGACCCCAGGGCTTTGCCCCTGCATCTGCCCTCTCCTGAGCTGCTCCTGCCCTTAAAACATAAGGTCCAGGGAGCAAAAACGCCTCCCTGGGGAGATGTCCCACTCCCGAGGGATGTGAGCGAGGGCAGCACCTCGGCATCCCCGGGCTGAGCCCACACCCCGGCACTGGAGGAAGGAGAAGATCTCCATGGAGCAGGGAGGACCTTCACAGCTGCGGGGGTGGGCAGAGCCAGTGCACTCATTGAGCCCTTAATTCGCAGGCTTATCAGCCCCAGCGCACAGCCGCAGCAGCGGGGGCTGTTTACGCACCACCGGGGCAGACCCACAGCCCTTCAAGTGTAGGTGATGCTTCCATTAGCTCAGCCGCCCCGACCAGCAGCGGGTACGGAGCCCTCATCACCAGGTGGCTTAAACAGGAGCTGAGAGCAAAGCCCTGATGGCTCTGAAGGTCGGGATGGAAGTAAACCGAAGGTGATGCTCCACGTCTCCATGGAGGTGGGCTGGGAAGGGTCGGACAGGCGTCGGCAGGATCCCGGACCCTCGCCCGGGGTTGGGAGATGCTCCTCATCTACCTGCTGTGCACAACTGCCCCTGCGCATGGCATTTACAAATATCTGTCGTGCAAGGGACAAGAAAAGGGTTCTTGTCGTGCAAGGGTTCAAGAAAGGATGACAAAAGGATGCTCTTAGTTAGGATCCCAGGTTCCCACCAGCACTGGAGCGGGTGATGCTCTTCCGCGGGTCAGTGCTGTGCAGCAGGGAGGAGGAGCAGGAGGAGGAGGAGGAGGAGGAGGAAGAGGAGGAAGATGCAACTACCTGAAAGGAGGTTGTAAAGAGGTGGGGGCTGACCTCTTCTCCCTGGTGACAAGTGATAGGACGAGAGGAAATGGGTTCAAGTTATGCCAGGGGAGGTTCAGATTGGATATTAGGAAACATTTTTTCACTGAAAGGGTTATTAAACATTGGAAGAGGCTGCCCAGGGAGGTGGTGGATTCGCCATCCCTGGAGGTGTTTAAAAAAAGGGTAGAGGTGGTACTTGGGGACATGGTTTAGAAGTGGGTTTGTCAGGGGATGTTAATGGTTGGACTGGATGATCTTAAAGGTCCCTTCCAACCTCAGCGATTCTATGATTCTTTGAGGAGGAGGAGGAGGGGGCTAGAGGAACAGTGAGCGGCTGAGAAGTGGTCAGCTGCAGGCTGTCTTGAGCATTTCTCCACCAGCTGTCAGCGTTTCTCTTACTTTTCTAAGGTCGCATTACATTTAAGTGGCGAAATTATTCCCTTCCTGATGCAAAGCACAAGAAATGGCAGCAGGCGGCTGTTTGCAGAGCCGTTCCGTTTTCCCCAGCTGCGCTGGCCCCTGCTTCCACGCCGGCTGCCTGCGCTTCTGGAATATTACAGATGCTAACAAAGCCAGGCCTAAGGAGCCACTGAGCTGTGTGCATCAAATAAAATTCCCATTGCTGGGAACAAGAGCTGCCTGTGCCTGTTACAGCGCTGACTCCAGGGGAACAGATATCTTCATCCACAATCATCCGGAACGGAGCAAAGCAGAGACTCAGACTCCAGTCTGGGACCCTCTCCCTTTTCAAGTAATATAAGTATTTATTCCCCTCCGCAAATCAGAGCTTTCTCACCCCTTCTCTTCAGTTACTTCCAAATTTCAGCCAAAAGCCGCTGCCTCAAATTTTCCCTTCCCAGTTTGCTGCCCAGAGCCAGGGAGCAGCTGAGGCACCACGGCCACGGCCAGCACAGCCGGGACTCCACACGGCAAAAACCCACAAGGCAGAAATTTCTCCTATCAAAAGCAACCCTGGCACTTCAGCCTGAATTTAGAGCCCAGCAAAAAGCTCTGCTTTTTCGACTAATGCACCGCTCGCTGGAGGATTTCTGTGCGTTGTGCTGTCGGAAGAGATTCCCCGCAGCGACAGGCTGATTATTATTAACAGCCGCTCCAGGAGGAAGCTGGGACACAAAGAAATTATGAAACTGGTTTCCAGAACAGTGGCCGAGCAGCTCTCAGTACGAGCCCCCGTCTCGAGTGCATTCAAACAAGTCAGGCGTTTCCCACGCGCTGGCCTGAAGATGCCCATTCAGCAGAAACATCAGCCCATGTCCCCCTTCCTCCTCCCTCCGAATCCCCCAGCTCTTCCGAATAAAATGTAACTCCCAGCTCCTAATTAACCGAAAACTCCCAATGGAGAGTGAGGAAAATCGCATTGTTCTGCAGGACCCGCCCGGGTCCCCGCTGCCCTCGGGGATGTGGGCGTCCGATCGTGGCAGCATCTGCCCGAGCAGATGAGCAACGAGCTCCGGTCCTCCCCGCAGGAGCAGCCCGAAGCTGCCCGTGCTCTGTAGGAGCCCCGGGATGCTCCACTGAAATCAACGGGCTGAAGACTTGCCAGGACCCAAATTTCTTCACCAGCTTGGCTCAGATGCTCTGTCCCATTTTCATATGTGGGTTTGAGTCTTTCACTCAGCTTTTGAGGTAGATTAACTAAACCAGAGAGTGACTTAGGGGACTTCCTGGGGGGTTTAAGAAGAAAAATAGCCCCAAACAAACACCAGAAAAGAAAACCTTAGGCTGGACCAGCCTGGGCTGTGCACATCTTCACTTTACCTCCCCACCCCTTTCAGCAGGAGTGTTCAGAGGGGTAAACCATAACTTACAGTCCAGAGGGACTTCAATGGCGCTGACGAGGTGATGAAGGTAGAGAGCCAATGCTATTCCTACGCAGGTGAGGTGGTGTCTTTGCATGACCATTTTGGACGCCGGGGCAGCGTTAGGACCTCAGTTGCGTCCCCCGGGGCGAGCAGACCAGCGGCACGTGCAGACGGATCCTCAGCTGCAAAACAAACACAAACCCAGCGGTCACCGCGCCGTCCCTTCCTGTCATCTTCCTTTTGGCCACTGCGGAGAGAGTTTCCAATCCGAAACTCTTTGTGCAGAGGGATGGGGGGGACGAATAGTGCCAGAAATAATTTACAGGCTCTGGTGACCCAGGTACAAGCCCACGGTCACTGCCCTCCCAACCCCTACGCTGTCCTGTTGGCAGAAAATCAGACTTATGGGTTCATTTGTGCTCAAACCGTGGAGAGACCTCTTGGATAGAAGGAGAAGGACCACACTCTCCCCTGGGACCGGCAGAAAGTTACTCAGAGCGATTGAATATGAAAGCAGTGAACAGTCCTCGTAGGATAAAATAAAAAGGATGATCTGTTGTTTAAAAAAATAATAATAATAGTATTTTATGCACAAGAAATACCCAGCAAACATCCATCCCCTCCGGCGGGGCACAGGGATGAGCTCTGCCTTCACGTGCAGCCCGGCAATAGGAGGGGGACGGGCGCCGGAGACCCCCTCCTGTACCAAAGACCCTGTCCCCGAGCCGGCGCAGCCTCAGCAGGAGTCGGGGCACGGTGGGACCTTTCCCAACCGGTCCCTATAAAGGAGCCCGTTTCCATCCGTGCTCCAGCTGCTTCCCTGCCCGGACGGCGCCTGGTGCCAGATGTGCGGTACGGTGCTGCCGGGCTCCCAAAGGCGCCCATCCAAACCTCCCCGGGGACGGCCAGGTTATCATTTGCAATTTCCATACACATACCTTTCATTTTGCTGTTAATAAACAGACTAAATGCAGATTAATAAAAATAATAGACTAATAAATAGACTAAATGCAGATTTTTTTTAAAAAAAAAGAGCGAAAAGGAGGATAAACATCCCATCTGTACAATAAAAGCCCCCTTGGAAAGGCTGCTGCGGCCCCGAGGTTGCACCACGGCTGAGTTACAACTCTCTGTAATAGAGTTATAAAAAGGGCATCAGACGCGCAGACAGCTCTTTCGGCTAAGAACAAAAATAACGCCAGGGCGGCAAAGAGTGGAAAATCCCCAACCTCGCTCCGCGCCGCTCCTCCCCGGCCCCCGCGCAGCCCTTGGCCGAGGCGGGATGTGGCCAGGCAGGGGAGCGGCGCGGAGAGGCCATTTGGCAGGCAAGGGGAGCCCGTCTTCATGAAATATAAATAACCGGCCGCAGCTTGGGATGCTGCTGCCCCTTCAGCTGCTCCCGAGCCCCGTCCGAAGCAATAGTGAGGGGGGTGGGGGGGTCACAGCACAACAGACAAAACCCGGTGAGTGCGGGGCTGCCGGGGGGGTCCGGGTACCGCGGGGAACGCCGCCGGGAGCCAGCGCGGAGCAGATGTCACGGAAAATAAACAGCCCTGACACATGGCCCGGGAAGCTCTCCTGAAGCCCAGACAGGCTCAAACCCAGCGCAAGACAACTTTTAAGGACACTTTTCCCCATTACCCTTATGGGGAACAAGATGTGCTTAACGGTGTCTCCATCCAGCCCTCCTCGCTGCCCGGCTCGGGTGCCATCAGGGTCTCCGTGTCCCCGCTCTTGGGCTGAAGCCCAAAGGAACTCGCTGTCCCAGCATGTCCCAGTTACACCAGATGACAGATTGTAGGTTGTGAAGGGGCTTGGAGGGGAGTGTTGCTTTGATCTTTTTCGCTCGTTCTAAGGATTTTCCAATCCAGCTGTTGCAATAAAAATAGTTGAAGGACAGAATAATTATAGGACTGGGCCAGTAATTAAAGTCATGTCCAGGACTTGTGCAGTCCTGTGATCAGGTCACGCTGAACAAAGCTTTTCAAATTACTTCTTTAGCTCTCTGTCTAAGGGAAGACATCATTTTGATCTGTAGCCTTCATTTTTTAAAGCGGTTCATTTCTCCAGTTACAGCTTAAGATGAGTAATGGATCAGCTGGTTTTATGCCTTTCTATTACTAAGCACAAGTCTGACTTATGAACTGAATCGGGCAATACTGCGAGCAGAGATTTAGCAAGGCTGAGATTTCTCGTGTCCTTACTTTGCTCACATACCGATGCTTCACAGCACTATCACAAAACGCTTTAAACCCCTCTTCATTCACGGATGCGCTACGGGAGGGAAGGTGCAAGACAGCACATATCTAAATAACGCACATCCCTCCGTGCCGCTCGGAGCCTGAAAAGCGAAGAATATGTTGTTTTCTTTAGACTGGGTACTAGTTAGTGTGAAAGAAATAGCCGTGACACGAAGGAGCAGGTTCCTGGCACACGTGCTCGGGATGTATTTGTACCTATATGCATTTTGCATTAAATGGGGATTCAGAAAGGGCTGAGCCCAAACACTGGTACACACAGGAGGCATCTAACTGATGCAAAGGAGTACATCCTACCCGCCATCACACGCACGGGCACCAGAAAAGTAAGGGCTCTGCCTATCAGGAAGAGATAAATTTGCAGATAACTTTTGAGCTGCAAAAGGCAGCAGCGGAGACGCGGCAGCTCCGGACCGAGCCCGTGGGCAGAGCTGCGTGGGAACGACCCGCGGGTTCCAGCGCCGGCGGATGGGCCGGGGAGGACGGCCCGTACGGCACGGGTGACCGCGCGTCCCCGCGGAGCGGCACCGGCCGAGAGCAAATAACAAAACCCACGACAGAGCACACACAAAAACGCATCCCCGCCTCTAGAGGAGCGAACGGCGGCTGCTCCGGGGCCCCTTTGTCTCGGGGCAGATGTGGGTGCGACTCGCCGCGCATCAGGAACAATCTGCCGCCGTGCCGGCGCGTGTAGGTGGGTCCCGGGGACAGGCAGTGCCGCGAGCCCCCGGCCACGCAGAACACAGCCCGCATTGTCACGGCCGCTCCTCGCCTGGGGACAGGGACATGTCCCCAGCGCAGAGGGCTGGAGCTGCAGTAGGGGCACCAACGCGCTACGCTGAGTCGTGAAGATGCACGATGTCCTCATCGGCTTCTGTGACTGACTGAGACCGAAACGGCCCATGCAAAGGAGCAGATGAGACCTCTTCTTCGCAGACTTCGCATTTCTTAATCGTTGCTCCCGGCCCCGTTGTGCAACACAGAAAAGACCTGACTCCTGCCCAGAACGAGCCCTTCTGCCTCCTGTCTGCAGCCCCCTCCCAGAACGGGCAGAGCCGTGGGGGCAGCAGGGCTCAGTCTGGGGATGCTCAGGAAGCCTCTGAGCTGGCTGGACCCAAAACCGATCTGAAATCTGGGCCCGTAATGCTCAGTAAAAACACAAAACAGGCCAAAATCTCACATAAATAGTTGCAAGATTGTGATGCCGTCAAATGGGAATTTAACCGCTTAAATGCGTTTCTCACCCAGCGTTGAGGCTGCATCCAGGCACCAACAAAAGCCACGTCCCTGTGCTCCACTTCCCTCCAGCTATGGGCAAGGTACAGCAGTGAGACGGACCCCGATGCCTTTTCCCCAAGTATTTACCCGGAGTTCAGAAATGTTTTTCTGACTTCTTGGTGCTCTCTGTTTCCCCCATGACCTACTGCAACAGCAGCGCTCGCAAACTGTTGCTCTGGGTTGAGAAACACAGCCCCGACCTTGGCCCAGACCTCCCTCCAGATGCATCAGATATTTTTGTAAATACATTTTTCTCCGGCCAAAAGCCTGAGTAACCTCAGGACAGGACCTTTAAAACTAGAGACTGCTCCTCTTGGCAAAATCCAACCAAATATGCACACAGCACGGGGCGCAGCTGAAATGAAGGGGTGGATGTGCAACCTTAACTCTGCTCCGCTTGGAGCCTCCCTCCTCTCTCTGAACCAGCACTGGAGGGAAGAAATTAAATGCAAAAAAGACAAAAAATGGATGGACACCTGGGGATGACTGAGACACCCACAACAGGACAATTCGTCCCAGGGCTGAAAATACAGATGCTGGGACTCGATGGCAGCAGCGCCTGCCCCAGCTGAGGGCTGGGAGACCAGGATGGGAACTGGAGGGTTTGGACAGGATTTGTACTTTCCATAGAAAAATTAGCCACAGTTTTTATTCTTGCACAGCAGCCAGGGCAAATCAGATTGAAAGAAAAAGAAGTTTCCAGAAGGAAATGTCTTGCCGTGCACAGACCATCCTGCATGACAAAACACGTGGGCAGAGGACTGTATCCTGGCATTTGGGGGTTTCTGTTCTGTTTAAGGGCAGAGGGTGATTTTGCTGCATTGTCAAATGTTTTCTGGAAAAAAAAAAATCTGGATTTTTCAAATGATAGTGCAGCAGGTAAGCAACTGCCCCCAGGGTCGGTGGAGCCAAGAGGAGGTACAAAGAGTCAAGAGGTACCGGATGCTCGTGTGGGCTGGCAGAGCCCAGCCGGGCCCCGGGGAGCCCCATGTGCCCCCGCCAGCAGGGACGAGCCCCCCACGACACCCTCTCCCAAGAGATGCTGACGGCCACGGCGCCCACCGGGCGAACGTGCTTTGATTATCCGAACAGCCACGTGGTGGATGGGATGGCACTGACACCCTACCTGGCACGTATGCTCTTACAGGGTCATCGCCCCGCTCTGCTGCAAGTTTCACGCTCTCAAGTTTCTCCTTATGTAAAGACACCACTCGCATACCAATAATTAAACCAGAAAACATATCCAAGCACTTTGTCTGCAAGCCACCCAAAATCTGCAGTGAAAGGGAAGGGGGAAAAAAAAAATAAATCAGCTTTTAAAATTCTTTCAGGTCCTTCTCCATCTCTTCAGAGCCCCGCTGCGCATCAGGAGGGCTGCGGATGGCACCATGAGAGATGGGTGTCTCTGCAGGCACTGCCTCCTCTCCGCAGCTCCTCGGGGACGCCACGCCGGCGCAGCGGGCTGTGCACCAGTCTGGCAGAGCCGCGAACCTTCACAGCCACCGAGAAGAAACTTCGAATCTCTATTTCTCCGCGCACACGTCGATTTAACACGCACGTTGCTTCCTCCCCACCTTGAGATGGGGGGAAATCTCTCCTTCCCACAGATGGTGGAGAGCTGCGCTAGCGAATCCTCGCATCCCAGCCCCGGAGCATCCCTGCTTCCCCCCGCGCCGGCGAGCCAGAGCTCCCATCTGCTGGGCACCAACCAGTTTCCCCGCTGGTTTCGATTGGCACGGCCAGGAGAGGTGGGAGGAGGAGGGGGTTTGCCTACCGCAGGCTCCCTCCGCCAGCAGAAAGCGGCCGGAGGAGGCTGCCGACGTGCTCCGCTCATTAGCGGAACGTGAACCTCGTGCCATGTCATCCGCTCGCTGCTCCTCCGGCCGCGCTCCCCCGTCAGAGCTTCGCAGCGCCGGAGGGGAAATGAGATGTGACAATATCTCCTCTTGTTGCAGAGGTGCAACCGTCAGCGAGAACCCGCTCCCGGTTCATCAGCAAGAACCCAGACCAAGGCAGCAGAAGTCAGGACCCCCATCTCCCCCAGGCTGATTTGGCCAAAACTTGGCTTTTTGTTGTAATTCCAAAAACCACATCACTGCAAAGCACAGCGCGGGGGGATGTCCTGCCCCGGCCCTCCATCCTGCCCTGGGGACACGGGGCACACTGAGCAGAGCACAAGGACTTCCCCCGGGTGCACAGATATCACCGGGGAAGGGCTGAAATTCATTTCCTACTCAACAGCTTAATGAAATGGGACCTTCTGGAATAACGACGGAAACGAATCCCTCCCCCGTAGCCCCAACTCCTGCCAAAACGACCACGGGCACGAACTCGCCGAGGCAGACGGGGGGCTGTAGAGCAGACACAGAAACGGTAAGCAAGGGGAATCTCTGGTTGAAGTTAAATGAAATTAAATAATTCCACAATGAAGGATTGTTTTTAATCAGCTCATTAGGTCCAGCAGGACGCTTTCAGTAGCAATTAGGCATTTATCCTTATTTACGGTTGTAAGAGGAACAGTAAAACTCGAGCAGTGAGTGTTCCCAAGAAGATTCCTACAGCACCATTTAATGCATTTCAGCCGCTTAATTAACACTGATGGAATAGCACAGAGCAATGTTTCCACAAAGAGAAAACCCTTTTGGTTTCAGATAATGAAAAACATTGATTTAGAGGCAATATATGTACGCGATTCCCTAAAAGTGACTAAAGGCTTCATTCTGCTCCTGCTCCGTTCGGGTTCTCCGCAGCCTTCCCCCCACCATCCGTAACACATCAGAGGGGTTTCCAGGTTGCCGACTTCCACGCCATAAATATACACACACCCCTTTTGTTCGGCAGTGATGGGACCTTCTGCCATACCTGGTAAAAGCCACCAACGCGGGTGGCAGCCCACCAGAGGAACCGCTCCACGCGGGTGAATCCCCACCGGGAACCACGCTGCAACACCAAACCCTGTGCCATATGGACGGACACATCCACATCCACACACCTTTTCACTCCCCCGCTCGTGCGCAGGCGCACACCGGTAAGCGATGTCCGCGCAGCCGCAGCCCTACAAGAGCGCTTCAGACGCCGTCCAAAGCAAATGTGGCATTACGGCGCAGAAGGCGGTGGAAAGAAGGAAAGAAATGATCACGTAGAAATAAATAAATGACGATATATCTCCTCTTGCTGCAGAGGTGCAACCATCAGCGAGACTCTGCTCCGGGCCAAGGCAGCAGAAGCCGAGACCACAATCCCGTACAGTCTGATTTGGCCAAAACTTGGCTCTTTGTCATAATTCTTAAAACCACATCACTGCAAGACGCACACCAGTGAATGATGTATGCACAGACACAGCCCCGCAACTGGAATAAGAAGCCGTTCAAAGCAAACATTGCATTACAGCGCAGAAGTCAGCGGGAAGAAATGATCATGAAGAAGCAAAGCATCGATCGTGAAGGCAGCAAGACATGATCATTTGGTGTTTCCACCCCGAGGGACGGACCGTGCCCTTTCCCGGGACAGCCGGCAGCGCGTGGGGAGGGCAGCGCTTCCCGCCTGCCTCTGTTTGGAGGAGAGAGAAGCGCTTTGTGTCTGTTCCTGAGGTCGGGTACGGCTTTCACAATTGTTCTGCCAAACAACCGCCAGAGCAAACACCAGCAGATTCATTTGCATCTCGTCTTCTCCCCCTTAAAAAATAAACGTACCCATCCTTTTGGCAACTAACGCTTCAGACCTACGTACCCTCTAATCACAGGCGAGGTGGAAAGCCAGGCTTGTCCTGGGAAACGGGCCCCAGGTTAAGATTATTGATGGTCCAGTGTCCATAGACAATAATTTTCTACACCCGCTGTGAACCCAAAGGAGTCCCTGAACCCATCTTTGCTCCTGTCCTCCGAACAGGACGTTTCTCAAAACGCGACCTGCAGCAGCAGAGGTTTGCAGAGATGGGTGCTTTCGGCACCACCGCTGCCAACGCTCCGTAAAAACCCCCGGCACACTGATTTGTTCGGGAGAACAGCCCATACGCTGCTCCCATTACGTTCCCAGCACATCCTTAAGGAAGACACGCACGGGCCGTATCTCACAGCCCCTGGTTTCTTCTCTCACTCCTCCACGGAATTTTTGCCGTATGCTGCATTTTCCTTTCACTCCCTGTAACTCTCCTGCCGGGCGCGTGGGTGAGTTTCCGATCCCGAGCCCCGCGGGCTGTGTGCATTTTAAGAGAACCGAGCAAACAAACAAGCATTGAGAGAACGCGCCGCGACACCACCAGGAACGAGGATGGGTTCCTAAAGTCACCCACCAGCACGCGCCAGGAAGAGCCGCGGCAGCATCTCTCCGGCTCCGCATCGGGCAACGCGTGGGAAGAGGGAACGAATCCGTCAATCCCCTGAACTTTAGAGCTGACGCTGGCAGTAAGGAGAGTTATACTTCAGCTTGTCTCAATAGCCATCACCCAGCCAGAGCTCACCCGACCTTCCTCCCTGCAGCGCTCTCGACTCGGGACCAGCTGCACCCGCGCTCCAATTTCAGAAATATTTAAAAAATGCCGGAGGAAGGGGATAATTGCGCTTGCTGCTATTCAGAGCCGCGGCTGCGTGCTGCAGCGTTGGAGTGCAGACAGGGGTTGAGCTTTCAGGAGGTAATTCGTTCCCTCGCAGAGCCGCGTATCGCTGCTGAGGGCACCGATAACTCCAGGGACAGACTCTTAATCTATCACAGTCATATCTCGGCACTACATAAATGTGAATTAATTTATCATCCTGTCCTTCTGGTAATGTAAGGAAATACTGTCATTCTATTACACGGAGGAACTCTAGTCCGGAGAGGTTAAGAGTTACCCCAAGGTCAGACAAAAGATATGGCATGAGTGGGAAATGAGCTGAGATCACCGGAGTACTCCGTTTAATCAGAAAATACCATTTAACCTTTACAAACCGGTCACAGTCAGGGAGGGGGGGAAAAAAATGGAAAAGCACGAAACTTTCCATGGGAGACGACACCGTGGCCTTCGCCAGCCGGCGCAGCACCCCCAAGCCGTGCCGTGCCCCCGCGGCAGCTGGGAATTGGCCCCGCGACAGCTGATCCGCAGAGGCTGCCGGGGCCACGCCGGGGACCCGCGGGACACCGGGTCACACCGGCCCCGCTAATCAGCTTCCCACCCTCCCGGGGAGCCGCTTCTTGCCGCATCTTTTCCTTTCATCAGCAAGAGTGAGAAGCCAGTAAGGAAAAAAAAAACAAAAAACATTCATGGGAGTTATCCTCGGTGGAAAACAAAGGGGCTCCCGAGCATCGTTTCTGCACGGGCTGCATCTTGGGCATGACACGACATTTAAGGAACACAGGGTGGGGTACAGCTAAGATGAAAAAGCAATTATTTTTACTTGTTATTTTGGGGGAAAAATTTTTAACAACTCTTCTTATGTTACAACCTATTTGGAAAAATACACTGTCATTTACTTAATTAGGATGTTGCTTTGTTTAAGGGGGACAAGGAAGGGAACTGGTGTGAAAAATACAGGTTAAAAAGAAAAAAAGAATACAGGTGGGAAAGTTTCTCAATGAGAAGCTCTAAGGGGCAGTTTGAGGGCACAGGACACGCTGACGGCACTGTGTTGGCAGCCTGGTTTAGTGCTGCACGGGGCCCTGCCGGTGAGAGCATCACCTGGCAGCGGGTGATGCTGGGGCTGGTCCAGGAGCTTCTCAATCGCCATTTCTACACCAAAACAGGAGCCCCCGACAGCCAAACCCCAAAGCAGCTGTCGGGTGGTGCCTGTGAGGAACACTTTGGGCATCTTGTTCCGTTCCTGATGGGGCAGCACCCACACGCAAACCCAACCCAGTCTCAGGAGAGGTGAAGACAACAGGGTACCAGTCCCCCACTCTCCAAGCAAAGCTCCTTTCCAAGGCCCACGCTGCCCCGGGGAAGCGCGACAGAGCTCACAGCAGCAGGGGACACCCGGCCTGCGGGCGGTTAATGTCTGCCCCCGCCGTGTCCCTCGGCCACCCCTCCCAGGGCCGGCAGCATCTGGCCCCTGGTGATTAGCCAACTGCTAATCACGCAGCGCAACAGCTATAAACAGCAACTGTAGGACAGATCGCGCGGCGATTGCTCTGGAAAAGCTGCCTTTGCCCCCCTGGCTCCCACGCGAGTCCGCTCGGCTTCTCTCTGCAGGGCACGGCCCCGAGGAGCAGCACGCAGCCCTGGGGGGTTGCGGCAGGCTGAGCCTCTCCAGCAAAGCTGATGGATGCAGCACCCAGAGAGCGGCCGGAATACGTCCTTCTCTGGTTCAGAGAGTTCACTCCCCATCCCTGGAGGTGTTCAAGGCCAGGTTGGACGGGGCTTGGAGCAACCTGGGCTGGTGGGAGGTGTCCCTGCCCAGGGCAGGGGGTGGCACTGGATGATCTTCAAGATCCCTTCCAACCCAAACCATTCTGTAATAATTGCATGGGGCCAGGAGATGGTCTGCCTCGTATTCATTAAGGGCACCAACCCATGCTTCCCTTCTTGTACACTCATCGTAACCCACACCTTGTCCACACCGGTGATGTGAATTGAGATGTTGGGGGGGGTGGTTGTGGTGATGGGCAGAGCCACTCGGGGCAGAGCACCCCAGCGCTGACCTCCCACCACCTGAGGAGCCGTCGGACACGGGAGCGAGCCAGCGCTGATCCCCGTGCCCCGTGCTGCAGACCGGCTCCGCAGGGCAGCCCGCAGCCCTCCACCCTGCCCAGGGCGGCAGGCACCACTTATCCCAGCAGCTATTTCATCCTGCGGCCACTTCTCGTTCATGACAGCAAATAACGGTGAGCCAGGCAGGAGCTGTGTCTCAGCAGTGCTCCGGAGGAGGCTGCAGTGGGGGTTCAATAGCCGCGAGCTGGCCGAGCCTCCCGGGCACACGCTGATGGCCGCGGTCAATCCCCGCGGCCGGAGGAGACCGCAAGACATGGCAGGGGACACGCTGCCCGGGCAAGGTCACGGAATCACGGAATTTTCAGAGTTGGAAGGGACCTCTAGAGATCATCCCATCCCACTCCCCTGCCAAAGCAGGACTGCCCAGAGCACATCACTCAGGACTGCATCCAGGCGGGGCTTGAAAACGTCCAGAGAAGGGGACTCCCCCACCCCCCTGGGCAGCCTGTGCCACTGCTCTGCCACCCCAACCGGGAAGGAGTTTCTCCATGTATTTGAACAGAACTTCCTATGTTCCAACTTGTGCCCATTGCCCCTCGTCCTGTCACTGGGAACCACTGAAAAGAGTCTGCTCCATCCTCCTTCAACCCACCCTTCACCTTCAACCCCCTCCTTCAACCACCCAGAGGTCTCCTCCCTCTGTGCTTTCATTCAGTTAAAAAGCTGGAAAGGTCAGCAAGACCTTGAGCCTGCGGTTGTCACACGGAGGACCTGGGAGGAGAAGGGTCCCAAAAGGTCCTACAAGCTCGGAGAGGCGCCCTGCCCCTGCCCAGCCTCTCCCCTTCCCACGGCAGGGGCTCTCCCAGCGCCCACAGCATCTCTCCCGCCCTCAAGTCATAACTAAATGGTGACCGATTCAAGCGTGCCACCAAAGCCCCTCTTNTGGTGACCGATTCAAGCGTGCCGATTCAAGCGTGCCACCAAAGCCCCTCGTCGGTAGGTGGGACACGAGCTGCCTGCGGTGCCAGGCAGGACACGCCGCCCCGTCCAGCTGCGCCCGGGGACGTGATGCACATCATCACGGATGCGCGCGCCCTGACACCACAGGAAGGGCTTTCCCTTGGCACAGAGGGAGAAAGTCAATCCAGCGAAAGGGGCTGACCCGCAGCGTGGGTTCTATGATTCTGTGTTTTCCCATTGGAAATTATGGTATTCAAAGGTGAAGAAGGACTTGAGCACAAAAGCTTTAATTTTCATGGGGTGGTTTAAGCCCGGAAGAAGAGCTGTGCCAAGAGCTACCAGGAGGAGCAAGGAGGAGTTTGTCCTGGAGAACGAGAGGCAGAAACGGCACTGAGGGCTGCGACCAGCTCCGAGGAGCCACCGGGCAGCGTCACAGGGCAAATCCTTCTGCGCCTCCTCAGAGGGCTCAGGGAACAAAGCAGGACTGTGCAGCCGCCCACCTGTGCACAGAATGCACCTTCCGAGAAGCTGGAAATGCCACGTTCCCAGTGGGAACACAAGAGAGCACGGGCTGGCTGTGCCCAGCGGAGATGCTGAGGTCCATGGGGACCCACCTGCCGCAGCCCCACGGGCGTTTCCCCACGCACGCAGGCTCTGCTCCTCCTTTACGGTCTCCCCCATCCTTTTGTCTGCCTTCAGCAACGCTCCCGATCCGACCCCATCCACCTGAGCTGCCCCCACCTCCAGAGAAGGTCCCCAGACACCATCTCCCCCAGCCTGTAACCGGATCGAACGCACGGGTGTCACCGACAAGGCAGGAACACGCCTGCTGATGATTAATCCCGTAAGTGAGCTGTATTTACAGCCACCGGCTCTTCCCCAGAGCCTGGCCAAGGGCCCTCAAGCTGTTGTATCACCTTACAGGTAGTGGTGGTGAGCAGGCGCCTGCCAGACACCGCGTCCTCCCCCCATCGCCCGCAGAGCGGGCAGCCCCCGCTGCGGGACCACAGCTCTCCCCGACCACGTCCTTCCGCTGGGTATCAGCCCCAATCCAGGGACGAATCTCCCAAAAAGAGTCAACGGAGGTAACGAAGCTGCTCCGCTCTTCCCAGACAGAGTCTTGGAGCACATCTGGTTCCCACGTCCTGCAAAATGCCTTTGACATTTGGTTTCAAATCTCGGGCGCTTCGACAGCGGTGACGGAGCAAAGCGGCAGCACATCTGACATTTCATCCCCGAGCCATCTGACGGACAACCTTTAGCGAGACTACAGCACAGAGCAGTTTGGAGAAATGGGAGGGGACCGAGAGAGCTTGAAAACCTTATATAAAAAAAGCGAACAACAAGGCTATCTGGAAATCTGCCTCTCGGTGTAGCACTGGGTTTGCTTTTCCAAAAATGCTGTGTAACGGGTTTTCCTTGCCCTGTGCACGCTTAAATCCTAATTACACGTGGGGAATCACAGGAAGGAGATCATTACCTCCCGTCTACACTTCCTTACCAAGTCACATTACTCCAGTATAATTGAGCTCATGTCTGGGAAATCTGATTTTCGATGACTGCCCACCTGCCGCAGCTCCACAAATCTTCACAAAAAATTACCTTTTACTGGATTATTCTGCAGGCATTAAGCGTGTCTTGTAATGATTTTCCAAAGAAGGGCAAACCAAATTCACAAATCCACATTCTCAGCCAGTTTTCGGAAGGAAAACCCCTCCGCGCGCTGCCCGGCTTTCTGCTGGTCACCACCAATATCTCCCCAACCCGTTGGCCCATTTCAAATCCAACTGGGGACCTCTCAGCCTCTGCTACAGATATTCAGTTCCTCCAAATCTCATGCAAATGGCCTCTCGGGGAGCTTTCCTCTTATGGGACTGACATTCATCTCGGAGACTTTGATGCACAGACTTTAAAATCGAGGCAGCCCCACGGCTCTGGCTGTGCCCCCCCACCACCCCGCACCCCAACCCAGGCAGGCTGGGCGCCTTCACCCCCTCTTCCTCCCCCAGACCCCACCACCAACATTTTAAAGCAGTTTCTTTCCCAACAGAAGCAGTTGGCGACCCAAAGTTAATGGTCTGCGTGTCTCCCATCACCCCCCCGTAACGTGTTGGTGACCCCGTTCTCACTGCCCGCCCTCAGAGGTGAAATGTTGGCAGCCTTTAACGGCAGACGGCGTTTCAGCCCGGTGTAGTGGAGATGCTGTGAAATCACACGTTAGGTACCACCCTGAGCTCCGAACTAGAAGGGAACCACCATTCGTTGGTACTTCTCAGCAATGCCTTCACAAGTTTTCACATTACTCTGCGTAAAATTCTCACCCTTTGCAACACGGTCGTTAATATCGCCGGCGCAGTCGCGCCATCTGCCTTTTGAGCCCCCTCCAAAACAGTAATAAGTTAATTGGTAGAAGCATTTGGCTTCTACATAATGAAGTTGGCACAAAACCAGCTTTTAACCGTCAGGACTGAGCACAGGATGCAGGATAGGGATTACTGGTTCGCTGTGTTTAAAATATTAAATAAAAAAATTTTAAAAAAGGGGAAGGATGTGTATGTCTATTGAAAGACCAGGCTGGCGCTTAGTATTTCTTTTAAGGGACTCAAACTGAAGGCAAAAGCAGCATTTCTGGCACCCGCTGGGAAAATGGGAAGGCAAAAGCCACCGGTTTGTGCCCTGCGAAGGTGCAGATGGGCACCGGAACAGCGGAGGTGTCAGCGATAAATGATGGGTAAGTCATAGGAGGGAAAAAAAAATAAAAATAAAAGCAGCTGCAGGATTAAGTGTTGCTTTGTGATCTCCAGCTGTGCCAGATGAATCCTGCGACTACCAGCAGCGTTTAGCTGGTGGGCCGGTTTGTGCCAGGGGGTGCACGAGCAAAGGACCGTTATCATAGAATCGTAGAATACCAGGTTGGAAGGGACCTCAAGGAGCAGCTGGTCCAACCTTTTTCGGCAAAAAAATTATCATTTCCAGCATCCCACGGGCTGGAAGATATGAGACGCGCATCCCACAAACCCTCGCAAATACAAATCTCCTCTGGCTGACAGGGAGTGGAGGCAGGGGAAAACTTCACTAGATAAATAATGGAGTTTAAAGACAAGCAGAAAACAAAGGAAAGGAAAACGTCAATATTTAACTACTCCACCATCTCTCACCTCATCTTAAATTCGCCCAGCCAAGCTCTGCATCACAGGGGTGAACTGCTGCAGATGTTAAATGCAAAATATCTTTGTAAAAACCATCAAAACACTGTAGCTGACAGAAACAAAGGGTAACGAGAAGGGATTGGGAACAGAGGGCTGAATCAGCAATTTTCTTCAGTTCTGTATCCCAAAGTTTGGACTGAAATCTGCCTTTTCTAGTACAATACTTAATGGTTTTCCCCCGACAGCACTCGAGGAGAGAAGTGATCCTGCTGAGTAACACCCGAGATCACCTCTGGCGGGAGCCGGGGAGGGAGCGTGAGGGCGGACGGTGCTCAGCGCCACTCAGCCAAAGCATCCCAAAGCATCCCAAAGCACCCCAAAGCACCCCAAAGCACCCCAAAGCACCCCAGCCCCGCTCCAGCCGGGCAGGCTGCCTGCACTGCCTGCACTCCTGCCTGAATAGGGCTTGGGAGGAACCAGCACTCAGCCAGGCACCAGGCTCAGGGCACCACCGGTCCCAGGGCTTCTCAAAGAAAACACCAAAAAAGCAAAACAACAACAAAAAAATATTTCACAAGCTCCTTCCCTTGACTTCCCCCAGGACAGAAGATAACATAGAAATGCAGAGCATGTTCCGCATTGGCTAAAGCAATATGGAAAACGGTAAAGGTCTTCCACGTGGTTTTTGAAAGAGTTTCTTTCCCTTTTTTTCTAGCACAAACTGCTGACATTTTCCAAGCAGCATTATTCTTACACTGAAGGAACTATGCAAGCTTGGGGTTTGGGTGGTGGCTTTAAGAGAGCGTCCTGCTTTCAGCTGGGACAGAGTTAAGTTTCTTGTTAGTGGTGGTTGTGTTTCAAATTTGGTATGAAAGGAACGTCAATAATACATATTGGTTAGTTGTTGCCAGGGAGGTTTATAGTTTTCAAGGACTTTTTTTTTCAGCTTCCCATAGCAGCTGAGAAGACACCGAGACAGAACGATGGAACAGCCAAGGGCATAGACCTCATACTCAGTATAGAAATGGGGTTATCGGGGGGTGGGTACTCACCATCACTGCTCGGGATGGTGTCAGTTCACCGGGTGGTGAGAGTGACTTGTGTCATTATTATTGTTATTGTCCTTTTCTGATAGTATTCAATAAACTGTCTTTAACTCAGCCCACAGGTTTGTGGTTTTTTTTTCTTTCCCCTCCTTTTCTGCC
>VUYV01000360.1:0-29069 GCA_008711295.1 Anarhynchus alexandrinus | reverse complement strand
CCTCCATCTCCTCCCACCCCCGATGCCTCCATCCCCTCCATCCCTTCCCACCCTCGATGCCTCCATCCCCTCCCACCCCAGCCGCCCCACCACACACGAGCACGGCTCGAACGCGGCGAAGCACGAGCAAACAGAGCGAAGCGGCTGCCTCCTCCCCAACCCCGCTTCGCTCCAGCCGTTCTGCTGAATCACTTACTGCATTGCCGGCGCGGCTGGCGGGACCTTCCCCGAGCCCTGCGATGCTCCCGCCCGAGATGCAGTGCCCGGCAGCATCAGCTGCGGGTCCTGGAGCATCGCAGCACTCCGAAGGCATTCAGAGCCAGGGAGAGGATAATTACCTCCCAGCAGGTTTCAGCGGAGCCTGAACGGGTCCTGCCCTGTGTATAATTAACTGCATCCCGAAGAGTTAAATGCTTTTCTGCCGACCAGGCTGCAGCTGCCAGGAGAGCAGCTCCCTCGCCATGAGGGTGGCTGCGGGGGTGCAGCGGTGCCTGGGCACAGAGCGGGGTGACTGCGGGGGTGCAGCGGTGCCCGGGCACAGAGAGGGGTGGCTGCGGGGGTGCAGCGGTGCCCGGGCACAGAGCGGGGTGACTGCCCACCCTGGGGAGAGGCAGACGCGTCTCAGCTCGTTCCCCCGCGCCGGCAGCGTGGGCTGAGCAGTCAGACGGGAACGGCTTTTCCTCGTCGTGTCCCCCCACGGTGCAGACAAGGTGACTCAGAGCACGGGGTAGGGGGCAAGGCAGGGTAAAAGAGAGGGTGAGGAGAAGGGCAGGAGGAGGGCAGGGAGCGGGGGGAGAAGGGGGTGAAGATGCCAGCGGGGTCCTGGAGCCCGAGAGCATGTGGTCGTTTGCAGCTCTGCAACGAGAGCCAAAGGCTGCAGCAAACCCTGCACCAAGCGGGCGTTAGTTCCCATACAGACGCCGAGTCCCCATTGCAGCACAGTTCTCCTCCTCCCAGTAACACCAGTATGGATGCACCAGTCTCCCCATCATCACAAAGGGCCTTTAGTAGCACTGTGCTTGCAGGAAGGGAGAGCTGCTGGCACGGCAGGGGCTGTGACACCCCGGGAGCAGGATGGGGCAGGCGGGACAGCCTGTGCAAGGACAGAGGGACACCGGGATTTTTCCTTCCTGACCTGAGAAATGGCAAATTGCTCTCCTCCCTGAAACGCTCTCCCTGCCCCAAAGACAGATCATCCCAGAGCTGCACCGGGCTGAGCAGTGGAGTGAGACCTCCTCCGGGGTCCCTCAGCCTTCCCCTCCACATGACTTGACACTTTCTGATCCGTGAGAAGGACTGAAGTTATTCTGCATTCCAGCTCTGATGTGAAGAAAAAAAAAAAACCACCCAAAACCTGAATCTCAGACCCTTTTCAGGCTCACTCGCCCTCGCGGCACATCCTGCGTTTTACGATTTCCCCAGCAGCGAAACACCCCTTTTAAAGAGCCAGACACAAAACATCGGAGAGAGGTGATTTAATTAAAGAAGGGGCACAGCCTGCCTATGTATCACAGTTCTACTGGTAATTAGGAAACAGATGGGGGAAGGAGGGAAGAGAGAGAGGCGTCTTTGTTAGGTTAATTGTTTGAAGTCGCTAAATGAAATATAGGTGGCCTGATTTCCCTGGAGGATCGGACACAAACTTAAGGATAGACTTTTGCAGGGAATAGAAGAGGGAGTTTCCCAGTGAAGGACAGCAGAAGATTACGACTAATCAGGCAAGAACAGAAGTGATAAACCCAAGGAAAAAACAAAGCTCCCCTTTGTAGCTTCAAATGAGGAACCCACCAATCTGATCCACAACTTCATTACCATCTTATTAAAATGCTATTTCCATTTTCCTGATTAAACGGGTGCGAGTAGACAAGTCTTTGTGGTCTTGGCTGTCCTCCAGGGAGGAGGTGCTTCGGTGCCGAGTGGTCTAAGCCCTGGGGACAGTTTGGGTGACACCTTTTTGAGCAAGCACTTCAATTTTCTTGCTTCCCAAGGTGCCCTCCAAGGACGCACCTTCCTCCCAGCTCAGATGTACCCAAAACCTGATATTTCGGAGCAAACACAGCAACATCTCCCTTGTTTGCTGGCTCCTGTCTCCCAGGCGTTTGGTATTAATGCTCACTGGATGTTGTATGCCAAGGGCTATGTTCTTATCTCCGCCAACAAGAGCGCACAGTTCTCCCCACAGTGCTGCAGAACTTACCCTTTAGTAGCAATTACTGCTCTAATAACTTTAAGCCTCAAACAACCGATCAGAAGGCTATTTGTGACAGCTAATTTAAGCACAAGCACAATGCACCTCAGCCTCCATAACCCCCCCCAAATCCTTTCTCCCCCACGAAAGGGCATGGTAACCACCGCAAACTGATTTCAGTTCCACTCTGCTCTCTGTATTTCTCATTAATCCAGAGTAGCTGCCAAGATAATTACAGAGGCAGCCTTGCTGATCCGGATTACTGAGATTGGGCAATGCCCTGCAGGCAAGCCCGCAAACCCAAACAGATTTCAAACCACGAGAAAATTGGGGTTGGAAGGGAGAAGGATAAGGGGTCCTACGCAATGGGACAATGAGAACAGGACCAAGCCTTGGGATTTGAGACCATAAGCCACATTCCTACCAATTGATTAGTTCCTCCTCTCTGTTTTCCCCTGCATTCAGGCAATGCCTTCCTGCTATCTGGTGAAATTAAAACATGATCCAGCCTCTTGAAGAATAAACATTACAGAGATAGAAGCAAGATCTGAGTTTAAAAACCGAATTACTTTTAATCTGCAAAGACCGCCTAGTGCAGATCCTCAGCTGAACCATCACGATACCGAAGAGACTGAATGCGATGCAGGACCAGACTTGAGAAACGGGGACCAGAGGAGCCGGCTGCGGAAGCCAGCATCACTCCCGGCATCGCTCCCGGCATCGCTCCCGGCATCGCTCCCACCGGTGGCTCAGCCGGCTCTGTCACCGCAGAGGTGAAGGATGAGGCCGATCGGCCACATCTGGAGGGGAGGCAACAGCAGAGGGAGCAAAAGGCCGGCTATGACGGCGCGTTCGCGCTGCCGGCCGTGCCGCTTGCCCCGGACCCTCCGCGTCTCACGCTGCCTCGGGGGCTGATCATCGCAGAACTGCTCCTCCTGGAGGGACGCCAGGCTTAACAGCGCCCAGAGCCACAAAATCTTGCCAGTTGCCCTGAATTGCTCGGTCTGGTCTCGCCATTGTGCCCATCCTGACGAGGCCACAGCATCCTCGCTTCCCCCGCGCAGGAGCGGAGGCGGTTTGGCTCTGTCTGCAGCTCTCTGTGGGGCTGCAGTATCTGCGTGGCATCTCCCAGTGACGCCCGCAGGACATCACCCTGACCCCGGAGAGTGAGCCACCACACCTTCACTGATAATCCTCCATCCTGACCTTTACACCACAGCGGACTCCCACGAGACAAACTGATGCCCGGCGCACATTAGCGCCGTCATCCTCGCGGCACAAGAGCAGCCGGAGAGATCCGCTCCCCGCACGACTCCAGACAGCAGCAGGGCGCTGCCAGCACTGCAGTCTGAAAAATTTCCCATCGTAGGGGATGCTGCTGTCTGCTTCGTGATGGACAGCCCAGACGGCGCGTTACAGAGGTGCGGAGGAAGAGCTGCAAAGCCTGGCGGGAGGCGATGGCCTCCGTCGTGCCACAGAAAGCAGTGGCAGGTGGTCGGGAGCAGGGCTGGTTGCCAGCAAAAATTCATCCCCGCTTGAAGATGAATGAAGTCACTGGGGATTAACTCAGTCCAATATCTCTATTGCTTTAAGTTGGGGACGGCACAAGCTGCAGGCCTGGGAGATAGGGAATAATGAGGATGAATAAAGGCTCCCCGGGGAAGATGAGCCATGTTCTCTTTTCAGGACCCTTGAAATCCCATTGATTGCTTACAGGCTTACACTGAGAGGGAAGAGTCCACCGGAGCTGGTTCTTCCTTCCCCCCAGAGAAGCCCGAAGAGGCTTTTAGAACTGGTGGTGTCTGAGGGATAATTAGCTGCTGGGGAGGGGATGAGTTTTTTCATGGGGTGGAGACCCACAAGTCAGCAGCGATGGCAGGGAACGGCGGTGCTTTATCGGGGACTAAACATGCGCAGGGCAGCAGCGAGGAAACAACTCTCAATTAGCATAAAGCTGTTTATTAAAGAAGATGCACCACTTCTTCCTTGAAATGGCGGCATGCAAGAGTGAACATAGTGCTGCCTTCTGCTCCATTAGCCCTGCAAACCTCCTGCACAGCCACACAGATGAGTTTGACAATGCCACAAAGTTTCTGGCCAGAATAAACTAACCATATTCCTCTTCTGCCTTTGTCCCAAAGGAAACTGCAAAAGAAAAGCAGTCTGTTTCTTCTAGTGTGGGCACTCAGTGCAGTTTCTGAGTATTGCTGTCCTGTTCGCTGCCCCTCTTTATGGGGCAGGCAGGACTTCAGACAAGCTGTTGCCCATGCAGACAGCGGGATGTGTCTCTCTCATGCAGGATCGCTTCTCCTCCTCTTGCAAGCTTACAGACTGCCGTAACTCAGAGTGAGAAGTAACTATGAGGAAGGGGTAGGAATATAGTGTGAAATCCAGGAATTCCCATCTTACCCGTGCCTAAAGGCAAATCACCTCCTCTTCTGCCTCAGCTCCTCTCCAGGAGGAAGATGCCTTTTATCTGCCTGATTAACACTTGAGGCTATAGTCTAAAAACCCTCCAGAAGTCCCAATTAACAGCTTAGTGCATCTTTAAACTTGTTCTTGAAACGTTACTACTCTGCTACCAGGATCCCAGCTGTAGCCGTGCTCCCATTTCAGTCATCTTTTCTAGCTTAGAAACTCATCACACCAAAACCTCTGACCACATCCCACATACACCCCCCGGCTCCCATCCAGATGCTCAGCCTCAGGGCAGGACCCTCTGGGTCCTTTGCACCCAAAAGGCACCTGAACACGGGGTTTTGGCCACTGGCCACAGCCCAGATGAGCACAGAGATGCCGAGGATGTGGTCAGAGCAGCAGGATGAAGCCCACTTTGTGGTACTGGGAGCACTCAGGTCTGTCCCGCTCCATCCGGCAGCGGTGGTCCCTGCTGCTCCCTCGCTCCCTCCCTCCATGGGAGCCACAGCTGCCAGCACTGGGCTATAATTAGCCATGAGCACAGGCTGATGGCAACCCAACTCTAAAAGCCCTCTAGAGCCCAATGCTGAAGCAACTATGGATTTGTCACAAATTGTGCTTCAGAAATAGAAAGACGGTGGCACACATCGCTCCGAGCGGCGCAGGGTCCCTCAGCACCGGCACAATTAGGATTTTAGTCAGGTGTCAGATTCACTTGCCCAAGACCAGGACTGTGTTATCTCCGAGGCACATCCCCCTCCGCAGCCTCTCCCGCCGCAGGATCGCAGGGAAAGGCTCGTCGCAGCCCGGGCTGAACCCGAACCCTCGCACCAACCCCACGTGGCATCTGGCCAACGCTGCCCACCCCATCGCGGGAGGTAATTGCACCGCGGGGCTCCATCTGCCTTCCCACATCTCAGCATCTGTTCAGAATCAATACCAGGAGAGTCGCCAGCGCAGCTCAACAAACCCCTTTTTAACCGGACAATAGACAGCATCAGGCAGAAACTGCGTTTCCATTGTAGAGAAGCATTTTTTTTTTTGCTTCCTGGCATGTAACATCCATGGCTGTGCACGTACCACATCCCTGCTGCTTCCCTGCACTATTTGATTTTGAAAGAGCTCCTTCCGATTGAGAACCAGGATTTACTGCAAATTGATTGACATATGTTGACTTGGACCAGGCAAAGGCAGTGATTTAAAGCATTCAGCGGCCCACAGAATAAATATTTCGTGTTCACCCAGGACCTCAAGGTTTCTTGACACGAGGAAAAAACACATACCAGTCCCTGTGAAATGGACAATCCTCCTCACCCACCTGTGGGGAAACTGAGGCAGCATAGCTAAAGGGCTGGTTCAGGGGCACAGCCTCCTGGTAGCAGAGCTGGGTTTAGAATAAGGACTTCTGGTTTTGTCCTACAGAATATTTTCAGTAACTTTTTAGCTGTGTTTTAGGGAACAATCCTGCAATAACAGAGGATGGAAACGAGCCTTGAAATGTGGAGAAAACAAAGCAAAAACTTTGAAAAAGTCTCTTTTCGGTTGTTTTGTCTTCAGCATTGTGGCCACAAGAAGGTTAAACCAAAACCAGGTGCCTGCGGTTGGTTCAGCACTCTCGCCCTGCAGTCCCACCACTCTGCACAGCGCTGCTCCACCAACAGCGGGCACGAAGGCAAAATCCTGCCCTGCACCGAGCTGGAGATGATGGGTCTCATGGGGCATCAGTGCCCGGGATGGCTGGGAGGTTGGGTAGGGGCACAAATACCCGGTGACCCTGACCTCCGTGCCCAGGGCCAGCAGCTACGAGGGTCTGCAGAGCACCAGAGGCCACATTGAGTCTCTCCTGGAGGTCTGAGCATGGAGCTGGGACTTGTGCTTTATAACCAGCCCCCTTCCTTCCCGCATCGTGCTGCTCCGAGGCTGTGCCCAGAGTCTCTCACTGCAGTAAAGCCAGGAGCAGTGCTCAGAGGAGGTCTGATTTTGAGTGATTAAGAGGAACTGATAGTTTCACTGCTCTCCTGCCGGTTGATCCACCTTCTCCTGGAGCGCAGCCCTCGTACGCCCACAGCCAGCTGCAGGGCAGGGAGGGCAGCGCTCGTCCCCGACAAGCCACCCCCGGCGTGACTACACACATTAAAGCAAAGCACTTTCCAACCTCCGAGCCTTAAGTAGGTAGCATTAGCTCCACGGACGCTCTCTGCCACCGCAGGCAGTCCAAAGCCATCCTTAAATCAAGTCGTACCACCCCTGCCTAAGCATGTCAGGGATTAGACACTGAAAAGTTCATTAGTGCCATTTCCCTACTTATCAGAGACCAAGGCGGGTGCGGGGGGGGGCTGGCGCTGGCTTTACTCGCTGGTCAGCTGCGAGGCCACCGTCCCCGGCTGCGCTGAGTGGAAGTGACGCGCTGCTGCTCACTATATGCTGCTACGACGCGCGGCTGGAGCTGACACCGCGTGCGCTGTCTGCTTCGCACAGGAGGTGATGCTAATCTCTGCCGTGACACGGCCGCGCTGGGCAGTGGGGGTTAAACACCCTCCCACGACAGCAACCTGCTGCGCTGCTTCCCGCAGCGCTTCCACTGATGGAAGCCAGAAACCCAGCAAAGCAAACTCCCTGGCACGGGGATGCTGTCGAGGGGTTGGGGAGGTGGCTCCTCACCCTCCTCGGGGGGGATTGTGGAGCTGGGACATCCCCGTGCTCCTTTCCCAACTCCTGCCTGCGCTCACACATCAGCCATCTCCACAGAGGCTGAGTTTCGCCAATGTACCCTCACATCTGGAATGATACCGTTGTACTCCCTGTCCAAAAACTTATAGGGAACTTCAGAGTTTCTTCACTTCAGAGTTTCTGCTTTCCTTCTTACCCACTCATTCTGCGGGAGGAGGTTTTCTCCAAAGGGCTCCTGCCTGCCTGGGTCAATCCTGGTGCCCGTCAACGCTCCGACAAAACAGCTCAAAATACTTCATCATCCCACACCAGCAACCTGAGCACAGGCAAGGGCCACCGCGGGGAGGGGAGGCCCCCGTTACCCACCCCCATGTAACCCCCAGCCCGCTCCATGGCACTCAGGGCACCCGCAGCAGGAACACCAGCACGCAGGCTCGTCCCAGTTCTGGCAAGGCACCTCCAGTGCTGGAAGCACCCGCGGGAAGGAGCAGCCGATTGCAGCAGCACTCGCTCTGGGTTAACCTGAGATTTCAGTTTGCAGAACTGCACAAAGCGGTTGGCGACAAAGAGACCATTTTCTTCTTTTCTTACTGAAATCTTGGGTTTTTTGTTGTTTTAAATCGTGACTGCCAAGCTGAAGTAACTAAGGAAGAGACACCCGCAGTTCTCTTCTCGCTGCACTGACCGAGGGATGGGTGCAGCGCAAAGCCTGCGCTATGAAAGCGGCACCCATGCCTGCAGGATGTCAGCACAAGGGCAGGAATCCCACTCCACCTCCTCACCTCAGGGAACATCACTCAAGTGGCAATTTCAAGAAAACAAAAGGGCTGAAAAGAAAAAGGGGGCTGTTACCCCTTCTAGAGGTCTCTGTCATTCCTGTGAAACATCCCTTTACTGGGGGATGTTACATCATAACACTTCTTTGACCTTAAATTCATGTAGTATTAAAAGCACCTGCTGTTACTCAGAGAACTAGCAGGGGAGCACAGAGCTTTTCAGCTATCTGACAGCAGCAGAGTCAGCAAGTCGCAAAGGTGACACGATTTTCTTCCCATCCCAGGAATCTATGGTTGCCCACACGTTGCCAGTTCCCACCTTGACATCAGCAAACAGAAGCCTGCGTCATAAAGCACACGTAACAGCAGTCCCTGTGGAGCCATCTCCATTGATGGCACCAAGATCCGGCGAGCCAACTCGGGTGCGGAGCCCAGGGCAGCTGCACAGACATCTCACATCGTGATATCTTATCACTTATAGCAAGAGGAATGTGCTTACAAGACTTTCTCAGGCAGCTGATGTATCACAAACCCTTGCAACCTGCAGGACTGTCTCCTATTGTTTGTGGTGTTATTATTTTCTACCCCTGCAAGGACTTTCTTTATTTTATTTTTTTTAATATAACCCAGTGGACTAATATCTTGTTCTAGCAAGTGAGACCATGTCTAAGGTGAAGCAAATCAGGAGCTGGGCTAGCAGAGATTTCCAAGGACAAGGAAGGAAAAGATTCTTCCATGGTGCCAAGAGAGGGAAATGCCATTTAAACCCAGACACTGCTCTGGCAAAGCCCAGATTGAATGAAGACTAAATACGAGCTGACAAGCTGACATTTGAAAATGCAATTAGCTGCCTTGTAGAGCCAACCTGTTATCTTATTGTTAATTATATGTTTGCTCAGTCTAAGAGGCAATACACTTATTTAAAATTCATTCTCAGGCTCTCCTGCTTTGACTAGTCCCTTCAACCAAGAACTCCTGTCTTCCCCCCACCACCACCCCAAACCTATCTCACAGGGTTACGGTGAATTTGATTTCCACAAAAGGACTGTGCTATTGTATATTATGTAACTGCCATTATCAACCTGCTCTTTGGGAAGCATCTAGAGCAGCAAGCGGATTCCCAAGATAAGAGATGCTTGGGAACAACTGGATGCCAAGGAGAGAGCTGAGACTCGCTGCATTAATTTCCCATTTACGCAGTTCCAGGGAAGTGCCGTCCCTCCCCAGAGGTGACAATTCCAGTCACCCCCCACTGAATTTGACTAACCTGTTTCTGCAGCCTCTTGATCCAAGCTCTGCAATCAGAGATGTATTTATTCTTATATAAGTCTCTAATCCCTTTCTTAATTGTGATAAAGTTGTCTTTTAAACATATTAGCGTGCGTCATGGACCCGGACCATTTTATGGGCATAAACATAATTCACATTTGTTTGACTTGCAAGGCAAGTTAGGGGGAAGGAAGAAGAATTACAGCTGAGCAAACACAGTGATCTCCTGGGCAAAAAGCCTGCCAGGAACATTTAGAGCTCCCCAGCTCATCTCCTGGCACTCACAGGAACCAGTCCCACCTCCATTCCAATACCAAGGCTCTCTGGAAAGGTTGGTTTATTTGGAGAGGAAGGTTAGAGTAGCAAGGCAGACAACGAAACTGGAGTCCATGAAATACAACGTTAGAGAGAAGCCTGCTATACTGGGCTCAAGCCAGATTAGCCTCACAGCTGTCACCATGGCCAGGAGAATTCAGACGAGGTCAACCAAAAATACATAGCCGTGGACCCAGCTGCTGATATTACTGGAAAATAAAACCCTGTGGGCTTTGGCATCTGGATACCAGAGCTGTCAATAAGAGATGTCAGGCTGTGATATGCAACGCAACATTTTGAAGGACACTTTTACTGTACACATATTTGTCTTCTAATAAGTGCAGCCCATGTATTTCATATAAACTAATACATGTATGAATTAAGCCTAACTTCAGCTTTTCTGGGCATAAGGGAAGGAGCACTGAGTTTTGACAGAAAGTTCAGTCTTAAGACATTTTACATTAGAATCCAAATTTACTAGATATAGCGGAAGAAGGAAATAGGATTATCAATTTATTAAGTAAGTTGATTTGACACGGTTTTCAAGAGGTTGTTCTCAGTGCATGCTCACATACGTAGCTTCGCTGCAGAGGGCATCAAATCCTACCTAGCCACACTTTTGAATTTGCAATGGGAGAAGCAAAAATAAGACAAGATTTCAGTCCCCAGACAAGCTGCAAGACTTGCAATTCAACTACAGACAGACTGCTCAAAATGACAGTGCCAAAACATGGTCTGGGGCATGCCAGATGTGTCATGAAAGGAGGGCTGGCCCGAGAGGAGCTTCAGGGGTCCCATGCATGCTGTCACATGTGCATAGCTACAAAGCCTCAGTTCTCTCCTTCCCCCCTCCCTCCCACTTGCCTGCACACATCTGTGAACACGTCACAGGGATTCGAACAGAAGCCAATAAGCTTGCAACAAGCAGTCTTTGTTGCCGGGTCTGGTAGGAATCTGAAAGCAAGATTTCACGAATCCTGACACCATTTAAGTGACAGCAAGAAAGAGAGCTTTTTCTGGCCCTTAACTCAATAAGGGTACAGCTCAGCATACAGATGTGTCTTTATCAACTGCAGAGCCATGCTGTGCTGTTAGGCATATTAGTAACTCTCCCAGCTATCACAAACAGGGCTCTGTAATTAAACGCGAGGCGGCTGGTGGTACCATACCCTACTGTGGAACTGTTAAGAGCCTCTGGAACAAGATGCAGGCTGGCTCCAAGTACTAATCATCTAAATAGCTTGAGGAAGAGTGACATTTACCACCACTCACACACCAGAGCACAAGCAGCTCCTCATTAACTGAGCAGACTATGTGTAAAGCTTCCAGGAGCAAGTCGAGAGTCAGGGCTGGTCTTCACCTTTTCACTTTGTTGGGTGAGAAGGGAGTGCTGTAATTTCTTTCCCTCCCTCCTAGCCCCCAGGCTATTGAATATCCAATAAAAGCTGCTTCACAGTGATATGAGCATGGGCAGTCAATCTTTGTACATGAGAAAAGGTTCTCAAAGGGATGCAGAGAGGGAGCAGCTCGTTTTGTTTCCTGCTGGTGAAAACCCTTAAGGTAACAGCATCAGAAAACAATTCTGTTTGGAATGCACCACAGCAGGTCACTTAGTCCAACCTTCAGCTGAAGGCAGGATCAGCTATAAGGTCAGACCAGGTTGTTCAGGGCTTTGTCCAGATGGGTCTTTAAAACACCCATCCAACAAGGGTGGAGACCACCCAGTCTCTCTGGGTAACCTATGCTACTGCTTGAGACCCATGCTGGGGGGCGGATTTTTTCCCCCCCTTGCATCTTCTTGTTTCAACCTATGCCTGTTATACGGTCTCCTTACCAAGGACAGGAGGAGCAACAGGGAGATCAACAGCGCGGGGACCACCGCGGAGGGCGCGGAGAGCCCCCTCCGTCCCGGGGCGGGCGGCGGTTCAGCACCCTGGAGAGCGGCCGGGCGCCCCGCGGGACGCGACGGGGACACGCTCGGGTCGGGTCTTTCTCCCACCCCCGGACACCCATTTCCCTATAATTCCCTGACCCCCCCGCGATTTTCATTCTTCCTTCCTAACTCCAAGTAAATCATCCTTTAAGCACCTTTCCTTGCTGAAATCTGGGGGTGGGATCCTCTCTCAGGTGCACACTGTCATCTATGGTTTTGTTTGCGTCTTCAGTAAATACACATCTCGCATGCAATGAAAAAAATCTTAAAAAAGTGGGGAGCGTACCTCCTGCTTGCGCACCAAATACGTGCGGGACACCAAGCAAATTAAATGGAGAGCCTGAATGCTTGGTTCAAGAGCAGTACTCTCTGAATAACCCCTAGAACACAGAAGCCACTTTTCCTCCTCAAAGAAACACTATTTAATATAAATGTAAAACATGAGCAACAGGTCAGTGCCTTAGGTGGCCTCCTCAGTTTTAAAGACCCTACATTTTCTTTTAACTTGCAGCTTCTTGTGAGGTTACTGGGGTAACTATGAAAAGTAAACTTTACATAGCAGAAAGGGGATTTAACTACATTTTCTGCAGATTCAAGGAGATTCCTATCCACCTCACAGCTCACACTGCAATTGCCAGGCCTGCCCATCCATGCCAGGGCATTTCAGGAGGAATATAGTATGCAGGCTGACAGTAAGACAGTATCATGCATGCTGTGATTTAGAAGGTCTGTAGGAACCCATCAGTCCCCCATGCTGGAAGACAACAAAAATCTACTGTCAAGGAGGCATAAAGCAGTAGAAAACCTGCCAGGAATTCAAATGAACCTCCAGGTTCACCTTGCACCAAGCCTCTGGGTTCTGCTCCCTTTAACTAGCCATCTGTAAGGATCAACGTTTGCTTCCAAAAGGTGGGAAAGCAGCATCTAGGACAGTCCACGCTAGTATTTATCAGCTAAACCTATGTCATGCTTTGAACATAAGATTTTTGCCTGTGACAAGGAATGACAGTGCCCATTGGAGTAGGGTCTGGCAGGAGGTGGGTCCACCACTGCACAAGCCTTCATGTACGGAGCTGTCAGACCCTCTCAGATTCCACTGGAGTCACTGGGACTGGAAGGTGCTCAGTACCATATTAGATTGAACCTTGACTCTACAAAGCACCCTCTTTCCAGTGCTGATGCTTCTCTGGCAGCCTCAAAAGTCAGCAGCCCTCAGCTTAGACTTAAGCAGCAGAGGCAGAGTGATGCTAGCAAAGGATTTCCAGATGCTGCTTTTTGAAGTGAAGCCTCCATTCCCCATTCCCAAGGCCTGTACCCTCTCTTTTGTCCAGCTCTGCCTGCGGCCAGGGCACAACACTTTGCTCTCCTGTACCCTTGGGCTGTTCTCTCTAAGCTGCATTCCTACAGTGAGGATAACAGGACCTGGTTATCACCGGCAGCAAGAGGACGGGATGAGATCCAAAGGAGACTAAACCTAGGGGAGCTAAAGAGGCAAGGCAGAGACTTGTCCCCACATAGCATCCTTGGGAACTTCTACCTGGTTTAGCCACGCAAAACCATCTCTATTTGTTCAGTTGTTAATCCTTCTCCTCCTATCTCATTAACTAGGAATGGTGATCCCTATAAGCAGGGCTGAGGACTAAATCCTCCTCTATTTTAATCCATAATAACGCAGCATGGTTTCTTTCAGATCTGGATTAAAAAAAAAAAAAAGAGGAGGGGGATTATTTAGCATAACAACAACTTCAAGCAAGTTCATTCTGAGCTGGATCTCTAAAATTATGCAACAATTACTCTGGACAGCAGAAGTAAAAGAATGAAGGTATGACCTGCTTCAGCAGGAGGAGAAAAACAAAACCAAAAAAACCGAAAACCCAACAGACAGAGCAGAAGTCATCCACCAACATTTAAAATAAGGAAAATGATTTTTGAAAGGAGTTACCCACGGGGCAGGGAGACAAGCTAGACCTCTCTGACAAGATTTGCTAGAGCCTTTCAAAAACTGTAACTGAATACAATCCTTGGTTTGAGCTGCCTGCTTGGTTTTAAGATGCAAGGGAATATTTTGATAAGGGCAAATGAAACCCAAGGAACAATAAAGATTCAAAGGGGAAGTACCAGAGTTTAGGTTTCTTTCTTGGGATTTTAAAAGTCTCCTCACAGGCTTTGCTTTTATTCAAATTCAAGCAAAGACTGATTTTCTATACATGACTCAGAGTCACTCAATGTAAACAACTGTAATGGATTTAAATCCTCACAATTCAGTTGCATTCTTATTTCACCTAAACGAGCAGATTTTCACAACTGTGTGGAAACCAGGGGATTTCACAACTCCCTGAAGTCCTGTAACAATATGCATGAAGAAGCTCTGCCTTGCCATTCAGGTTTATCCACATACACGGTTAAGTGCTGATGAGATTTGAGAGCCTGATGCTGCACAGACAACTAAATTAAAACCCCATAAAAGTCAACACACACACGCTACTTCTGTACAGAGAAGGGAGAAATTCAGCAACTCCTGCCAAAGGCTCACAGATAATGTCAGAACTGCATCCTGTCAGAAGTATCCTGGGAATCTGGCTCTTTAATTTCCCCAGATTTCTTAAACAATCTTAAGTGCAAACCTTTTACTTGAGGGCTCCTCCTTACCAGAGCACACCAAGAACAAGATGGAGCCAACACACTCCAAAGCTCTGAGTAACCTGCACAAGCCTTTGCTCTGCCCAAGTAGGTCCCATTTCCAGAAACACTGACATTTTTCCAGGCAGTATTTTGTTAGAGACACCCCGTAACTACCACGTTTCTGCTAAGTGGGGTTAAACAGATGACAGGAATGGACAGAGGATTCAGATCTGGCAAGGTACTCGGTACCTATGAATAATTCACCCAGCGAACCTTCTCCCAAGGACACCAGGTCACCCGACCAGGCCTGAAACAGAGCATCGGAAGTAAAAATCGTTTCAGTGGAAAGTTAAACTACTTGAAAAGCCATCTATTTACTGTTTTCCCGTCAGCCTGAACCAAGCACCAACAAAGGTCCCTTTGCCTCCTGTCCATGTCCGTTCCTCCTTTCCTCATGATCGCAGGCAGCGCCAGCAGCTGCCTGAGTCTGCATTTACAGCTTTTTATTTCTATTCCCAATCGGTCCTTGACCCACAATATCGACACGTTACCGTTCACACCTGATCTCAGCACCTTCCCCGCTCACCATGCAGGGGCTGCACCCGGCAGCTCCCCCACGAGGCTCAGTGCCCTCCTTCACAGGAGGGACACAACCGTGCTAAGACCTACACGCTCACGTGAGTAGCGTTGCAGGGTCTCAGACAGCTGGCAGGAACACAGATGTGAAGAATGAGACCTCTTTTCTTGCTGTTATTATTAAAGATATTTGACCATCTTTGATGCTTGTGCACTGCAGAAAGCCTTTGCGGTGGCACTTTGCCAGCAGCGGCATCGATTTTATACACAAGACCCATGAAGACAAAGACAATTAGATCACAGCTAGGCAAATAATTCATTATGAATTAATACCATTTGAGAGCTTGGGATATTTTCCATTTAATCATTAGCCGGGAGAAGAGATGATTGGATTGACTGACTTAGTTTAAATCAGATCCCCAGCCACAGCCAAGGCAACACAACTCAGGAAACACTGCGGCCCGCAGTAACCCCCAGCGAGACTTACCCAAGATGATGTTGGAGCTTTGTTATTACGATAGCCAACCCTACCGTAGAGCTTTAGCTCAAGTGAGACAAAGCCAGTCCCCGGGCCTCAACCCCTGTAAACAAAGTCCATTTTCAAATTTAACAACTTGAGCCCATCCTCCGTCAGCTGAGAAGACCTCCATGCATTATTTATGCTGTACTCACATTACAGCTACACAAAAAAGGAAAGTCAGCAAGGGCCCAGCCTGAAGCTGTTAAATAGAAAGAATGCGATGCTGAATTTAAGCAGTTATCTTTCGAGGTAGGCCAAGCAAAGAAGTTTTCTGGAAACAAAGCAGTCACGCTGCTGATCAATTTAGCTGTCTGCCAAAGGGTAGACATTTTACAGAAACACAGTCAACAATAAAGGAGTCACCATCTCAGGAAAAGTCACTGGATTCTTGCTTTTGTCCTCAGCATCTGATAGGAGCACCCCGGAAACACTGACAGCACCACAGTATCCATCTTAAAACCGTCAGGCATATGGTCTACATTTCAGTATTCCCGTTTTTCCTGCAATATACGCATCCCTCTGCCCCTTCACACTGCCTCTCTCTCAAAAAGCAGACAGCAACATCCCCGTTTGACTTTCACAAGTACTCCATAGCCCACATGCTATTCCAAGGACCCGACCTTGAAAAAGACTCTCAAAGACACTATTCAAAAGGGAAAAGCAAAACCTATCCAAGCAGCAAGCCCCACGTGCCTTTCCCAGTTTCAGGAGGGACAGGATTTTCTGGAGGAAACCTCCCTCCATCCCCCCATAACCCCCCCAAATCCCCGCAGTACCGTGCCCAGAGGCCTCACCAAGATGCAAGCGTGCATCTTCCCCGTGCCCTCTCCTCCAAGGAGCAACTAAGGCCACAGAAGAAGATACGATGCCGTGCTCAAGCCACACAGTACCTCTTCCAGGCCCACGCAACTCCCACCTCAGCCACGGCCACGCACACGCCGCAGAGTTGCCTTCAACCTCTGCAGCCCATTTCTGAGCATTTCCCGGAGATGGGGAAGAGCTGAACCGCCCGTACAGCCGAGAGTACAAATGATTCAGCACTTTCCCCACCTCCAGAAGCCTGATCGATAGCAGGGAGCTGCTCTGCAGGCACAGCCGGAGCATGCAGATCCCAAATAACGGCAGGCACTAACCGCTGCTCTCCGGCGAGGCCCGGCTCCATCCAACGCAGCATCGCAACCCCGGCGTTTCCAAAAAGGCCTCGCCGACGTATTTTGCCAGCCCAGAATGTTTCAGAAGGAGAACACGGATCCAGCCCCGAGCAGGAGAGGGAAGCCGCAGGGCGCAGCGTGCCCGCAGAGCGAGCCTTCCTCCCGAGGAGCTTTCGGGGACCGAACCACGTCCTGTCACACAAAGGTGTCTGCCCGGGCTGCGCACCCCGTCCCCCCGGACTGACACATCAGGATTTTACCGCACGCATAGCCACGATGTCATGACGTAAGAACAAAAATCCCGTCACATGCCCGAGCCCGGTACCCAGCTCCCCCCGCACGCAGCTCCAGCCCGGGGAGGCAAAAATAACGGGGAGGGGGGGACGACCATCCCCGCAGGCAGTGGGGTCCCAAACCCACCATAAGGGTGCGGGGCCAATCCCCCCTCCCTCCCCCAAGCCGTGCCCCGGGGCTGCCGCGGCCGGACCGACCCGAGCATCCCCCCCCGGAGGTGGGGGGTGGNATGCAAGGCAAGGGGGAGGGGTTCATTAGCAGTGCCGTTAATTAGCAGCTGCAGCCCCTTAGCGCGCTGCCGGCGCGTACCGGCTCTGCCGCCCCCCAAAAGTTCCCCGCAGGCACTAAAAGCCCAAAGCGGGGTTACAAACTGGGCGGGTCTCAGACTCTCAAGCCCATCCCAAGATTTTTTTTAGGGCAGGAAAGGACAAATCTTTTCCGAGCGCTGGGAGTCACCCAGGTGAAGAGCTGCGGAGGGGCTGCGGGTTCCAGCACGCTCCGCTGCCCCCCGAGCGTTGGGATCGCCCGTGGGGGGCTCTTTGCCGGGCAGGGTGATGCTGAAGGGGAGCAGAAATATCACAGCTTGGCTCTGGGCAAGATGTCAGCTGGTGGCTATCTGCAATCGGGCACTGTCCCCCGCCGAGGCTTCTGTTACCATCACAGCCCAGACATCTCTTCAGTGACTTGGTTATCAGAAATGTCAGTTTAATTAAAGCCTCCCCCACCTAGGAAATGCTCACAGCGAGATTCGCCGCTTCCCTCACCATACATTTTATTACGTTCTAAATATTCTGCTGTGGTTGTGCAACTTAAGCTAATATAGACACTTTCTCTAGAAGCAACACACGGATCCTTATTGATTTAGCATATCTTCTAGACAGCTTATATTGAACATGCTGATGCACACCATATATTCAAGCCATTTAGGGGTTTATTGCAAACAGTACTGAGGTCCCTGGCTTAGCCCAAAAGATACATTCGCATTTATGTGTGTTGCCATCCCATGAAAGTCAGTGAAGAATTCATGTGTCAGAAGTTAAATGTGTGTCCTGCAGGGTCTACAGGACCACCAGAGAAAAGAACCTTCCTCAAGGGATCTGGAAAAGAAGCTGGAGACTGCAATTTTACTATTGAGTAGTAGTTGCAGTAGCACAAAACCAGATTGAGCGAGCAGGTGCTGCAGGACAGCAATGGCCCAGCTGCTACAAACGAAGGAAGATAAATCAATTAAGAATAGCTGAGATGGTGCAGAACCCAGTGCTGAACAGAGCTCCAGCCACCCATCCCCAGCTGCCAGGACGCTGGTGAAAACAGGCAAAACCCAAACCATACACAGGAGCAGAGGGATCAGTAACAAAGTGCAAGGAAACTGGGTGTCTAAAGGTGAGGACCTTTTACTCGTAGTGTCACTGAGGCACAGGCTTACCTCCCTTACCCCGGAGCTGCTCAGCACCCTTGGAAACATTAGATTTCATCAGGCTTTGCCATTTCTGCAGGGATCCCGTTGTACAGCTATATTTAGGGCAGGAGTATGTAAAGTCACTCTTCAAGAGCTCCCTCTTAAACAGTGTTGAGTGCTCCTCCAAGATGCTGATTACTGTTAACTCCGGAGGGATCCGAGGGCACGCTGTACTTCATGAGAGCTGCTCAGTGCCTTGCAAAACTCGCTTCTCCTTGTTCCTGCAACTGTCTATCCCTTCCCTCCTGTTAGTGGTGGTGGTTGCAAAGCAACCTGCCGGGAAGGAACTGAAATATCCCTTCTTGCTTTTGGAAGTCTCTTTGCAGAGAATCCCATCTGGAGAGGGTCACTGCCTACCGGCATCACACAAATACTGATTTGCAACATACAGAGCTGATCTGTTTGTGCAATGAACAAAAATTTGCTTAATCTTCTTTGTAGCTACCTCTGTGAGAGGTACTGGAAGAAACGGTGAGCGGAGCTCTGCTGAAAAGCATGGGGAGTGTTCAAGCACGCGTACATGGGTGAAATGAAACTGAGACCTGTCTCCTAGCGTGCATCCCTGTCTACAGATAACCAAATGTGGTGCAGTAAGGATCAAAATGGTCGAAAGAAACAGTTTGTTGCAAACCATTGGCAACTTGAGATGAAGCACGTAAGTGCAATGGAAATTGCACCCTGTACTTGCAAGATACATTTGTGCTAGTTAATAATTAAAATTAGCATGAAGCTAGGCCCGTGCTTGGTGTTCCCCAGCACACAGGCAGTTGAACTAGGAGGACATCCCATACCAACAGAGAGAGACATATGTGCATCGGTTATTGAGCCAGACCTCACTGCAGGGCAGAGCCCAGTCATGGGCGGTGAGGGGCTGACTCCCGACACGGCAGTGGCGTGTTCCCTCCTTGGCTCTGATTCCTTGCCAGGTCCACTCTGGATATTTGTCCTCACTCAAGAGCTCATAGAGGGTCCCTTCCTTTGCTTTGTCCCTAGAGATCCACTGCAATCAAATCAACGCGGTTAACCAGGGAATGGGCAACGAGGAGAAATTAGATGAGTTCCTCTCCTCCAACCAATCTCTTTGGAAAAAGTATTGATTAGCCTTAAAGCATTTGCACTTGGAAAGATGGATTCATGGGCACCCTGCTATGACACTCGAGCCTTTCAGGGAAAGCACAAAAGTGATGGATGCATATCCCAGGCACTTTGTTTTAATGGAGCAGCAGCTTTGCTTGCCCCTAGGACATAAATTATCGTGCCGTTGCAGCCAGCCTGTGCTTCCCTAGCTGAGAGCACAGGACACGAACCCGTCCCATCTGTAGGTACATGAGCGCTGGCAGAGGTGTCTCACCTCATTAATGCACCTGCGGTTTTATTCAGTATTGGTGCAGAGGATTTAAAACCCAGACTGGCATTTAAATACACTCAGGCTTTGGAGCCCTCAGCACAAGAAGGACATGGACCTGTTGGAGCGAGTCCAGAGGAGGCCACGAAGATGCTCCGAAGGCTGGAGCACCTCTCCTATGAAGATGGGCTAAGAGTTGGGAGTGTTCAGCCTGGAGAAGAGAAGGCTCCAGGGAGACCTTAGAGTCCCTTCCAGTCCCTAAAGGGGCTCCAGGAGAGCCGGGGAAGGACTCTTGATCAGGGAGGGGACCCATAGGATGAGAGGGAATGGTTTTAAACTGGAAGAGCGGAGATTTAGATGAGATATGAGGAAGAAATTCTTCCCTGTGAGGGCGGTGAGCCCCTGGCGCAGGTTTCCCAGAGAAGCTGTGGCTGCCCCATCGCTGGAGGTGGTCAAGGCCAGGTTGGACGGGGCTTGGAGCAACCTGGGCTGGTGGGAGGTGTCCCTGCCCAGGGCACGGGGTGGCACTGGATGATCTTTAAGGTCCTTTCCAACCCAAACCATTCTATGTGCTGTATTTCCTAAGCCACTGCAAGCCCACATCACAGCACACACTTCTATTCCTTTGGAGACAACAATTTAAAAGTCAAAGGGGATCCTTCAGTTCGCGAGCATCCAACTCCAGAGACCTCAGATCCCCCTCGCCAGCAATCCCAGACCTCTGCAACTGCAGAAGGATGCAAAAAACCACCTACCGCTAGGTAGGGCTGAGGTTGGCGGTGGATGCCCGGGTCTGCCCAGCCCGGCCCACGCCGTTCCTTGGCCGGTGCTGCCATCTGCTGCTGCAGCGGAACGGGGTTTTCCTGCTAAAGGCGGCTATTTTTTTTTTTTTTTTTATTTTATTTTTAGCGTGCACAAACCCCAACCCGCAAAGCGCCCGCAGCCGCAGCGGGGCGGTCCGGCGGCTCTTGTGACTCTCGCCCGGTGCTCGGCTGCGGATCTCGGCGCACTGGGGAAACCGCGGGCAGTTTGCAGCCAAGTGGGAGAGCAGCTCCTTCATTTCCCTATAAACGCTCATCAAAAAAGACGAGCTCCTCAGCACTGGGAGCAAAGCTTTCTCTGTGCGCGTAGTAGCAGCACAGAAGCAAAGGAAAGGAATTGCAGCGGGGTGAGTTTAGTGGCTTCAGTAAAGGAGAGAAAAACAGCAAACCTGAGCGAGGTCTGTTGATTAAATTAAAGGACCTGCACCAAATAAGAACCCTCAGCCATACAGCTGAGCAATCCTCCGGACCTCTGTTATCACTATGATCCCGTGGAGCATTACCCCCTGGAGCAGTGCAGGGACCGGCTGGATTTGTTTTCTGTTGCGTGCCTGGGACTCTTCAGGAGCGATCCGTGTCTGGGCAGGCTCCAGGAGCAGAGCCCCGCTGGCACCAGTCTCCAACACCTCATGCATTAAGTGTGAGACTTACTTCTCTGGTCGACCTTTACTTGCCGCCTCCAATACCCAAACTGACAGCACAGAGCCACCGCTGCCTGTTGGGAAGGAGAGTTTTGCTTCCCAAGAATCGCCCATTTTCCCTCCCCAGGGCTGTTAATGTGTCTTTCGGACAGGAGCTGCCGTAACTGGGCACTGACTGGGCGGGTGCTCTGCATCCCGTGGAGAGGTTTCCTTGCTGTCAGCCAGGCACGCTCCAGCCTTCATTCCAGGAACGGTTTCCTTCAACTTTTAGATACAGAAACAAGACCCTTATTTGCCTGCTTGTGACAATCAAGACTGCACCCACCCCAAAACAGAGGCGCGTGAAATCCTGAGATGTCTCATTTCGTAGGTGATAAAAATACTGACACTTCTGTTCCCAAACCAGCAGGGACACCAACTGAACTCACCCTAAGAAGTTTTTGCAAAACAGCATCCCAAAGCAGTTGTTTCACTAAAAACTGCCCTTAATACCCCCCTCTCTACCTGGATCAAATTCCTCCACAGAGTTTGCAGCCCCAGGTTCACAGCTCTGGACCTGGCTTGGGGAACCGCTCGGTGGGATGCTGGCTGTGGGGAGGCTGTTTTGGGGGGGCCAGGGGTGCTATCAGCCCAGAGGGGACCACGCCGGCGCTGGCACAGCCAAGAGCAAAGCCTGCTGCAGACGATGGCAGGTACGCGGCCACCCCAGGCCATTGAGCCCTCTGCTGCACAGCTCCAGGCGTTCCTGGAGACTCCCGTGTCTAACACCAGCTTCCCATGAAATATTAAGCAGCTCAATGTGAACAAAGCTTTGCTCTGATACTGTTCTTTCCAGATAGATTTCAAGATCACAGATAGAAGAGTTCAGGCAGCTTTGTCCAGCATCCTTCCCCGCTTTTCCCCCTGCCAGGCAGATTTGCCGTGCATCCCTGTGCTCACCAGCACTTGCCCTCTCAAACCTCCTGTTTTGCATGAGGCGATAGGAAAAATACAAAGGTAAAGAAGGTATTTTTCAAGAGAAAGTTGAATTATGTCATTCCCTTATAGCTCCTCAGGGTCCCAAGGAGGGGTTGAGGGGAAGTGAAGGAGGGGAAAAAAACCCCCAACAAATGCAAAAACCCAACCCTTTACCTTTCCCCTGCCCATCTCCATCCATCTCATCACACCCCGTAAGCACTTCTACTGACTTGAAGGGCACTGAGTGCCTCCATTTACTTATTTACTGCCAGAGGAATAAGAGCTTGTTCAGCTGGAAATGAGTAGGCCGTCTTGCCTGTGCTTATATCACCTTGATTTCTAATATAAGTGAGCTGCTCGTTATGCAAGGAGTCAGTAATGTTGCCCCATCATAAAAGGTAAAGATTTCCAGCCCTCTCCAGATAGCAAATTTAAAAGGTTATATTTCCTGAAACACCTTACTGCACCGCGTATCTTGTGGCGTATCCGTCATCTCTATTGCTTAATATGAAGAATAATGTCCACTACTTTGGTTTTCTTTCATTTGACGAGGGAATTGTTAGTACAGAGCACATATATGCAAGTATCTCTTAGCTCCTGCAGAAGTCGGGCTCTACCTGTCAGAGCCTGGGAAAACCTGCCCGGGAGTCTGTCTTCAGCCTGAAGGGAACACCATGAACCTGTTCCATCTGCTACACCACTAGATTGCAGCAAAACACCAATTTCTGCTGCCAGCACACTCGCTGGACCCCAGAAAGGAGCAAACAGCACTGGAACACCTTGCAACCACTCTAGCAAAAATCTAGGTGAGAAATCCTGCAGAAAGTGAGCCACAGCAAAGGAGACCGCTGCCTTTAGGGTGCACACAACCCACAAGAACATCTTACTTGCCCACTCGGTTGGGCTGAGGGCACATCCTGTAGGGAGCTGGGCACATCCCGTAGGGAACTGGGCACATCCCGTAGGGAACTGGCCTCTGTACCAGTTTGCCCAAGGCTTCACGCTGCCATGGAGGTAAATGTTACAAGCCCGTCGCAGTGAAGCTGCACCATTGTTTTCTACTGAGTTTGCTCAGACAGAGAAAAAGAAGACAGAAAACCTCAAACCTGGCTGCGAATCCTACAAGAAAAAGGTGACCCAGAAGAAACCAATGAGTTCAGAAAGACAACGTGCTGGAGGGACTGTCAAGCAGCGGTGGCTGTCACCAAACCACTCCTCTATCTTTGTAGAGCCAAGCTAAAAGGACAGTTACACACCGAGTACTCTTCAACTTCAACCCACCGAGTCCTTGAGCTGGGATCAATGTTTCAGAGCTGAACTTTAGGCTCTTAACTGGGACATGTTGGTCTCAAACCCCAAAGGTTGTGTTCTCCCTTGCTGTGTGCCGTGGACCCCACCTCCAGCAGCCCCCACCGCCGCTCTGCGCAGGAGGGGATGTCTGCAGCCCCTCCGTCTGCAGTTTTGTCACTGGAGGTGATCCAGGCGGCCTCCTACAGACAGCAGGAACAAAATGGGCTTCCTGCAGTTGCAGGCAGGTGCAACTGAGCACATCCAAAGAGCAAACCCATCAGCTACCAAAGGCACCCTCCCTGGTGGCGAGTTTGGCCATATCTTAGTCAAGATGTGCTGCATTTCCACTGGAGCCCCAGAAGGAGGTTGGACTTTCACCGCTGTCACTCACCTAGCAGAGTTCTCACAATTATAGCAGATGATTTTACAGGGTTGTCTGGAAGGAAGACATTTAGATGTGCAAAGCATTCATTAATCATGAATAATTAATCATTAACAATTATTATTTAAAATACCAGGGCAGGAAAAATCCCGGTGTGGATATTTTTGATTTGTAAATGCCAGGCTTTTAATTAAAAGAGAGGGAGCATAATCACCAGTCGACTGTTTTTAACAACTACCGTTCCGCATTTGGGCTGTTGGATGCCTTAGGCAGAAAAGGGCAGCGGCTTCGCCGCCGCAGCGAGAAGTTTTGAGTCTGAAGGACATTACCTGGACAGAAACATCCAGTCCTGGGGCTGGGAGCCTTAAAGGCTTTCTCAGCATCTGGGCCGTCCCTCAGATAACTCCTCCCTTGTCCCTCCTGCCTTCCAGGGGGCTTCAGCGCCAAGGGGGGAAACGTGGCGCTGGTGGCACGGTGTCTGGCACACGTCAGTCCTAAAGCAATCTCTCTCCTGGGGATTGGTGGGAGCGTCTGGGATTGTGTAAACCACAGATGAATTAAAGGGTCCAGAGAAGACAGCAGAAGCAAGGGACAACAGGGAAAGCCCGGGTTAGAGTTGCACAGACAGTTAATTCCAGGAAAGGCAAGGAGGGAGGGAGGGAGGCATGGTAGTTGCCTTGGGTCAGACAAAGTATTTGGCTTCCTTCTTTAAATGGCCGAGTCTGAACAAAAACAAAGCAGAGGGGACTTGATCAACACTCAGCAATGGTTTTGCTTGACTTGAAAACACCACTCNAAAAAAAAAAAAAAAAAAAAAAAAACCACAGACAAACTTCCCCCAGCCCTCCTTAGCCGGGCAGTGAGCTGAAAAGGATCTGCCCCGCAGAAAGCCTTTGCCGCCAGGGAGGACGAATGCCCTTCCAGAGTCACCCCCTTTAAAGCATTGAAGCCCTCCCTGAACAACAACAACAACAGGATGCGTGAAACTGCAGCAGCGCAGAGCTGCTGTGTCCCGGCAACAGCTTGTGGGGTGGGGAGAAGAGCCCAGGGAAGACACCGCGGGTCTGTACACATGTTTATACCCTCACGAGCTCCACGACACGCGGATTCCTGCACCCCGCCTTGGAGAGACGTCTCACAGTCAGTGCTCTCCTCCTCGGTGCTTCATGGGCTGCTCACCACAATATTTCAAACCCTGACGAACTCATTAACACCCACCATTCATCAGCCCCACAACGTTCACCCTATTCAATAGGCAAAGACCAAATTTTTACCCGCAACATCAGTCTCCCCCCATCAGCACCGATCTCCCTCCAAGCTCTCCATTATGGCCCGGTACAGACACCTCGGAGCCTTTCAAACGGCCTTTTCAGGCAAGAAGCTGATGAAGCCAACCCTGAGGGTGCTCCACTCGCTCACCATTTTGTGTGACCGAAGGCAGCAAAGCGACACGAGCCCACAGCGGCAGAGTTTGCGCCGAAGCCTGTATATAGGTTATTGGTTAATTAATCAATAGGCTCGATCCTTTTCAGACGCTTACAGCAGAGCAATTAGTACGAGGTGGGTTTCTGGTACCTATATTCCCCCTTAAATTATCCGTGATTGAGAAGCAGCTGCGGGCCGGGTCTCTTCAGCATGAACGAGCTCGTAAAAGAAAGATCGGCGCTCCATAATGCTTGTTCTGAAGGTGAACAGCAGCATCCTATACTGAAAGGTAATAGAGGTCTTTTGTACAAAGAATTCCCACCTGAAATCCTAGAAATCATATAAGTAGACTGCATTAGCTACACATCATAAATATTGATGCTGTTGCTAAGGGGAAGGAGGGCTGGGTTCAATGTTAATGGACTGATGTTGGTATGCGGAAAACACTCTGGGGAGCAAAAGGGACAAAATACCTCTGTCAAAGAGAGCGCTGAGTGAGTCTCCCGTGGCTTTTGGGCAGGGCTGGTGTGGCTGGCCCTGGGAACGTCCATGTCTTGGTACGTGCCTGGGTCATTCCTTGTACTCCTTCCCTGAGTTTCCGGTTAATTATGTGACCTTGTGAAAACAGCAGCTGCTTTTGCGTCTGATCTGAGGTAGAGCACACACCACAGGCGTGGCTCCATGTGTCCTCACGCCTGGACCTCGCGTGTGCCGCACCGGCATCTGGCTTTGGTGTCGTCCCCGAGGGAGGGGGCATCTGCAAGGCTTTGGGTGCACCAGGCAAAAACTGCCTTCCGCGTGGGTTGTCGTGGAAGGTAGTTGATGAGCTTGTGCGGTTGCTTAAGGAGAATACAGCTCTTGCATTTTCATCACTGGTCTTGCTGGCACCGGCAGCGCTAGTGGGGTGACGGGGGGTCCACTGGAGAATGACGCACTTCCCAGTGAGCAGAGGCTGGGCTGCGCATGGAGAGATGGCCAGAGCTACAGGTGGACTGATGGAGGAGGATGGTTTTGGAGAGGGCCCCAAGAGATCTGTCCTTGGGGGTTCGTTCTTGTTCCGCAGAGCTGCAGGGATGGAGATGTCCGGCTGCTCAGCGCCCCCTGCCCTGCAAAGCTCTGGATGCCCTCAGGTGGGAGGGGAGGACTAATTAAAAAAGGAAGCTTTTAAGGAGAGAGGCTCAGCACAAAATAAGATGATGACCGACCTGCAGAGCGACCCAAGCCACCCCACTGCCCCAGGGGTGACCTGTGCTCTCCGAGCCGGGGGGGTGGGCAGAGCCGGCGCTGCCCCCTTCCCTCTGCAGAGGCACTTTCACAGCCCCCTCACAGCCCCTCTGGTTGCCTGCAGGACTCGAGAACCTGAAGAGCCCTTAATGGATCAGGTATCTGAGAAGACCATGATGCCGACAATCCATGGCTGGAATTCCCCTCCCTCCTTTCCCCCTCCGCGTTTTTCCGCTCCCTGCCTTTCCAGTTCCCGATGGTTTCCAAATTTCGAGTGCACAAGATGTTACTGAGGCCAGGCTTCCGTGGCTGCTTATTATTCACAGCAGAACAAGACCTAGACAGCAAATTGCTTTGTTGATCCTGTGAAGGGAATCGATCCTCGCGAGCTTAGTGCATCTGACATGTTTATCGCTGGCCGGGCGCGGGGAGGGATGCTCACGGCAGGGCCGGGAGGGGTGGCCCAGCTCATGCAGCCCCGGTGCCCCCGGGCTCCCCGAGCACCAGTGCGGAGCAAGCGTGGAGCCTGGGATTAACTGATGGGCTTTTGAGGCCAGAAACCATGGTTCTGGTTCTCTGATCACCGGCGCAGGTATTAACTCTGGTGTCCCCTCTGCAGACACTGACCACTCTGGGCGTGAATGTGAATTTAGAGGGTGGGGGGTCCAACTGAGCACCAGGAGGGTCTCGGGGTGATCCTGAGGAACAGGGGGGTTCTTGCATCGAGGAGTTTGTAGGAGCTCTGAAAAGGATTTAGGTGTTAATGCTTTTTATTGTGCCTTAGTCATTACATCTCGGGCTTTACGGTGCTGAAGAGCTGCCCACCCTGCAGTAGGTGTCCCTGCTTGCCTCCTCCAGAGACCAAGTCCTCTGCTCACCCCCCCACCCCTCCCGGGGCCACATGGGACTGAACGAGATGAATCCCCTTCGGTTCAGAGGCACTGAACTGGTGATGGGAACAGAGAGGGGTGGACTGGTTGTTACTCATGACTCCCAGCTCTCCACACCACCGTTCAAAGCTCACTCCGAGCTAAAGAAAAGGAGACGAGAAGCAAACGCAACGCGAATCTGGGCTGGAGAGAAAGTGATTACTTGTTAACGGAGCAGACCGAGATGAGACTGTCCCAACCCTGCGATTCAGGCAGTAACCCCCCCCCCACCCCCCACCTCCCCACCCCACCCCCCCGCTGGGAGCCTCTGACACAAACCAGTAAGAAAACCAAGTTCTTCAGAGAGAACAGCAGATCATAACGCTGCGGGACACACACAGATCATTAACGAGGTGGCAGCGGCTGAGCCTACACAGACAACAGGCAACAAACCCCGGCGGCGCGGGAGCAGGTCCCTGCCGGGGCAGGTCCGGAGCGCCCCCGGAGGAGACACTGCGCAGACACGGAGGCGGGGAACGCGTGCGGTGCAGCACCGCGAGTAATCGGCAAAAGATGCAAAGTGTAAGTAAATAGCGCAGGAAAGCAGCGACTCGTGGGCTCCAGCGCCCGCGCATCCGCCTCAGCGGTGGCAAACGGAGGTGGTGTGCAGGCTGTGCCAGGATTTACCCAGCTTCGGGCAAACTCAGTAAATCAAATAATTTTCCAGCCCGCACGTGTCTCAAAGGCAACTGCAAGCATCTGACGGGGCCTGATTTGACTTTTACTTTTCCTTTTGCTGACAGAGAGCCCGCGCTTTGCCTCTCCAGCATCTTTCCCCCGACAGCTCATTGATTATCCAAGCTCGAAGGGACAACAGTCATAAATTCATTTGATCTTGTTTATAGTATTCGTCTGTCAGACTTCACAGAATCGATTCCCATTTAAACCGGAATATTTCTCGCAGGAAAAAAAAATAAAAAATCTCTGCGTGGCAGAAAACTCTCCTAAAGCCCCTTTGCATCACGCTCAAGCCCTGAGTGTGCAGGGCAGACACCGCGCTCGCGGCCACCCACCCACCAGCATCGCTTCGGCCGCAGCGTGGGGGGCACCCGGGGGTCCCGCTCGCCTTTGCTGGCCCGGGCAGGGGTGAGTTGGTGCAGGCAGAGGTTTGACCCGTCAGTCAGTGGGAGGGCAACGGAGCCAAAACTAAACCAGGGGATGGGGAGCAGTGGCTCTGGAGTCACAGTCCTGCTGCTCCAACGCAAATAAGTTACTGACTTCACTCCCACACTCCCCACCTGTGACAGAGCAGAAATTATTGGGGTTTTTTTTCTAATTTTGGCGTGTATAGCATGAGATGCCTTCCCCGCGCAACAAGTGACAGCCCAGGACACCCCCCCCGGGGGGACCCTGCCTGCGCCCCTGGGGACACAGTCGTGTCCCCCCCCCCGGCGGTGCCTTCCCTTCCCTAAGGAATTCAGCCAATTAAGGGTGCGCCCACCGTGCTGCTGTAATTGCACGCTGTATTGTTATAAACACTAACACAAAAAAAAAAAAATACAAAAAATGGTTGCTGGGACTAGAGACTTGAAAAATCCATTAAAGGATTTATTTTTTATTTTTTATTTTACCCAATACCTTGGGGGTTTGAAAGCTCATCTGCGTGTTACTGCTCCAAACGGAAAACCAGAATAAATGCATATTTGAAGTAATAAAAGCCCTTTCGTACTAAATCTGAGTACAAATTAACAATTACTGGTGCTGTCTAATGCCTTTCTGCCTCAACATTTTCATTTAACAGCCGTTCTTTTATCTTCAATGCTCCAGTTATTTTTTTTCCTCCAAGATACTTATTGTTAGGTTGGGGAGGGGAGTGTTGTTTTGTTTGGGGTTGGTTTTTTTTTCCTTTCTTTCCAATTTAGCA
>VUYV01000359.1:722314-763543 GCA_008711295.1 Anarhynchus alexandrinus | reverse complement strand
GAGAGTTGATAAGGATTCCCATTAGCCTGCAGCTCCCTTATTCACTACTACTTTTCAAGCATAGTATCTGTTACACATTCCATCATTAATATAGCAGAAAAAGCACTTATTTTTGGAAAATGCCCTTCACTGTTCCGAATGACTGTGATCAACAGCTTGGAGATCCTAATTGCAGCCTATTAGGAATAATGAGATTTGCATGGTAGAAGCCAGAGAATTACACGGATAAAGGAAAAATTTCACAACATGAAAGGTTAATATAAACATATACTGCCCGAGAGTGCAAAGGACACATAAATTGGTGGCTCATTACCGCAGACTGACCCATGGGTAAGAATGTCACCCAGCTCAGAGGCTTTCCCAGGAAGTTTGGCTGCAAAAGTTACAAAAGATAAGGACATGCTTGTGGAAACTGCTAAACTAATGAGAGCTGAAAGTTGTTTGAAATATCCCGATGACCTCACAGATGGGATGCTTATTAAGGTATCTGCATCAGTCTCTTTTTTGTCTAACAGACAGTTGTAAAGCTTTGCCGAGGCGTAGCCAACAGTCCGTGAAGGTGTCTCCTTGCTTTCTGACATACCAAGGGCATTTTTTTTTGAATGAATTCAAAATGAAAACCAACATGCATATCCAATTTTTGTTTGCGGGCATATTTGTGGAATAGCACAGGCGAGGCAGTCAACTATGATTACTTCATCAACACAGGGTCTGCCCGCTACCTACGTGCCTATCTGCTCGAGTGCGCTGGTCAGGAGCCAACTGCAAATTTAGGTCTTGAAAGTCTGAAGAAAAGCGCTTTATGTGCGAGGGTCCCATGAAGGCTCCATAACGCAATTAAGCCCCATTTTAACAAAAGGCTAGCCATTTTGCTGAGGCATGACATGAGTAATTAAAATATCATTTTAAAAAAGACAAATGAGTGTTCTTTTCTACTCTCAGATATTGTTTGAGAAAGATGGAGGGACAGGATTATGATTTTTGTTTGTTCCAGAGTCCTCTGAGTGGAAATCATGGGCACTGCAATAAGCCCCCAGCAAAACATATATACCCAAGCTCCTATGGGGACCCTATCACTGTAGCAGCAGATATAACTGAAGGAGTAGCAAAAAATATTTCCTTCCCTACTGGAAAGAAATAGGTTTTCCAAGTGCTTTTCTTATTTTGTTGTAGATGACTCTGTAGGTATAGAAGTGTTTTAGGAAAATCTCGGCAAGGAGGAGAAGTGAATACACGGTACATGGATTTTGCTTGTAACGAAATGATGCTGGAATGGCATGAGATCATGGTGGGGTCAACCAAAAGAGTGAGAAATGACTGCAAGTTAAAAGAGGGGAGCTATAGTTCTAGTGATTCCTAAAGATAAGAAAAGAAAGATAAATTTGGGAGGAAAAAGATTGTGTAAGGCGTGTTGAAGGAAGCAGATTTCAGTGATTTCATTTCAGGAACTCTTTTGTTTGATCGCTTTTGCTAAATCACGATGAGATGTAACTGTTGCAGTGCTTTTCACCATATTGTGATGGATATCTGCTATGAGACAGAGGTCTGGTGGATATTGGATTCAGCTCATTCCCCTGGGTTGTGATGGGGTTCATGGACGCTATGAAATCCATTGTCTTAAAAATACATGGTCGTATTGCGGTGAGATGTCACCTGCAATGAGGAATTCAGTAATAGCCCAGGCACTGCCAAATCCCACTAATGGCATGTTTGCGTGTTTGGCAACCTTTATTTAAGGGCTTACATTCAGATTTAAGAGCCTAATTTTAGGTTCTCGGATGCAGATTCCTCTCTCTTTAGGAAAATAGGAAACGAAAACAGATTAGAGAGCTGCCACGTACAGCACCAACTAAGTCTTTCTGGGGCCACACAAGCCAATAAACCCTTTTAGTACGTGTCCTCTGACCTTCTGGCAGTTTCCTTGGATCACCATCAGAAAGGAGCCCAGCGGCAAGCCACAGCAACAAACCCACCATTTTGCTAATTTCCTTCACTGGTTCCTTTTGCCTTTCCCTTTGGGTCTGTTCTTTTGCTCAAGTCCCATAAAAATCTCTGTGGTTTCAGCTGTGGTGGCCAGGAGCCCTCTGAGGACATGCATAGGGCACGCTTGCCCTCTCTCCACACTTTCTTCCCACTGTGGGCTCTATTCTGAATTAAAACAGCAAAGAAACCCAGGAACAGTGATTAAAACAAAAATCGGGGAAGATTCCTGTTGTGGCTTCGCTTGCTCTGACCTGTTGAGTGTGGGTGAAGAGAGGGTGGGCATCATACCCCAGGGACCTCCATTTCCTAAAAATACACTTAGTGGCATGAAAACCTTTATGAAGCCTTTCCCTGGCTGAGGTGGTGTTTTAGAGACGGTTGGTTTGCTGGTCAACGAAGGTGCATAAGTTTGCGGGAGGTGCTCGACCCTACACGTTCTCCGCAGCTCTTCTCTCCTTTCTGCTCTCCCAGCCAGCCCAGCAGCCATTTTGGGTTAGTACTAGTGCTTCCATCCAAACGTGATGAACCCCTTGGGTTAAACGTTGATTTTTCACATCCTGAGGCATTAAAACCCAACAGGTTTTTACCCTACATACACTGAGAAGTATGTTCAATTTGTGGAATTTTTTGTTCCTGCAAATAAAGCTATTATTGTGTGTGAACGGATCATGCTATTGCCATGACATTTCCTTTATGCTAAGAAATAGAGCAGGAAATTATTGAAAATCTGGTGTGCTGTGTCTTTTGCGACTCCCATATTTAGGAGGGAAAGAGCAAGTCATGATTATTCTGAAAGGTACTGAAAATAGTGAGGAAAGGGCAGAAATATCCACAGTTGAAGCCTGCCTTTTCTAAACACCCCAGTTATTCTGCTGAAGGACACAAGATACCGTGTGTGTGTGTGGCGGGGGGGGGGGGGAGTTGCTCTAAGGATCCAAGTTCAGCAAAGGTTGTAATTCAGCTTTTATAACCCTATGCTGGATCTGAACTTCTGAACTCAGTATTGTCTTGGGTTTGCTCTCCTGCCGGTGTGCCCATGTGCAGCTGCGATACCATTACATTTCCATTTTCCCCAGCGTGCCGTCATGCGATTGCATGTTGAAATGAAATGGAAAATGATTTATTGTGCGGGATCAGGGGTTTTTTTTTGCTCTGCAGTGTATGGATGTAAATCTAGGGCGATTTCCCATGCTCCTGGAACTGGGTTTTACTTGAAAAAAATTTCTAGAGTCAACAAATGGGAAAACCACTCCAGAGCGCCAGAAAAATAGGAGCATTTCTCTCTGCCTTCCTGTGTTGGTCCAACAGGGCTTTGCTGCGGTTGCTAATGACTGCAAAATGTCTTATACACAAATTCTCTAAACCCCTTCCCATGCTACATTTCATAATTCTGTGCAACTGAATACACAAATGACATTAATATAACAGTCATGTAATACCTCTGAATTCTCAATGTGAAGCTAATGTAAGTTCAAAATAACTGCCACAAAGAGCTGTTTTACAGAATGGAAGTGCCCGAGAAACAGGAATTCTGAAGGAATCGATGATAAAACTCATTGTGAACATTACCAGTAGTACAGCAGAAATCCAGCCAGTAGAGAAGATATCCAACTGTTGAAATAGATAGGCTATGCTGATGTTAAATGAGGCACAGATGAAGTATATGCCATTTAAATTATTAATTATATGGTAATTGATGTTGTTCCAAGCTTGCATTTTATACTGATATTCTCGGGGGATGAATTTCTACCAATCTTATCCACAGACCCAAGCAAATCTTTCTCCCACTGGGACTGTTTAATTTCATAATGTGTGAGTTTCTTTGTCTGCAATAACATACGAGTTGTTTGTCTTCTAATTTTAGACTGTAAAATTTCAGGGTGTGTAGCTGTATCCCATGTATAGCCCATATCATCCCAGGGCCTGTGTCTCCACTGGAGCTTTCAGGAGATATTGTAGCAGAAATCATAGTAAATAAATACTGCTCAGAAGAAAAGAAACATCAACAGCTGGATTTTCACTTTGCTTCACTCATCTAATGAGAATGTAGTCCATTCTTGACACAAGAAAGTTACTGAGAGGTGAATGATGAGGAGAGCTTATTCTCAGTAGAGGATCACAGAAGATGCAGCCAACATACTAAGACTGGAACAGATTTCATCTATGATGTTGGCAGACACAACGCTGTTAAAGCCAGAAAGATATCCAAGGGCTCATGTGGGTGGAACTGATGAGGAATAAGGTCAAGTATATGGCATTTCTGGAGAGTTTCAAAGGCTTGGGAAGTCTCCTCCATTGGTTCCTACCAATCCTGGCCGCTGATTTTTGCTTCAAAATTTTTTATTTCCAGTAAAAGCAGAAAAGGACGGTAAGAGCTTTCGAAAATGTTAAACCTTCTTTTCTGTTAGCCAAAGACATATTAAGAAACGGGACAAATAAAAGAGGATAATTTATTTGTGACTTTTTCTGGCTAGTGCTATTTGAAGTGTCTGTCTGCACCAGTCAGTGTATTACTCCAGGGGCTGATAAGGGGGCCTGGGAAGGGGACAAAGACGGACTTTGCTGAAACAACTTGCTTTTTCCCACTTGGAACAAAATTGTAATTTGATAGGCGAAGCAGAATCCTGCAAGCAGGATGAGATGGCAGAAGTGACAGTAATCACTCTCCAATCAGGCAGGCAGCAGTGAGTTTTGTATCTCGGCTTGGCATTGCACGCCTGTTACGGTAGCTCCAAATGATTAATTTTGAGGATAACAACCTCCTTCGTGGTGCTGCGACCTGTAGCGGCAAGGGTGATGGGCTCCCCTTCAGATTGAATCACAGCACGATGGCTGAGCTGTTTTTTTAACCCTAACAAGAGCTGTCATTAAAAGTTACTGAAGCCTGACTTTTCTTTGCTCTTTGCCAGCCCCCCTCAGCCCGGGCCGTGGGTCCCCCGTCCTTTGAAGCCAGCTGAGCTCCCTTTGTTGCTTTTTGGTATGTAATGACGCCGGGCAGCTCTGTGGCCGAGGGCGCCCAGCAAGACCCAACGAACCGTGGCTGGCGGAAAGGCCAATACCTAAGTAAGCTGGGAATCGGTCCCCTGCAGTGTTTCCTGAGCTCTGCCTCTTGGGATTAACGGTGGCTGGGAAAAACGCCGTGCTTTTGCCAGTCCTCTGCCAAGGGCGAAGGAGCCCAGTTCTGCATTTGGTGTCATGTTGGGTACTGGATGAAGGAAGGGTTTTAGTTCTTTGTGTTTAAGGTTATTCACGTTATGTAACTCCATTAATGACACGATGCTTTTGGCTACTGAAGACGGTCTCGTTAACTAGGAGAGCTAGTTCACTTACGCTAATAAGTGAACATCTTTTCTACTATTTCAAAATCACGGAATACACCATTTCAGAAAAGGCTGCTTGCTGTCAGGAGCACTGCTTTCTTAGGTCTTTACTTTCCCATTTTGCCACACCACAAGTGTCAATAACTATTTCTATCATGTATTTATCAGCAAGAAGCTGCCAATGGCGTGAGAACATAGAGAATAAGCAAAGAGCAATGAAGCCAACAGAAAGACTTCCTGTGGGCATTCAAATGGGCCTGTAGTTGGTATTATACTCTAAACGCAGCACAAAGAGAATAATTTCTGTCTAGAAAATGCCAGCATCTGAGGGTTTTTTCACTGGGAGTAAAAAAAATATAATATTTTAAAATAAAGAAACTTGGGGCGTGGGGTCACTTGGCACAGACCCTTCCCGTGTGACATCCACACTCCCCCTTTCTCCCTCTGCCACCCCCCTGAAGAAGGTTTTGCAGCTCCACAGTTGTTTTCACCCTGGGATTGCCACTCACGGCTGTGCATTTTTACCGCTCTCTTTTCCTCTTACACGAGCAGAGCTGATGCTGCTTATTGAAGGGGAGAAGACAAATGAATTCTGCTAATGACTAGTTCAAAGTTTGTTCCTTGCAGGAGTCTTTATACTTTGTAAAAACTGAGTACAGCGAAGAGGTGGCTGTGTCGAGCAGCCTCTCCTGTACCCGGGAGCTGGGCAGCAGTCCCCTGTGTCTCTAGGGCCTTTGGCAATTTCACTTACCTTTTACAACCCATTTGGTGCTGATGGGGAATCTTTATTTTCTGGGCTTCTAATGTACTTCCCACATTGGCCACTGGCTGCAAGAAAACATGAATTGAAGTTTTTTATCCTACGGACTCAGTTGCCCATGTCTTTTAATTATTTGCAGTGTGCTCTGTTCTGCGGTCCTGGCTTCTGCTCTTCCCTCCTCCAGACACCCTTCACGTATGTCAAACTCTGGAAGCAATGATGACTCCAAGGTGCTCCTGCTGACGTGACTTAAATTGCATTAAGCAATAATTTACAAATCGGAAACATCTCTTTTTTTAATGGATGAAAACATTAGCTATAAATTCCTGAGTTGTTCTGGTCTGTGCTCAATTAAATGTGGTAAGTGAGATCTTGCTCTTTTCCCAAATTTACAGTTGTGCACGACAGTCTGCAGAGTACCTCTGTCTACAGCTTTATTATTCAATAAATTTCATCTGCATGGTTCATTGGTAATTAAAGTAATAAACACCATGGAGTCACCAGTTCACTCAAATAATTTCAGAGAGAGAAAACAAACAGTCTAAAGAAGATCTAAGGGAAACAAGTACAGCCACTGAAGTCCCTTTTGCTTTTTCTTTTACTCCTTCTCATTTCTTTGCTTATTTATATATTGCTGCGTCCATTCAAGGCTCAGATTTCTTACTGTATCACTGGCACCATTCATTGTAAAAAGCTTTTCAGCATTGCAAAGAACAAATGCAGGTGCAGTGGGGGGATGAGGGGAGCGGTGCCCTTGGACCCCACCTCTGATCTGCACTGCCCACAGGAAACCTCATGGTGATCCTCTCCCACCCATCCGGCCCCAACCGACAGCTTAAAGACTTACCCCTGGAAATCAAGTTTAGAGGACAAAAATCATCATAGTTGGTATATGAGTATTTGAATACATTTGTTTGCAAAGCTGTACTCATATCACAAGTCACCAGGACAAGTCTGTAGTCACTAATCCGGCACCTGTGAGGCTTTTCTAGCTAAAACGGAGCAGCTGAGGCTGGTCATCTTGTGTACGGTATTTCCAGGTTCAGAAAAGTTGCCAGTGCAGGATCAGAGCTGACAGCCACCTGGCTGAAGCATAATAATGTAGTATAATCAGGAACCTACCACATTTAAACAGACTAAGTAGGACTCTAAACTTGCAATCACTGCAGAAATGAAATGTTGCTGCCTTTCTGCCCAAGCTACAGTCCCCTCTGCGAGTTCAGCAAAACATAGGAATATCCATCATATGCTTTGCTACAAGGTCCCCCCCACCGTGGCAGCTTGACTGCAATTTCATATTCAGCTTGGACCTCTACACCAGTCCTTATTTTTCACATCTCTTGCAGCATCACATATTCCCAGATTCCTTTATTTCATGAACCATGTGCATGAATGGTATTCCCCCACCAGAAAGTCAACATTTTTCTTAGTCATGTCAATTAAGCATTAATCCCACAAATGTAAATATTTTAATTTGAGTAAGAGAGTAAGCCTATTGATTTACTTTCTTCCTATTTCTTATCTCTGCTCCCATTGTACTCTTTCTCAGTTCTCAGAGGTTATTGGTACAGATGTTAAATAAAACTGTTTTCTAGTATCTTTCACGAAGAATAAAATTTTAAATAGAAGTAAGCACATATTTGAATACTTTGTCCACTATGAGAAACATAATCAGATTATCATGTGGATACATTTCTGCCATTGTTGGCTGTCCAGAAAGACAACACCCATTTTACTCCAATCATCTGATAAGATCTGCATATCACTTTGCAATACAGTTATGTGTAGTGGACCAAAATACTCACCTTCACACTGATATTACCCAGAGACCGAAGAATGTCCGGGACTGTGCTTTGGTTGAGGAGGAAAGAGATTTATAAAAGGGATCTGATAGCTTTGAAAATGAAGAGGGATGACACTGCAGGTCAGGAATTAAGATGGCAAGGAGGGCTCACCTAATGAGCTCTCCCAAACCTGACCATGGGAAGCATGCCAGAAGTGGGGCTGGGTGTGGAAGGTGGTAAAATCATGAGGTGGCACTCCTGTCCAGAAATGCTGCTCTTTGCAGGAGGGGTGATTTAGGGCACCTTGCAGTGCCTGTGAAGATTTACTTGGACTGCTGAAACAACACTGCATCCAGAGCGTATAAGGACAGGTCAAAGCCATCTCATCTTCTCCCCTTTTTGAGTGTTTTCTCTGTGTCTGTAGGACACACAGCAGATTCCCACACTGTCCATTTCTTAAAATATGTTCTATTCAGAGGCAGAATGTCCTAACGCATTAAAATTATTTCAGATATTTTCAAATGAAAAAAAATGACACAAAATTAATCCATGAAGGCATTTGCTATCGCTGGGTTAATTCAGGACTTGGCATGACTGGCACATCTCTGTAGACTTTTAATGGGCAGGAGTCTATTTGCACAACTGCTGAATTGGCTGGTAGCCTCTGTGTTTGAGCGTGCATGATGAAACCGGGATTCGAACATAATTCCTCTCCTTTGGAAAGTGGCTGCAGACAAGGGGGCATGAGACCAGCAGGTTTTTAGCCACCTGCCTTATCTCTTAAGGCAAATTTTGTTGAAATAAAGCAGAGCTGCTCAAAATGTGGTGGTTTGGGTTTTCATGGAAACCATTTTCTGCTTGGATGGCTCTTCCAGGTTGACACCCACTGATATTGCTCTGGCTTACAGGCTGGGATGAATACAAAATCTCCAAATGGCAAGTCTAGCCAAAATGAGACAGAAGGCTTTACACCATGAAAAAACATTGAGTTTCAGATGTGTTCCACCTAAACTCATAAATTTCACATCTGAACACATCTGGATGAAAACCAGCTAGGTTTCCTTAGCGCTCAGATGAAAACTGGAAGGGATTCCAGCTGTCCCTGTCTCCTATAGGACATTAAATCAGACAAAGAGGTATTGGGCCATGCCTGACTGACATTATAAATACTACACTCTGGTGACAAATTCCTACCCTAGGACAATTCCTACCCAGGCGAGCAATGAAAGAAATTACCTTACCATATATTACTGATACTTTTATTACTATTTTTACCCTAGTTTTACGCCCTCCTTTTATTTCAACATCCTCTTATTCTAGCACTCATATCAATTTGTGTCTGGCAGATACTTTAAAATGTTTTCCTTTAATCTTCTGAGTTCTTTTCTTCTTTCCATTACTGTATGCCCCATGTAAGGGCAGCACTGTATTCTCTGGATGCCACCTCCTAATGGTGGCCAATGCTCAGGGGCCCCGTCTGTGAATGAGCTGATGTTGCACTTGTCATTAGACCTAGCACAGGACAATCAGAGATGCTACAGGTACTACCTCTGTGCCTGTTCTCCAAAGCCTGACCTGTGAAAAAAAAAAAAACCAAACCAGAAAGTCTGTGTTGGGTGAATAAATATTGATGGTAGTAGCTGACATACAGCCTATGTAGGGATGGTCGTTAGGGTAGGTAAATGTGCTATCTTAAGAAGGTTTTTTTATACAGTAAGGTTATATTTTCACTGAACAAGAACTTCACATTTACTTTGGGGGGAAAAAAACACCCAACCCCGACTTTCACAAAGTATACTGTAGTGATCAGTAATAAAAATAGCGTAATTTTTTAAAAAGAAAATGAAAACCTAAAGAACAGATTTCAGTGGGGGAAGAGAAAAAGCCACCATGTAATTACTAAGATTAGAATTTATCCTTTCACTTAGAAAACATCTGTTTCCTATTTGTATGCAGCATATTCTGTTTTATACAGATGCCACACAGTATATCAAGAGGTTTCTTACTTGTTGACACAAAATATTGAGCAGAACTGCACATGTATGAATTAATTTTTGTCAGACTATTGTTTCTCCCAAGTAGTTGAAAAAAAAAACATTAAAGATTAGAGACATTTTCTTGGCAACCAAGATGTGATTTTATAGGGGCGCATGGAACTGCAAACGTACTGAACACCTTGTAACAGTGATTCACACAGGCTGTACTCATTTGGTGGATTGTCAGTTATAGCCTGTAGGCAGTATGACAGCACCGACAGCGGATACTGTGGAATCATCACCTTTCATACTCGTTTCCTCATTTACTGGCGGATGCTAGAAAAATCATTGGTAAAGCACATAAGGTCTGTATGTTATTTGGCTGAGCTGAGAACAGCAAATATAATAACAGTCATGTACAAATCAGTGAAGCATGCAACATATGGGCCAGCTATCACTGTGTAGAAAGTTACCTCAGTTTCAGTGTGTATACAAAGTGGTGAACACACATATATAACTTCAGAAACAAAGATCCACTACTTAAAAATGAAATTGCAGACTCAAAAGACCATGTTTGGAAGAGCCCTTAGAGAAGATCTATGTCAAATCCTTTCACCGAGACAGGATGAACTGCATTTAGGCATTCCCTACAAGGGTTTGTCCAGTGGGTTTCTGAAAACTTCCAACATCCCTAATGAATCTATTCTGCTAGTTCGGGACTCCAATCAAAAAGATTGGGTTTTTTCCCCAACATCCAAATTAAATCCTCTTTGCTGCAAAATAAGATAATTTCTTCTTATTTTCTCTGAGTGGCTGTGGAAAGAAATTTGTCACAATCCTCTCTCAAATAACCCTTAGAGCAACCTGTTGGAAGATTACTATCTAATCGCCCTCCCCAAACCTGCCTGCATCTAGGATAAGCAAGACCAGTCTTCTCTCATAGCCATTACTTCAACATCTTGTAATCCAGACTCTCTCTCTCCAGTTTCTCCATGTCTTTTATAACCAAACACAATGTGGCATTTGAGGTCTTTTCTAGCGAAGTGAAGAAAGCTATCATTATCTCCTGTGAGATATGTACGATGCTGCCATGAGTACAGCTGAGATGAATTAACAGTGTTAAATTATTACTTCATATTCAGCTTAGAATCAGCCTCAACTCCAGCCTCCCTTTTTGACTAAGCCTTTACTTGTGTGTCTGATTTTTCTTTCCCAAGTATTGCACTGTGCACTGTTGTTACTGAATGTCATCCTTGTTTGGGCTTTGCTCTTTCTGATTCCTCACATTCAGTTTGAATTCTAGTCCCATTCTCCAAAATGCTTTAAAAACCTTCCAGCATGGTGTGTCATCTTTCAGCCCACTCTCCTCTGTCCTCTAAGCTGTTCACTGGAATATTGATTACAACTCTGCTCAGGGAAGGTCCTTGCAGGACCACTTGTAAAGGTAGACACCAAACTCCTGAGAAGTGCTGCTTCAAAGTGTTTTTTCAACCAGCTGGGCACCTTATGTTTATACCAACGTCCATTAACTTGCTTTTCTATCATGTGATGTTACTAAAAACCTTACTGAAGTCAAGAAGTATCTGTATCTAATGCTTCCAACTTATGCACCAAGCCAGAGACTGTTCTTCAGATACCAATGCTGATCATTTTTAGTCTTGCTGATGTATTCTAAGTATTTGTAAACTGATTGTATAGTCACTTGTTTGACAACTCCTGCTGGTATTGAGGGTAGGATCACTGGTTTACTGTTTGCCAAGACAGGCCTTGCCACAAACAGGCACAATGTTTGATCTTCTGCCAACAGAATGGGCAGTCTCACCACCTCCCGTCTCCAGTGGTGCCAGTGTTTCGCTCTGAAGTGTCACTGAAAAGGGAAAATATCTACAGTACTATCTTCTCAAGTTACGAACAAGATCTTGTTTTTCAAAGGGAAAAATAGATGAAAAAAACCTGTGGCTGACTGATCCCAGTTTTCAAGTGAGGCATGGAAGGTTTGGGTATATTTTGAGTGTGAGAGAAAAGACTGTGAGAAGAAGTATCTTTACAACCTTGACATTATTCCCACTGTTATTATTTAACTTTTAATAGCCTTTATCCATCTGAGAAGTCTCTCTCTCATTGTCTAGATCAGTTGAATTTCTTTAAGAGCCTTCTGGGAATGACCTGCTTCAAATGCCTTTTAGAAACCCAGTTAGACAGTATCAGTGAGGTCTGTTTTGTCTGCGTGTTTGTTGCCTTCAGATAACTCTAGTAGATCTGTGACATACGATTTCACTTCACAGAAACCCTATAGCCTTTCATTGAAATACTGTGTTTATCCACGTGCCTACTGACTGTGCTCTTCAGAACATTTCTGCTGTTTTGGCAGGTGTGGACATCAGGTTTTCTTTTTTGACGGTTCCCTGATCTGTCTTGAAATTCTTTTTATTTTGCATCTCCAGTGAAACAACTGATTTTTGCATCTACCAGTACTAACCGGCACCGTTTCTTTGGCATGGTACATTGTCTATGCACTGGCCTTAGCCCAGAGAGGTGAGATTCATTGTGTTATAAGAGTTTTACAGTAGATGCTTTATATTTTCTCAAGCCCTCAAAAGCTGATTTAATGTTTTCACAGCCATCGTTCTGCAGAATAAAGCCAAATCGTGCAGTGGCACAGATTAACACAGCTCTGGTGCTTTCAGCATTGTGTTAGAATTAATAAAGTGAACCTGAGAGTGACTGGTTCCCCTTTTATGCAATTGGCACAATGACTTTTTAATTTGGATGTCACTGACCATCCATATGAAATAATACTTGATGACTGCCTCCTGTTCGGAAATTGCTCAAGCCCCTCCTAAGACCCCGCAGTTTTCTACATTTTCTCTCCCTTGCTGTCCTCCAGCCTAGTATCCCACTAGAAACATGCTAGCGTGGTGCCTTTTCACCAAGGGTGGAGACCTCTGTTAATCTGCCTCCAGGACCTCTGGCTGAATCTGATATCTGATATCTTAATCTGTTGGTTAATGTTTAAAAAGAAGTGTGCAAGTGTTATGTTCATGGTGCAATTATTCAGGTCTTAGAAAACACCTACCATAGTGAATAGGCAAATAAGAGAAAGGCAGTCACAGTAAGCACTAAGTATTTTTCTCCATTTAACACCTTTCACTCACCGGGAGTGGATTACAGGAAGGAGCATGACTTGCTAGCTCAGGGAGTTACTTTGCTTCTGAAGCAGCTTCTGAAGACCAGCAGAGAAAATGTGTTGAGGGCCAAAACTCCAGAATTTCCCATTGTGTTATTGCATTATGGTAAAACCAGAGCCAGCATAGCGTGACTGACTTGCTAAGCCCAAGGTGTAGCGTGCCAGGACAGTTGCCAAGTTTTTAGACTACATCTTTGTTGTCTTTCAGGATGTAGACTGCCAAGATATGTGGTTTTGGCTGAGTAGAAGCACTTTTTGTTTCAGTATGTCAACATCGCAGGCTGGTAGATCAAAACATATTATTACTAAGTTCCGACATGCATGGGATACTGGCAAGGAAAGTGGTTTCTTTATCTCTTCAACAACTGGGCATTACAGGATGTACATCTGTGATGTTTGCTTTTGATTCATTATAGGTTTAGGAACACTGAAATGGTTGCAACTTTATATCTCAAACTAAGGTCATAGGCAGAGGAGAAAATTGTTCTTGTCATTGGTGATTGGACTTGAGAGGAAATGAGGATATTGACTGCGGGTCTTCAGGTGCAAAACTTGCAGAAATGTGGGGTTTACATAACCAAACGATTATTCATTCCCCTTTCACTGTTTACTTGCTCCCAGGCCTGAGAGGCATCTATCTGCACGCTCCAGAGAGCTTCTGGGTGGTTATGATTTCTTGTTGCCTTCCTTTGTCTGCCGCTTGTGGCACTATCACCAAATACTCTCATGTTTGCTATATATTTATCCTTTGTACACTGCATCCTCCATGGCTATGCTATAGTATAACTGTGTGGTTAGCCAGTCTTTAGCAGAAGCAAAGGGAGCCTTCACCACTTGCCAGTTCTGAAATTGCAGGATGTGGTGCTCTCCCAAGGGAGCTGTATTTCACTTTTTTCACTGGACCTCTAAAATGCTAGTGGGCAGATGTGACTACGTTGACTAGAAAGTAAGTGCTCACCTTGGTGCTGTGAGTGAGACTGGAAGCTAACCAGTCCCCTGGCATAAATTGAGACTGAAATTCTTCAGTGTTCACCACTGAATATACAGAATAATAAGAAGATTTAATGGGCTCCAGTAATTTCTAGTCAGTCCCTTCCTTCAGGCAGGGAAAGGCAATGTCATCTATAAATACAGCTCCTTCTTGTTGATTACTGGTTTTGATAGTTCTGGTTGGTTTTTTTCAACCAGGATTTCCTTCCAAATTTCATGGAAGGTCTGTCTGCCTTTCTGCTAGGTTTGAGACTTGTGCCTGATCAGGAAAACCAAAATATTCTGTGAACTTTACTAAAACAAGAATCAAAACCATAGGACTGATCCTTTGAAGACTCGGGATAGTTTCCGGATGTAAGAGTTATAGAAAATAAAAAAAAAGACTGCATGCAAAGGCAGATGTGGCCTCCCTCTAAAGCACCTGGGCCTACCTACCCTGCCTTGTGCGGGCTGACCACCCCCAGGCCACCCCAGACTTCTTTGTAGGACACCCAGCAAGGACATCCACAAGGCTGGTCCACCCAAGTACAGTGGGAACCTGCCAACCTCATGGCACTCAGGTGTACACTGTCTTCTGCTGAAGGAGATTTCCAATTAAAGACTGGATTCCAGGATTCAATTTCCAATTAAAAGGAAAAAAATGCTTTTGGGTAAAGGAAGACTGCTCTTAAGAAATCAGAGATAGACTTAGGCCCCGGGGAAATGACTCTGTTCCTGTTGCAGTCAGTGCCTAAAAGACAGTAGTCAAGAAGTCATCTGCTGAATTAACTGTCCTGAAGGGATCGCAAAGTGTCAGTGGGGAATTACCAGCCCACAGGGGATTTTGGTAAAATGTCTTTCATGGAGAATGAGTCACATAAAAAGGCTGGTTGGAATTCACCAGTGATATGGAGGAAACATAAACTGCTGGCTGACTGAAGACACAATTGCAGATGGCACAAAAAGCAGAGGAATAGAAATTACCAGCTAAGGGAGGCCATGGGGAAAAAAGCACATTGTGGCTCCTTTGGTGTGATAGGAGCAATCAGGTAGCAGGAAAGCCTGGACCAAGGGGTCCGTATCACTTCTGTGGGTGCTCAGGAGGCTTGTACTGAAGGGTGTCCATGTCAGGGGTGCCCGTCCCCAAGGAGATGCCCATGGGGACTACAGGGTGCTGAGCACCCCAGTGCCAGGAGTGCGGGATGGGACAGGAGGGCAGAGCCACCGCAGCTCTCCCTGCCATCGATGTCTGCTCCCAGGCTGGGGCTGGCTGCAAAGAGCTGGTGAGAGAGCAGTGGTTTGGAGAACGGGAGGCTGATGGGCACTGTTCATTTAACTAATTGCAGAGAAAGTGAAGAGGTAATTCAACCAGAGTCTGAGTGTGTACTCGAAGGGGAGGGGAGGATACCTGAAACTGTGGGGCTCTTTAATCTCACAGATAAAGGCAGAACAAGATTTAGTTTCTCAAAGTTGAACTCAGCCAAGTTTAGCACTGCGTGCAATTAGCCGCTGAAATGGCAGGACGTGAGAAAGTCTCCAGGACTCGGAGTCCCCACGCCAAAGCTGGATGTTTCTGGCAGAGACAGACCATTGCTCAGGCACACGTGGAAACTGAAGATCTCAGCTGCTGACCAAGAGTCCACAGCTTATGTTGTACCAGAAAGCCTGTCACCTAGTCTCTGCAGGTCTTGTGTCCGGATTTGTGACCAATATTTGAAACCAGGATCAAGTCCACTGGTCAATACTGGTTGGGACACTGTTTGCAGTCACAGCTGAAAGTTATTATTAGAATCATCTTCATCATCATCATTGTCCCTATTCCTACTATCATTATTATGTGTATTACTGTAGATGAGGACCACTTTGTACTGAGGGCTGTAGGGACACTGTGGCAACTAGAGCCACAGGGTTCCCTGACCCAAAGAAAACTTCCTTGCCTGTTAACTAATAAAATGCATAAAAGATATTGCCTAGCAATCTTCCCTCCCCTCTTCTATTTTTTCATTAAATCCTTATGGATCTTATGGATCACAATAGTTTACTATTGAAAAAAAACCACCCTATGTCAGAAAAGTAATTTAATCTTTATTTCTCTTTTTTACTGAATAGTGAGAAACTTAATCTATACTGCCCAACTGGGTGTGTTTGGCTGTTCCTCAAACTAAAACAAGACTCGGAAGATTAAAGTGGAGCTTGGCTCAGGATCGGGTGAATCAGCACAGTTATGCCACAAAATGGCCTGCAGGATGGCCTTCTTTTCTGTAATTATACAGGGAATTTATGCTGTACAGGCAAAGGAAGTAATTTAATTTATCTGTTCTAATTAAATATGTGATATGAGGAAACAGTGATATGTCTGTTTAAAAGGTGCTTTAGGTTCTTTTGGTGAGAAAGTGAATGGGCTGACTGCAGCTACTGTGCTCTAATGTGACTGTAACTTTCCCATTAATGCTCACGCTCTTAAGTGTCATTTATGTAACAAACTCTAATGGCAGATTTGGGCTGATATATGGGATGAAACTTCATGCAAAGAACTGGACTTGGAATGAGGGTATTTCCCCCCATATTTTTATACTGCATGAGTTTATTTTGCAACCTCTGGCAAGTCACTTGGGGCAAATCCTCATATCCACAAAAATGAAAAGAAATTCAGTTATCACAGAACCAGGACCAGTGAAGATATCTGGGAAAATTAATTCCCATAGACTGTAGTGGAAGCCAGGTTTGGCTCACATGTGCCCGTGGTCTCATTTAGCTGGGAAACAGTAATGTTTCTTTAGAAGGAGTGTTTGAAGGATGACACTCACTATTTCTTTTCTCATCTATTGGTAAATGCCTGATCATAACAGTCCTGCCTTTGGTTTCAAAAGCCAAAGTCAGCCCTGAGCTGCTACAAGAAGGTGTTAATGGGAAGAACTGGAGAGGAGGAGGATTGTGATGAGTGAAGGAAAAGGACTCAGGAAGTCAAATTGTCAGATACTGATCAAACACGGAACAAGAAAATGAAGCAGGTTCTCCCATTGTGCCTGTCTTATCTAGGAACAAGACAAGCTGAATAATTGTTTGGGGCATTCATTAAAAAAAAATAATATCAGTGTTTTAAGACCACTAAGAATCATGCCATCCAGAAGGGACCTTGACAGGCTTGAGAGGTGGGCCCATGCCAACCTCATGAAGTTCAATATGGCCAAGTGCAAGGTCCTGCACCTGGGTCACAGCAATCCAAAGCACAAATACGGGCTGGGTGGAGAATGGATTGAGAGCACCCCTGAGGAGAAGGACTTTGGGGGTGTTGGTGGATGAGAAGATCAATGGAAGCCAGCAATGCATACTTCCAGCCCAGAAGGCCAACTGTATCCTGGGCTTCATCAAAAGAAGCATGGCCAGCAGGTCGAGGGAAGTGATTCTGCCCCTCTGCTCCGTTCGCATGAGACCCCACCTGGAGTACTGCATCCAGCTCTGGAGTTCTCAGCACAAGAAGGACATGGACCTCTTGGAGCAGGTCCAGAGGAGGGCCACAAAGATGATCCGAGGGCTGGAGCACCTCTCCTATGAAGACAGGCTGAGAGAGTGGGGGTTGTTCAGCCTGGAGAAGAGAAGGCTCTGGGGAGACTTTACAGCAGCTTTGCAATATCTGAAGGGTGCCTACAAGAAAATTGGAGAGGGACTTTTTACAAGGGCATGTAGTGATACGATGAGGGGTAATGGCTTTGAGCTGGAAAAGGGTAGATCCAGATTAGATATCAGGAAGAAATTTTTCACTATGAGGGTAGTGAGTCACTGGAACAGGTTGTCCAGAGAAGCTGTTGAGGTCCCATCCCTGGAAGTGTTCAAGGCCAGGCTGGATGGAGCTTTGAGCAACCTGGTCTAGTGGGAGATGTCCCTGCCCATGGCAGGGGGGTTGGAACCAGATGATCTTTAAGGTCTCTTCCAACCCAAACCATTCTGTGATTCTGTGATTAACACAGCACTATGTGTTTTGCAGGTGCTTTCCCATGTTTTTATGTGTGATTTTTAAAAAAGGACTGGGATTATTAAAACCTGCCCCATTAGTGAAGAGGGCAAATGGTCTAGAGGAAAAAATGGGTTTGTGCTGTTGGTGCTTGTTTGCTATAAGCTGGCACTGTTATTTCTTTATCTACCATTAGTTTGTAATGGTGTGAGATTTGCAGAAGGACTTTATGTTCCAGCTCTCTAGGGATGAGAAAATACGCTGTAAATTGGACTACAGCTTTTTGCTGAGGATTAGAGCAAGGCTTTGGGGTAGGAAAGAGAGTCTGTGAAAGCTTTGGTCCTGCTGACAGTGGTATCATGCCCAGGGAGCCATCCCCGGCTCACAGCTTGGCCTGGGAACTTAAAATGAAGATAAAAGAGAAAGGGTGTTACCTGTACCATCCAGGAAGGCTTTGGCAATGTTACCCTGGAAGGCTACCAAGGGAAAGTGGTATTTCTGAGAGAAACTAACAGATTACTCAGCTCCTAAAGCTGGTGGTGCTAATGACCTGGAGAGCGGGGCGCCTTGTTTATGTAGCCAAATGTCTTTTGCTGACTGCGAGCGATGGGTTTGCCAGGGCAAAGCCTGTCCCAAGGTTTGCTGTCAAGCCAGGAGGGGGGTGAGGTGAACACCCGCCTCTGACTTTCAGGAAAGGGGTGCACAAGCTTCCAGGGTGAAACCCCAGGGTGGGTGCCTGCTGGCTGCAGGGTGATGCTGCTGGCAGGCATGGGGCAGGTTCACTCCCTAGTGCCACCTGAGAGGAGCACTGACTCCTCCCAGTGCCCTTCGTGCCTCTGCTCCCCCAGGATAAAAGGCAAGGTACCCATCTCCAGCTGTACCCCGTGCCCTGGGGTGGCTGACAAACAATTAATCTACCACTGCCTCAAACCATGAAGTGCTTGGGAATTCAGCAGCATCTCCCCTGATCCCCTGGACCACCAGTGGTGGGCCCTGGGGCTTGGACAGCCTTTCCTACTTATTTTGAGAGACAAATATGCAGGTGCAGTTATGCTGCAGGCTGGTAGCAAGAACAAGGAGTTTTCTGCTCTCCTCCTCGGGCTCGGGAGAGGTGTGGCTGTGGGCGATGTGGGATTTTGGTGCCGCTGTTTCCGCAGCGCAGCAGCCGGTGCCATCGGCGCTGGCAGTGGGATGGCAGCAGTTTTAGGATGGTGGCACATGGCCTGGCTCAGCATCAGCAGCCCAACCCCAATCCTTCACCCCCAGAGCAGGCTGAGGCTGGCAGTGGTATTTGGGAGCGAGGGTGGGAGGGAAGACTGTGAAGGGAGGATGCAGCTTTAGGAAAGGGAGAGGAAAGATGGGGCTGAATGAGAGGAAAAGGCAGGTTGGTTATAAGAAAGAAGAGCAGAGACGGGATAAAAAGACAAGAGGAGAGACGGGAAGAGGGAGAGGCGCGACTAGAGAGGTGCTTTAAAAAGCTAAAGGAGAGGGGGGCAGCCCAGTCCCTGTGCCAGGGGGTAGGAGAAGGCAACCAGCTGCTCAGGTGGGTTCACGGTCATACATGCACCTCTGTAAAACTAAGACCTAGACATGAAATGATTCCTGAAATGCTTCAGTGGCTTCCCTGCAAAAGCAAAACCCAAATGCTGCCATTTATTTTACACTGTTGCAGACACCAGTGCACACATACGAGTGGGTGTGCTTTAGAGAGGGGTCTACCTTTTGGTGTTTAAATACCTGTTGCTGATGCTGCTTCAGCTGTTCTCAGGATAATCCTTTTTCACAAGTGCACAACAGCAGACGGAGACATTTTTGTAACGTAGCTCAGTTCCCACTCATCCTGCAAGTTTTCCCTGAGTGAATTCTTCCCAGAGCCCCTGCCTCCTGAGGCAAGGTGCTAGTCAAAGCCTGATTTTGCCAACGTGGTGACAGTGGCGATAAGGAACACACAATGCAGGATATTTTCAGTCTTTTGAAAGCTTTGAAATAGCTGCTAGCATGGTAGCACCTACCTGCATGCTGTGCACTCCCCTCTGCACACACCAGGTCCCCCTTCGAAGGCTCAGCTTCGGCGCCCACATCCTGCAGCGCCGCCTGACCCATGGGTCACTTCTGCTTCCCGAAGTCAATGTGTGCCGTAACAGCACTTCTGTAATGGCTGTCCCATGTCACTGCAGGAGTATTGCCTCCGCTGTGGAAAATCGAGCGTTGCTTCCTCTGGCTGAGGGAATATTTGGCATTTGTGCAAGCAGTGAGTCCACGAGGGAAGAGGAGGAAAGCCGGCCGTGGGAGCCAAACCTTAGCCCAGGTCCAGCCCAGCAGGAGCCCTGTTGCTGGTGCTGACATGGTTTTTGTCTCAGCACCTCGCTTAATCCCTCCGTCTCTCAGCTCCCACTTGAGAAACTTGCCCCTTTGTGCTCCAGGCTTTGTAGGAGAGCCAGCTGCCTGTTACATGCTCTCGGTGGGATGACACACAAGGGTGAGCTGATGTCAGCTGGACACCCACCTTGTAACTGGAGAGAGCCAGAAGACGTGGTATGAGGTGGGCTGTCAGGATGTAAAAAGGTGCATGAGAAAAAAGACACCAGTTGCTGTCGGCTAAGCAGGTGTTTTACACCCACTGCGAGGTAGTCCATGAGGTGCTGGGGCATGAGGTATGTGCTGTGAAACATCTGCAGAAGAGCGGTTCCAGGAATCGCAGAGCTCCTCTGTGCATCGAGCAAACCCGCTGAAAGCAGAGGTTGTTCTCACATTTCCATGCTAGCGACACAGCGCCTGGGACTCTGTCTTACAGTCCAGGTCCGACGTCCAAACATGGCAATAGCTTTCCCATTCCTCTGCCCCGGGGCAGAGGGAGCAGCGGCACAGGGCTCAGGGCTTTCCCAGGCACTCGAGTGGGAATCAGCTGTAGTGGAAGGGCTCCAGGGGTCTTTGTAGCTCGGTAGGCTTCCTTGTCACCTCCTCTCCCCAATTTCAGCTGTGTTCACCAACATCAGAGGTCTCTGCTGTGATAGCTGATCCGGATCGGTCGCTTGCTTTCCTAGGTGTCCCAGACTCTCCCAGACACGGCGGTGTCCCCTCGCCGGCGGCTGTGGGTGTGTGCACCCAAGCAGGGCGCAGCTCGGTGGCACTCATGCGCGCGGCTGTGGGCAGTGCCTGCTCCTGTCCGCTCGCTGCTTCCTCCTCGCTCTTCCAGCCTCACTGGGTCTGTCCTGCTAGGTCTGTAAAACGTCCTGCCTAATCGCTTCCAGCTAGTTTTAACAGACTTTGCTGTCTATATACCCAAACCAGTTCACATATAGCTTTTAGTAAGATCCATGTGACGTGCCAAATACTCTCCTGAAATCTTGACTTCCTGTACGGAACCTTTTCTCCTCTCCCCATTCAGCTTAACCCTATTCTCCAGATTACTGCTCCATTGCCCACCTCTGCAAACAGCATTAAAACATACGGGCTACTTCGTTAGTTCGCCATATGCACACACAGGCAATTTGCTGGGAAACTCATAGCATTGCTGTTAGTACTCCAGTCTCCTGGTTTTAATTACACTTCAGTAAATCCAAAACGCTCCTCCCAGTATTTATTTTTCTCTCTACTAGTAGTACTTCTGACATAAGACCTTCTTGTGTCACCTATAGGATGCAAGTTGGCCATACTTGTGGTTTTATTTTTTTACCACCCTGCAGCATGTGCTTTTTTATCTCCATCATGTTAAGCAGAAGAGGCTGGAAATCTGACATGTGGCGGACCAGGGTTTGTCATCCTTAGGGGCTTTGGTCAGTTTGGCACTGCTGCAGTCTTGGGAGCACAAGCACAGTGTTTGAGGGTGGCTGGGGACAGGCTGATACTCACAAATCTGGGATTTTCGTTGCCCCACAGGGCCTGTAGGGAAGGGTAAAGTGAGTTCAAAATTACAAGTACACATTTTACTCCAAAATGGTTTTGAACAATGACACTGTTAACTGTATAACCATACTTCAACAGTCATAAACCAGCATGGCAGTAGGTAGTCCATCATTACTGTTCCCTACTGGCGACTATGCAGAAAGAGCCATGACCGCGCTCCTTGGAAGAGCTCTCCTATTCCTAATTTTTAAGTTTCACCCAGTGGTGCAATCCCTCTGTGAGAAGAAGCACTTGACAAAGAAAAAGACCACTGTGAGCACCCAGCGGCATCACAAAGCTGAAGTGGTTTAACAAAACCCAGCTTTGATGTAGCCAGTTGTAAAAATAAATTCTAATTATTGAATCTGCCCAAATATATGTGTATGTGTGTGTATACATATGTATATACACATATATACATGTACTTTGCACACATTACTGTTTCAGTTTTCCTGTTTAGTTCATGTTTCAGCTAAGGAGTTGTTTAAGAAATTTCCCACCTCCTGCTTGTCCTTCCTTCTTCATTATAAATAATAAGCATTCGTTGGTGTCTGATGGCATCTAGTTCAAATAGATCAAACTCGGGAGAACATGAACGAGAGCCATAAGGCGCTCTATAAAATAGCCTACACCTTTCATGAACCGGAATGGATGTTTGTCAGTAATGAGGTACTGCAATTAAATGAAATAAGCCTTGGCAATAGCTCTGCCACATCTGCCTGTACAATGCTCCCTCAGCAGCAACACTCCCATGGGAAATTAAATATACCACCTGCGCATTAGCCAGCCTTATTGTCTGGGTGCCTGCAGCTGAGGAACCCTCAGCCCTCCCTCCAAATCAAATCCCTTGTGGAATGTTTTGGGCTTCCCTGAAATTTGGGTGCAAGCTCAGGAGCAGGCACTGTCCAAGCCCCTGCGACATGCCCACCCTGGGGAGCAGGCAACCGCGAGGGGCAGGGAGGTGGGGGAGAGACCTTGGCTCGTCTCCTGCATTGGCTCCCCTCCTGTAGGCTCTTTTCCCTGCAACAGACCTAAGTGTGGGTATAATGTGAATGAAATAATAGTAACAATAATAATAGTAATCATCATCATCATAATAAAACCAGTGAAAAATAGTACTGCCTTCCTAGGATGAAAAGGTCCAAATGCAGGTTGTCCCTTTCTCAGGAGATCACTCAGTCTGACTCTTCAAGAGGGCATGGTGAGCTTTCCTTACCCTTGTGGTGAGCTTTCCTATTATCGGGAAAGTCATGCAAGCCTGAGGAGAACAAGGAGCATCCTGGTGACAACGCTGGGGTGAAAACTTCTCCCTTTGGCAAAATAGGCGTTTTGGGGGGACTCAGTGCTTCTCAAGGATCTTTTGGATTCACGGCCACTGTCACCCCACAAAAATGTTGTGGGAGTGAAAGAGAGGAACCACTGTGCCAGCACACTTTTATCTAAAAGCACAAGGTGGAGACCATTTTCCATGTCCTCCTGAGTCATCTGCAGTCCATAGTCTAGGAACTACTCACTTGCTTTTTGTTGTCTTTATGTAGTTTTTCTTGAATTAAGTGTTTACTAGACTGGAGAAAAGAGACTGGAAATGTGTGAATGGCTGATTTCTAAATTCTTTGGCTGGGCAGGAAAATTGAAAGTACAGCTGCCTTCACAGTGAATGAAATATGTTGGTTCAACACTTCTTACTTTTTAAAGATAATTTAGTCAAATTCAGCTTCAGAGTTTTCTTTGGAAAAGAAGTTTTCCAAAATGTTTCCCAGGTGTAATCAGCATTCTCAAATCTTCTCCAAACTGTTAGACTTGAGATTGCATTTTTTTATAAACAAGATGTTTAAAAAATTGCTCACATCTAAAAGTGATGCAACGCTTCAGTAATTTCTATGACAAAAACTATTAAACAGTTTTGTGCTATTAAATATGATGGTAAGGGTGGCAACATGGTATTGTACTCCAATGTAATTAAGTTCTTTCAATTTTCCCATGAAACTTAGCCGCTTCAAAGTGTATTCTCACAAAATGCTAACTTCTCCAAGCTAGGTAAATCACGCCAGAGTGTAATAGTCTCTGCATTATCCTCACTTTCATGTAATTAGATATTTCAGAGACTTTTTTGGAGGACTTTTCAAAAGTAGAACTAGGAAAAATCAAAAAAACGGGACTGGGAATAAGGAGTTCAATAATGAGAATCTCAATTAGAACGTAAGACAGATAGAAAAAAAAAACCATTAAAATAGTAATTAAATTTAAGGGAATTAAGAGCTTTTCATCTGAAATAAAAGTAGAGATTACAATATTACTTAGAGTTTGAAGAGGAGGTGTATGCAAGGTGAAAAACTACAGATACATACCGCAGAGTATGGTTTAGAGATCAGTTCAGCATCTTTTCCTAAAAGAATAATGACATGAAGGTATGTAAAAATATTCTTTTGATCATTACTTTCACAGTGCACATGTACAGGAAATACTCAAACTCATCTTAGTTTGGTAAAGAACTCTAAGAACAGAATTAACAGAGAGAATTAGTAAAATCCAAAATCAAATCAGGTACTTACATAATAAACATAAGTATTAGACAGAGCTGAAATAATCTGTCTGCGTATAAGGGGTCTGTGTCCTCTCACTTCACTGCATTCACACCTGAGTGCTCTCCAGCATGGTGGGAACTGCACTGTCCTCTGAAACACCTGGTATTCACAGCTGTTGGGAAAGGGGAGTGGACTTAATAGACTGTTCTTCTGATTTACAATGGTAAATCCTGCGGTGCCATTGCAGAAGTCAAAAACCACACAAATGATCAGTTGTGTAGACAGAGAGAAAGAGAGAAGGAGAGAAAGAGAGAAAGAATGGAAAGGAAGAAAGAAAGAGAAAGAGACAAAAAAAGAATGAAAATAAAGGACAAAACAAGATTTCTCTTCTCTGGCTGGGGATGCTATGAACCTGAAGAGACATTCCTACCATGGAAGCTTGGTCAGATGCTCAACTGATGTACACCAGCAGAGCTTCCCTATCTTCAGTGGGACTATTCCAGCTGACACTAGCTTGAATCTCGCCTGTGACATTTACATTTCCCAATCAAGTCAAAGTTTAATACTGCCAAGAAAGAGGAATGGTAAATGCAGATTTCAGTTACTGTGGAAGAATTAGAAGTCCTGTAAATCCGTGCCCCATCTTGGGATGTAGGGCATCCCTTCTCTTGGCATGGTGCGAGGGACATCGGAAGTGGTGTGCACTTTTCAGCCTCGTGAGAGCCACATTTGAAGGATGTTTTTTAGCAGCTACTAATTAATATAGTTAGCTGGGTAACTAATTACTTAGCTAACTAATACGCATTACTGCTGGTCTCCAGAGAAAAATGTTTGGGCTTTGTCCCCAGTGTAACTAGCTGTTTTGTCCCAGTCTGAAGCCCCAGAGCAAATGAAAACACATGCAATGTGGGTAATCAGGTGATCAGAGCCCCAAAATAAAACAGGAGCTGCTTCATCTGTGACCTGGGATATGGAGGCGTAGTACTGCTAGCCGCTGTGAGTGGTGGTGCCGTCTCTGGACACGCTCAATCTGCTAAATGAAACTCCTCTGCTGTTCATTTGTGTAGCTTCTTTCACCCCAATTATCTGCTGCTTTAATATATTGCAGTAGCATTTTTGTCCCATCTGCTGGACCCTTAAAACAACAAATAGTGTCTTGGCTACAATGACAATGGGTTCTTTAAAGGAGTGTGAAGAGCTGCTGCTAAAGGAGGGATTGCAAATACAGGCAAAAACATTTGGGATTGCTTTGTGGTTGAACAGGCAAGGGCAAAAAGCTTGCTAATTATATCAGATTATAATTTTCTTTAAAAACAGATTAGGTTTTTGTGACCCACAGCATTAAAGTTCTTTTTAAATAGACATCCTTATTAAAAAGGTCTCTCCGCTTGTGGCTGGATCTGTTTAGCTGAGTTGAATGATACATTATCAACATGTTGTGAGAGAACAAGCCATTTAGTTTAAGATCTCAAAAGATGAGATTTGCTTGCATCCGGGATAAGGAAGTTATTTTGCTGTTTTAGCAGAAGAAGGTATCCATCAGAATACCCTGCCAATATCCTGTCAGCAGTAAGGCCACTTCATCACTTAAGAGCTGTTATTTTATAAATCACTGGATTTTGCCTTATACAATTTGTTTATTTAGAACTCCTGTTCCTTTGGGTAGGGACCGTATCTCCTCAGGGCCAGGTATAATTGAATGTGGTGCACATATCTTCATTTTTATTTCCGGTGTATAAAACAGAAGTGCCTGTCAGCTTTTGAAAACAACTGTCCTTGCAGCTATGCTATCATGGCACACTGGTTTCATTTAATATTTTATCCAGTATTTCTAACACAGAATGCAGCTCATTTATTTGTTACTCACCGAAATGTCAACCTGAGCACATTAACGGCACATTAAGTTCCTGTCCAGCTATGGTTTCACAGCTCAAGGAGTGGCTCTCAGTGCAAACCTATGCCCTGGTGTCCCCCAGCCCCAAGCTGGTGATTTGTGGAGTTCTCCTGTGGGTCTTTCCATGGGGATTGTGGCTGCCTAAGCCCTGTCACAAAACCAGGTTTCCCTAACATAGGTAGCGTTTACCTTCGAGTTTATGCTGGCTGGCTGTATAATTTAAATTTAGTAATATAATCTGAAGACACTCTTTATTATGTCATATATAACAGTTGAAGGTGGTGATAAACTCAATTAACTAGGCTGATATAAACCTTATTTAAATCAAATTAAGTGCATTTCTGCAGTGGTTAGCATCTATTTCATTAATTGTGATTAAAAACTGCTTGGGAGTTAAATTGGTATGACTTTGAATATAGATAAAGCCAAAGGAAGACAGAACTGGCAGCTAAGCCTGAACCAGACTGGAAAGTTTGGAGTCCTTCTTTGTACCCAGAACACCAGAGCTTTGTTTGTTTTAATTAAAACTGGGATCCTGCAGAATGTAATGGATGTTGTTTAGAGAAGCTGCCTGCTTGTTTCTGATAATTGGATTTTTCTAGCCCAGATTAATATCCTACTCTGCCATTTCACTGGGTCCGAGAGGATTCCTCCAAATAATTAAAAAATGAGTGCTGAAGACTGTAACCACCTCATTAAGATAAACTTACAACAACATCTTGGGTTCACATAAGGAGTTCCTTTCTTTGTTTCTGGAAAGAGGCCACAGTTTGTTTAGCCTGGCAGCGGCAAGGAACTGATTTTTGTGTATGCAAAAAAAGCTTTTTAAGCCATTCCTGCTGAATCATTGTGTCTCAAGTAGCACGAAATTGGACCAGTAAGGGTTGACAGGAGTTTATGGAAACTAATTTTGAGATGGTTACAGCGCCCAAATAATGAAAAATAGAATATAGGTGAAAGCGTAAACATTTCCAGAGAACTTCTGGCATGTCGTCTCACACCAAAGGGAGACTGACAAACACACCTGCCGATACTTGGCGCTAGAAAGAACAGCTATTCTGTTTATTCATCAAACGGATGTTACCTATTTGTGGTTGATGCTTAATATATTATGTAGCAATATACCTAGTGCTGTTCGTTAAGGTGAAGGCTTGCTTCCTATATCATCAGCTAGTATTATGATGACAGATCTAATTCACAAGTGCTGTTTTTTCCTAGATCTTGCATTTTTTTTCTGAAGGATTGATACAGAAAACTTGTGATACAATTTAGCCCTATAGAAACCTGGGAAAGCTGGCCAGGCTATCTAGGAGGAAGCTGTTGGAAAACCTCAGTGGAAAAACATTTGGAGGCACTGGAGGAGAATGGAACGGGCAAAAAGGTCATTGTGAGTGTTTAAAATATATATGAAGATGATGAGAAATATATCGATGAACAGGATGGGGGGGAGCATCTGCAGTTGCATGTGCTTGTGCTTATCACATACGCAAGTCACCCAGGCTCTGCGAGGTACTAAGTTACAAATCTAACTTCAAACCTGACAGCAGACCGACGGCGCTTGCACATGTTTAAATCTTTGTAGGCTCACAAGGGCTCCCCTTGCTCGGTGAGAGATGGTTTTAGACTGAAACTTGTGCAGTGCATAGCTTTACTCAGAACTTCTTCCCAGGGCAAATTTCACAGCTGTGAAATCAACTAATGTCAAGTTTAGAGAGGTAAAATTTTAGTATCCACTTACAGAAATATATTCTTTTAAAGCAATATTAAACAAATTCTTATTTCTGGCTCCAATCACCAGCAGTACCTTGTATACTAAACATAGTATGCCACTTAAAAGAATATAAGGAGAGCAGTCATGATGTTTGTAAGTACTGGCTGAAGGAAGTGTCCTCACACAGAGAAGCAGAGGGCTATATTTTATTCTCAATTAGGGATGTGCAGTACAGTTTTGTAGTGAGGTAGGGGTCAGATATTTATTTCCATATGACTTCTCTCAGGTATTTTCTTTGGGCTACATAGTTCCATGGGATATTTTAAATAACTGTTACGGAGATTTCATGTGCTGGGTGAACTAGGCAGGTCCCAAAAGTGTATTTGGAAACATTTTCCTCCAGGTGTCAGTTGGAAGCTGGGAGGTAATGAAGATGGTAGGTGCCAACAGGGACAGTGATTGTATCTGAAATACCTGCACATTTTGCCTGGTTTTCTGAGGTTTTTGTTTGCAAGGTGTAAGAAGCCTATGTCATGATCTTTTCTAAATGAGATGTAAGGTATACGCAAATTATATGAATTTTATCTTAATTCTAGGGATATTTTCTTGGGATTTTTTTTTGAGAAAAGGTTGTATGAGAACGTATGTCTGGGTCCAGCCCAGTGAGTCAGCCTGGCGTGCTGTCTGCAGGGGTGGCAAGTGGTAGGTGACCGAGGAGGACAATAGGATGTGAGGCATCCTCTAGGGTGTTCCTTTCCCTGGTAAGCAGTTTTAGCTGCTGGCCATCGGTGTGGTAGAGACTTCCAGAGACATAAGCCGTATCCAGACCATTCTGTTCAGCATATTCTTTTGGATGCATCCTCCATAAATTGGTTTAATCTTTCTGAAGCCATTTATACTTTGGCAGTCAAAACATGCTGTGGGAATTAATTCTGCTTTTAACATGTAGGATATCCCTGTTTCCTGATATTGATGTAATTCCCACTTGCCTTGTGCTCACCTGCAGACATCCTGGGGCGTCACTGCCCAGGATTTCTCCACTTTCCTCCCAGCAGTGTTCAGGTTAAAGTGCTCACTACTCTACATAACATGTTCATTTTCGGCACGCCAGACTGCCGCATACTGACAAATACCTGCCAGCAGCTATGGGTTTTGGGAAATTCCAGGTAAACTTGATCCCTCAGCCTCTCACAGGTAACAGCTGCTACTTTCGCTCAAAGGGAATTCCCACTGACTTAGATCTGTAGGAAAGGACATCACCCCTGGTTTGCTTTGCTACAGTGAGGTAACAGACATTAGCTGAAATGTTTGTCAAGGACATGTGATAGCAGATAGGCCAGATTTTTCCACCGTTGACCTTGGTAATACACACTTTGCTCTTAACAGAATTCTTCTCTATCCACCCCAGTAAAATCAGGACTGGAGTCTGAGCCAAAAAGCAGCGAGTAAGAACAGGACAAATACCAGTTATTTCTCTGGTATGACCTGTGGAAATCTGCAGGCGTGTTCGATTTTGGCCTTTTTACCTTCTGAATTTGCTGTCTTCAGTGTATGGAAAAACACTGAAGCTTTTAGGAAGTCCGCTTTTCGTTGCATAATGAAGAAATATTATTCATTAAAACAAAATAAGTATTAGCTGTGCTTACTTTGGGCATGGTGCACTGGCCAACCTCCTGGACTTATTTTATGCTAGGCACTGTAGGAACTTGTAGTAAGACCGCTCGCCCAAGGGAGCTTAACACACACATCCTGCAAAGTGGATGAAACAAGAGAGAGGAGCTGGGTGGGCAGGAAAAGGAGGGCAGCAAATATAGCATGCGGCACACAATTCCTAGTCAGTCTTGTGACACAGCCTTTTACAATCTCAGTGGCCAAAGCCATATTGATCATTTCCACTGACTCTTCCAGACTTTTAGCATCAAAGTTTTGGAATGATGTGTCATTCTGGCTGGAGTAAAGCACAAAGGTCCTTTGAAATCATTGCATTCACCACATTTGGTATGGGTGTCGAACAGGCAGGCACTCAGGCAATGCAGCATCCTGCCTTCTGAGCATCAAGGAAAGGTCTTGGGGATTATTTAAGTGCTTTTTCTCTGTGCAGATGCCTGATAATATAACTTAACATGGAGAAAGACCTCCTCTAACACTAGGCCTATTGAGAAAGCCCCAAAATGTTCCAGGCGCTTTCAGGAGAAGACAGGCAGCCAGTGCAGAAATGGGGTTTTTGAGTGTGTACCCTAATGCACAATTACCTGTCAGAGGTACTTCTCCTGCACAGCCATCCTCTCAGGTGAGAAGAGTTGCTGAGTGCCAAGTGAACATATTGAACCACTCCAATGCTGCACTGTTTATTCTCATTATATGGGCAGACCCTGCCACCATGCTGTTGTCCTTGGCCTTGCAGAGCTTCAGAGGAGGCTTTGCCTCATGTTCAATGGCCAAGGCCACTATCCAGGGCCAAACTTATCCGGTTGTGGGCACCGTTCTCCACCCCAGGCTTGCTGTGTGACTATCAGCCAGTCACTCTGGTTTTCTGAGTCTCGTTTCCTCTTTGCTAAGATGGAGACAGCAGGATTTCTGTACCTCACAGTGGGAGCACCCTTTATCTCTCTGGGCACATTCTCTTTGTCATCTTATAAATTCTGTCAGGACATAACCTGGGGATTTTTACACATTTTTCTGCTCCGGTTGACTGGAGCAGTAGCAGCAGATCCAGCCGTGCTGCTGGCGATCAGGCAGTCCTGGAGCTAAGCCTAATGGCTTCCCATGATTCTGTGGCTCAACAGCAGCACCCGCAGAGGCCCACAGCGTGAACATGGGGCAGGCGTCCTGCCTACACACTGCACAGCTGATGAGTGCCAAGTGTACACTGCGTAAGACGCACTGGGCGAGCCCTACATGTTGTGGTACAAGTTCATAGAATCATAGAATCATAGAATGGTTTAGGTTGGAAAGGACCTTGAAGATCATTGAGTTCCAACCCCCCTGCCATAGGCAGGGACACCTCCCACTAGACCAGGCTGCCCAAGGCCACGTCCAGCCTGGCCTTGAACACCTNTGGCTCAACAGCAGCACCCGCAGAGGCCCACAGCGTGAACGTGGGGCAGGCGTCCTGCCTACACACCGCACAGCTGATGAGTGCCAAGTGTACACTGCGTAAGACGCACTGGGCGAGCCCTACACGTTGTGGTACAAGTTTCTGAAATGCAGAAGCCCACTGCAGGTGTGGATCAGTTTTTCCACGCTCTTAGGGTCAACCTGGTTCCTGGGGGGGACATACCCTTAGATGGGCTGCTGCGGTTGCTGGGGGGTGTTGTGGCCGGTGGGCTGGTTCTGCTGAAAGACCATCCTCAGCTGCCACCTGCTGAGCACTGAGGAAAAATGCAGCAGAAACTCCTGCCTGTGATCAGGGCTTCCTCAGGCAGAGACAAAAAGCTGTCACTGGGCACCAAAATTTAAGTCAGTAGCCGGGGGCGGGGGGAGATGCTAAACACAATGTCACTGGGTTTGTGAATGAAAATCAGCCCGATCAGTTTCAGGTGCCCGAATAGGACCGGGGGTGCTGACTTTACAACCGTGGCCTGAATTGCTGCTCTGGGGATGCAGCCAAGAACTTTACAGGGTGAGAAAAATAGGATGTAGTAGCAGGTAACAGCTTATAGAAATCCTTCACATGAGGTCGTAGAAATAAAGTGCTAGTGTGTTGGCTAATTACAGAAAGAGGAGCTCATCAGGAGAATTTTGAAATCATAAAGATGCCACTGCAGCATCAGCTGCAGGAAAAAGCTCCTTTTTCTTCAACAAATCAAATACCTACATGATATAAATCAAATTAAACTCAAGCACAGTGCACTGGTACCTTAGAAAGCTGGATTTTGTTTGGCACCGTGATGTTATGACAAACTTGTTGCTGATCCTCTTTTCCAACTGACTGTTGTGCAGGTTGCAAAGTACACCACAGATCCCCATGCGTAAAATAAAGATAATACTTATCCACCTAGATCAAAACCTCCTCTAAGCAGGGCTATTTTGCTATGTATGTTTACAATGCCTAGTAAAATAGGATCTCATCATAATTTATGATGTCTGGAGGGTGTGAAGTGAAAGAAGACTGCTCTGACCACATTTATGGGTAACAGGTATGTTTTATTTTTAAAACAGTGATGGAGAAAAAAATAAGGAGAACAGGAAAAAAAAAAACCAAACAAAACCAAAAGCAAAAACTGTGCTTGTATCTACATCTAACAAACCTCTAATGCCACCTGCTGAGGAAACAGTGAAAATGAGAACAAAGTCTCCAGCAGGCCACTAATTGCATTATTCTTGTTATTGATTTATTTTAAAATTTATTTTAATTAAAAATACTAAAAGGATTTTAAGAAACTTAGATGAGCAACTGTGAGTACAATAAACTAAGTGTATTTTTAAATGTGCAAATGATAGAAGTTTCTTTTCAACCCTACTGCAGACACTTAACTCCTTGTAATCAAGAAATGGTCCTACTATTCAACTTTAGTTTTCTCTTGCTTCACTCCTAAATTAGCCACCCAAGAACTATCCTGAAATGTATTTGCATTTTAATGTGGGAAGGATAGCTTATTAGCAGCACTGTGACTCCTCAAGGACATCGCTTTAGCACTCAGCAATACAGAAAAAAAAGCTGCTTTCTTAATCAAACCCCATTATACAGAAAGAGCATACAACCCCAAATGCAGCACTGGTCCTTCGTAATAGAAAATAGAAATAGAAAAACAGTGAGGCCTATTTTTTAATATCCTTAAAATGTTGTATGCCAGCATGAACCTGCTGATACCCAAACAGTTGTACTGCGGCACTAAAATCGAGGATCCAGGTCAACTACAATTTTTCCTGGCAGCATATTATAAAATTACTATGAAGTACTCAAAGGCATCTTCTTTGCTCATCATTCACTGGTGATGGAACTTAAGCGGCAGAGAAGGCTATTAAGTCAACCTAAAAACTGCCAAGTCCTGTAAAATGTTGGGAATGCAAATCCTGGCACAGAGGCTATTAGAAGCCAAAAGGGTCTTTCCTCTGCATTTTGCATATATCTAATGCATGCTGCTCACCCTGCAAATATGCACAAACACTGCTGCTCTACAGCAAAGAGAAAAACAAGTGGGAAGGTGTTTGAGTGGACAGAACATCATTAAAGAGAGGGCACAGTATTCAAAATAAAACAAAAAGAAATTGTTAGCTAGGGAGATTTATCTCAAAGTAAAATATCTCTAAGGTAGGGGCTTGTTTTCATTTTGGGATACAGCACAGAAATACAGTGTGAAACCATAATAATACAATATTAAGATGAACTTCTGGCTGCAGCAAGAGCAGTTTTTAAAACAGACATATAATGTTTCACAAAGTAACAGGATAAAGATAATAAATACATCAAAGTAGTTTAGACATCAAGTTTTAGGTACTTTTTAAAATACTTTCAGATGAGAGGGGTGGAAGCAAAAACGTATTTTTACCCAGTTACATTTACTGAAAGAAAAATAAACAAGCTGTTTGTGTCGTTTATGCATTTTCTTCCTGAAAGGAAAAAAGGACTTAGAACATTCAGGACCCTTCTCATTTAAATGTCTGAAACAAAACACAATGGAAGGCATCAACAGTTTGGAAAACAAAGGCTGTCAGTCCATCCACTGCAGACTTCCTGATAAATCCTAACCCCCGTGAGATTTAACAGGCCACATCGGTAACAGCAAGGACCACCCAACCCGTAGCACAAATGAAAATGGTTAAGCCTGACTTTATCAGACAGACCTGCCTACAACACCTTAGTGCTCTGAGGAAAACAGCACGGTGACTTGGAGAACACTTGTTGGCCTGATTCATGAAAAGAATAAACGAGAAGAATTTACTAATACTCACAAGAACCAGTAAAAAATATATATATTTGAGTAGTCGATGTACTTTCACACGTAATGATTTAACTTCCAGTTGGACCTTTCTGTGACGCTGTGGTCACTAGCTTGGGAAAAGGGTCTTCCCACATCTGCCTGAACGCAGTGCCATAGAGCAGACTCAGCAACAACACAAGGAAATAAAAATGTGCTCATCTGGTGCTCACCAGGCCGGATTTTGACTGGAAAGCAAGATAAGTTGCAATGCTTTCCACTTCTTTTTTCCATCTTCATTTCTGGGATGCTCATTAAGCAAATGGGGAAACTGAGCCATAAATATTCTAAGTGACATCCTAGAATCATTGAGAAGTAAAAAAAGATCATTTCCTAGATCCTTGATCTAAAGGACCACAGTCATATATACTCAGATGCATCTCTCTACCTTACTGACCCTGCATTTTGTTGCATATCTGCAATATTGATGGTGCAGCAAAATAAACATTTCTAGGGCAAAATACAAAAAGAACCTTAAAAAAAGTGCATTAATACATTAAATACATTAAATAAAATTTATATTAAAATGTAGTTGAAACTACAGACATAGTTCCTTCTATGTTGCCTAGTAATATGTTATTTCCAAAATATAAAGAAGCTGGATTTTTCTCAGTGTGACAAAGCTGTTCTTGAATACAGTTGACAGAAAAATCAGGCGTTTAGAGCCGGTGATGAATGGACTGAACAGACACTGGGAAGCTGCTGAAATCATGAGTAGTGTTTTGTTTTCCTTGAAACATTCACCTCTTAAGTCAACTGCTCATCAACATTTATTTTGAAATTTGGAGAAAAGTATCTCAGATTTGGTATTTTAAACTTGCCTTATAAACCTTGATATCTATAGGTGACTAACAGACGACTTCGAAGACTTTTTTTCCCCCCAAATTTTACTTTTTTTTTTTTTACAAATTGACAAATTTGCCTAGTCTGTGTGATATGAATGAAAGTTTCTTTGGAGGAAAGACCATTTAAAACAAACACAGCCCAAACACGTTCTTGCAGCACAGAGCTGCCAAGGAGGTGGTACTAAATGTGTATACTTGGCATGCTCTTGCTACAAAAGCTGGCTTTTTTCCTTTATTTTTTATTGCAGTCCTCTGCAAACTGCACCCCAAACTCTAGATACCATTGTGATTCTGAAAGACATGGAAATGCAACCGACAAAATAGATGATGGAGATCAATTAGCTGAGTGAGGAGAAGTGGAAGGCAGAAGTCACTTGCAGGTGATCTTATAGAAATGAGCATACAAATCTTACTTAACCTTGTGAAGTTCCACTGATGTAAATGGCAACATTTTCCTATGTTAAACTAGACCTTCTGCGAAGTTATCACCTGATCTTTGGTTAAGCGTTGACTTAAGAAACATGGCTTGCACTCCTAAAGGGCTGAAATTTCATGTATTAGCACCATAATTTAATTTCATATTTTTTAAAATGCATTTTTTTTTCTGGCATTTGAGGGCTGTTCAGCAGAAGGCTCTCATGCAACCTTGTTTTTAGTAGATGGAATAAAAGGTCAAAATATGCTATATGGAGCAGGCAACGTGATTCTCTGTGTCTAGGTCCCTTGCAACATAGGCAGAAAGTTGCAGTTTTTGCTTTAGACACAGCTGACATCATCTCTGCATTGTTATGTCTCTTGTATGTGCACAGCGTGATCTAGAAAGCGAGTTATAATGGAGACAATCCCACTGCAAGGCTGATAGTAAAAGCTGTGCACAAAAGAACAGTATACCGCTACGTACAGCAGAGATACATTGCATTTCGATTTTTTGTACCTCTCGACACGTTGAAATGATTTCCAGATGATGAGTTTTGTTAGTATAGAATTAAGGTAGGGTTTTAAATTTTGTTTAAAGGCCTCAAGACAACCCATTTTAGAGCTGCAGTTGAAAAAAGAATTGCTACATATGTGAACGTATGTGATCTGTGATGGCTCAGAATACTTCAGTTTAGTTCAAAGCCCTATTACTGGTGTTGTCGAGTAACAGAAGCTTCAGAGGAAAAGACAAATAGAGCTGGTTCAGGTTAGCTGGGGCACGGGAAGTTGTCCGTTGTCTGTATTTCAGGAAATATGAAAACCTTTAGCTGTTGCCCCATTCAAACATCTCATCTCTTTGCATTAACTTAGTATTCTAATGAGAGGTACTTACCTCCTGTATAAAACATTCAGGTCACCTTCTAAGAACTCTAACTTTGTGCTGAAGTTTTTCAAGCGCCTAAGAAAACGTCCTCATTTCTGAGGTTGTCATTGTCCAGCTTAATGCCTTACACACACAGAGCTTCCCCAACAAGAACAGAGATGCTGTGTGTGCCGATGGGTGACACTTCAGACAGCTGGCTGGCACAGCTGGCACAGCCAAGTGGAGGCCATAGAGGCTGAGTCCCCCTTTACTCAGTTTAACACGGTACCCTCACCTTTCCACCTCTCTCCATCTATCTCCACAGGTCCAGAAGACGGAAAATTTGTTCCATTACCCAGTGGAAAGCTACCAGGGGACAGCTTGCTTTTCTGCAACCAAGAGAGCCCTGAGGCGAGCAACATCCCACTCTCTACTCTCCCAAGTCACACAGAGGTGAGTGTAGCAATAGCTCATATACAGCTTTGTGCACCCATGGGTCCTCTGAAACTGAAATGGGTCCTCTAGACTTGACGTCATCATAGAATCACAGAATGGTTTGGGTTGAAAGGGACTTTAACAATCATCTAGTTCCAACCCCCCTGCCATGGGCAGGGACACCTCCCACTAGACCAGGTTGCGCAAAGCCCCATCCAGCCTGGCCTTGAACATCTCCAGGGACTGGATCGCTGTTTTTACTGTATTTATTTATCTTACCTGCTTTGCAGTCTGTTCTTACGCTGCTGCAGCTGCCAGTGCCATGACATCGGGACACGTAGGCGTACCTGAGCTGGCACTTAGCTTGCCAAGTCAGGTTCAACTAGCAATGAACTGCAGTTAGGAATTCCATACACACAGTCCGGCTGAGAAGCTTCATTTCTGTTTGAAATTATGGAAACTACACCCAGTCACCACATCTAAACATGAGGTCACAAATTTTGAAGCCTAATTCTGGGCTCTTTAAAAGAAACAAACAGAACTCTTGCCCTTTATTGTAAACCCAGTCACAAACATAGGTATCCACAGTAATACTGAGCATTAAAAGAAATGTTTTATAAACAAAATACTTTTATTAGACTAGTACATGGGTTATTGTAAATCAAGAATTAAAATACAGTTGGCACTAAACTATTGTTTCAGTTCATTTCACTAAAGTCAAAGTTACTGTAGATTAACCTTAGGAGGTAATATTTACCTGAAAAGAAAATAGTTTTTTAAAAATATAGATGGAATTTCTTTTTTCCTCTTTTTATTTAGTGTGTTTTGGCAATATAAACTAGACGACTTAGCTAATAGAACGTAACACTAAGCAAAACCAGAACTTGACTGGAACAGAATATAGACTGTTTTACTGATCTATTCCTGCTTCTGATGTGAAAATTATCCCATCACTGCATTTATGTTTCCATTTCATTAAATATAATTATTTTTCATTAGGCTTTCTGTAAGAGCTCCATCCAAGAAAAACATCTTGAGTATTTAGAGATACTCCAGATACCTAATCCAGCTTACCGGGTAACTGCTTCTAAGAAATAGAAGAAAATAAATAATAAATAGTGAAATCCCTTCTATTGCTTCTTCTTGTTTTATAGAAGCATCATAACATTATAGCCCTATCCGGACACTGGTAGTCACATCCAGCCTGGTACAGAACTCAGCAATGGAAAAAATATACTTGGGTGTGGCCTCCACAGACCACACTATCACCTGAGTGTTCAGTTACAGTGGTGTTTTATAGATTCATAGATTTAAGAAAACGACTGGCCACGTGCAAAACAAAGAGCAGTCTCTTCTAAAACAAGAGACCCTTTGTACAATAAGCAGGCTCAGCATCCCACTTCAGAATGATGCAGTGGCAAGAGAATATGAGCCTCAACTTATATTAAAAAATGGTAACCTGGTGTGTATATATCCTTCAAGCCCACTGACAGAATTGTGAACAATTACTATTTGTTGTTTTAAATCTCAGCTGCATCAGAAACCTCATTCTGACCGAAGTTCTATTACCCTGATGTTGTGCAAACAGTGCAGAGTTATACTGCAGCTCCTTTGGGATGCTGTTGTAAGCAAAGTTGTTGCTTTTGTATCAGACAGTATGGTGAAAACAGATTACTTCAAATGCATTATCTTTTCAGGGATCCATCTAACCTTTTGGACACATTTCTGTTTTTACACAATATTCCTCATAGGCTCAATGATGTTTATTATTTTTCTCTCAGTCCTTGGTTATAAGGAATGTTATTCGCAACACTTTGCTCATCAGCAACCAGTGAGGGTTTTCATGCTCTTCCAAATGCAAAACAAAATCTTAAGTTAAGCCTCATACTTCAGTAACAAAGGTGTGTCTCGACTCAGTCCCATTCGCTCATGTTACATGTGGTAACTTAGCATACCACTGTAATTGGATCATTTTTAGCATATGATTTCCTCAAAGGTACAGGTGGGGCCTGCCTCTGTGTTCTTCACTGATCCTGATGTCCCAAAGCTCTTGCCTAGATAACATGAAGAACTTGGGCTGCTTTACCAGTTATAAGGGACAATTGGACGGAAGGGGTTCAAATTTTAATGAATTTCCTTTTTTTTTTCCTCCTCAATGTAGAACCAACATATTTTGATGCAACCTAAATTCTTCGCAAAATAATTTAAGCCAGCTCCTCCTCTAAACTGAATCTGTCATCCTATGAAAGACTTAACTACATTAACTTAAATTCATGTCAAGTAAAACAAATGAATCTTTTTTGTATATAGGATTCCTTCTACACATCCATGTCCTGGTAGGTTTCTGTACTTTTGGCTGATCTTTTATTGTTGCCCACATGGCAGACACTCCTCTGCCAGCACCTCAATATCCCTGTTCCCAAAAGATTTGTCATGGATTTAGTCTAAAATGTGATTGCTCAGATATGGTCATATATTCAACCCAAAGTATATATAGCAAGTAGGCTTTGGAAAACACAGGTTTTCCAGCAAGTGTTTACACTTCCATTTAGTATGCGAATACTTTCACATTATATAGTAAGAATATGAAGTACAGAAAAAAATAAATTATTTAGATAATGATCTGGGAAAGAGAAATCTTAAGTGTTTTAAGAGAGTCATCTCCTGCATGTAAGTGAAAACAGCACATACACTTTATAAGGTTGTACACAGTACTGTAATACATATGACATAATTTTCCGATTTCCTGGAAGAGAGTCATGAAAGCCGTTTACAAACAACTAGCTCATATTTTCTCCAGAGTAAATCACATGAAGTACATGTAGAAACTGGAGTAAGGAGGGATTGTGTAGCAGTGCCATTAAAACAGTCAAAAAAGCACTGATCGTGCAGCTGAATCTGCGTAGTCATACACCTGAGCAAGACCAAGAACAGTTTCTCCAAAAAGTCTGATCAAAATTCACTAATAAAATCAGACAGAACAATAAAATTAGCTTTTAAAGAGTTTGACAGTACAGTAAGAAGACCATTGAAAATACCCCTGTTTTATCAATTACATTCTAACAAAAATCATAATCTGAATTACAGGTATTCTGCATATCTGCATAAGCACCAAGATAATATAAAGTAAAAATTTATCCATCAAGTCCCTCTGATAAATGGTCCCCTACACAAATGCAAGTTTTTAATGTACATTTAAGTACTTTTGGCAAGAGGTACAGATTCCATGAAAGAAAAGTCACTGCAAAGTCTGCAAAAAATTCTAAAACTTGAAAACTTAATAAAAAAGTCAAAGGTAGAGCATTTTCTAATGCTCTGATACATAATAAATTCTGGTTTTAGAAACAGCAAAATTCACTCCAGTTCCTGAGATGAACTGCAGATCAATTTTGAAGATTTACCAGATTGTACCACACTTTCTTTCTCAGCTTCTTTTACACACTGCAAAAAAGGTTTGAACTGAAGCTTCTGCTAAACTTACAAGTCAGCAAAGCATGTGAAAGATCAAAACATTCAAATTGTCTTTTCTGCTATAAAAACAAGAGACTGGCAACTTAGGTCAGAGACAGATAGACTTTAGCCACAGTCTGTCAAAATAACTTCCAGACAGAGGCAGTTCTTTTAAATTTACTGCACTTGCATCTTTTAAATTAATCAAATTCTTTGTTTCTATGCTGTTTTCACTGACGACTCTGCTGTTACTCATCCATGTACTGTTGGAGACAGTGTACCATACAGGAGTTCAAAATCCTAGGGTCAAATATTTTAAAAGCGCACGAGTCACCTAACAGCTCAGCACGTCTCTGATCGTATGCTGGAACCATCAGTGTGCTTCATTACTACTAGCCATGTGGTCAGTTCCTAAATTAGAATTAATTTTGTGCTCCATCTTCTGCAAAACCGCTGGAAGATCCAGAACGGAAGAAATGATATAATGAGGTACTGGGGAGGTATCTACCGGGGTAGTCATTGCTTTGTTTAACCAGACAGTTGCTTTCAAGCCAGCATTCAGGCCTCCTTGAATATCTGTATCTAGAGAGTCCCCAACCATAACACACTCCGCGGGCTGCACCCCCAGGAGATCGCAACAGTAGTGGAATATGGATGGCGCCGGTTTCTCTTCCTTCTGCTCCCCTCCCACAACGATGGCATCGAAGTAGGGCTGGCAGGCGCAGGCCTCGATCTTCTCCCTCTGCGTCTGCTTGTCGCCGTTGGTGAGGAGGAGCAGGCGGAGGCCCTTGCGCAGCTCGGTCAGCATGCCCCGCGTGTCCTCGGCCAGGGTGAGGTTCTGGAGGCGGGTGGTTTTCCACAGGAAATAGCACTCGGCCGCCAGGTTTCGGTTGGCCTCCCCGCCGGTGGTCTCCTGGATGGCCTCCTCCCAGTGGGAGATCCGCAGGTCGGTGATGCACATCTTGGCGGGATCGTGACACTCCTTGAGCAGCTTGGCCTGGACCTTATCGCAAACGAGGCGGGCTTCCCCCTCGCTGTACTGGTGCTTTGTCTGCAGGGCCTTTATCACCTGTGCAAACGGGGGACAGGCACCCCCCCGTCAGCGCCCGCGCAGCCCGGCGCCGCGCTCCTCCCTCCCTCCCTCCCTCCCTCCCTCCCAGCGCCGCGTCCGTTAACAGCCGCCGAGGGGCCTCCGCCTCGCGCCTCCCTGCCGGGCAGGCGGCACCGCGGCGGGCGGGCCGGGAGGGCCCGCGGCCGCAGCCCCCGCGTCGCAGGGCCGCGAGGGGGAGGGGGGACGGACACACACCCCAGGGCAGTACCTCCTCGATGGCGCGCCGCCCCGCCGCCGCCGTG
>VUYV01000359.1:627271-722251 GCA_008711295.1 Anarhynchus alexandrinus | reverse complement strand
GGCTCGCCCGTGAGGTAGCCGGCGGGGGCGGCGGCGGCGGCCGCCCTGTTCCTCTGCCGTAAAACGCGCTGCCCGGTGCGGGCTGGGCTGCGGGCGGAGCCCCGCCGGGAGAGGAGGGTGGAAATCACGCAGGGCCCTGGAGCGGGGCTGTGAGGAGGCGCCGCCCGGGTCGTCGGTGTGGTGTCGTGTCGTGTCGTGTCGTGTCGTGTCGTGTCGTGTCGTGTCGTGTCGTGTCGTGTCGTGTCGTGTCGTGCGAGAAGGGCGGCGGCGGGAGCTCCCGTGCCCTGCCGCGGTGCTCTGCGCGCCTCTTGCCGCGCCGGCCGCGGGGCGGGGTTGCTCTCGCTGGGCAGGAGCCCTTTCCGGGTGAGGTATCCCAGAGCCGGCGGCTGATTGGGGAAATACTTGTTGGAGTGCCGCCAGGGGGACAACTTCACCCTGAAAGGGTTTTTCCCCCGTGGTGTTTCCACCCGGGAACGGCTGCGGGGCGGTCCCCGCGGCTTTCCCTCCGCCCGCCCGCCTGCCTGGGGCTCGCTGCGGTGGTGTCGGCGGCTGCCGGGGCTGGCGGAGCCTGTTACCGCCCTTAGGAAACTTCCCGCGGGAAGTTCTCTTCGCGGTGTCGCTGCTTGGCGCCCAAAGGGGCCGAACCCCGTAGGTTTGGACTCCGGAGCGTTTCCTTGAACAGGCGATGGTGAAAAAGGACCTGCACGGAGGAGGAGGATACGCACGCAAGAGATGCGGTTCAATTCGGCATGCAGGCGCAGCAGCTCCTTTCCCGGCTCTGCTGTTGCCTTCTGGAGTGTGTCCTCCTGCGGTCACCTGGGGGCAAAGCAAGCTGCAATCCTGCAGCACCAGGATGATTTGTTCGTGATAAAGTCAAAGCCAGTGACTCCACTAGAAACACTTCGGTATATGGGGAACTGATATGATATTGTAGGTCGAGGGAGGTCATTCTCCCCCTCTGCTCTGCACTGGTGAGGCCACAGCTGGAATACTGTGTCCAGTTTTGGGCTCTCCAGTTGAAGAGGGACAGGGAACTGCTGGAGAGAGTCCAGCGAAGGGCAACCAAGATGATTGAGGGATTGGAGCATCTCCCTTATGAGGAAAGGCTGAGAGAGCTGGGACTCTTTAGCCTGGAGAAGAGAAGGCTGAGGGGAGACCTTATTATCGCGTACAAGTATCTAAAGGGTGGGTTGAAGGAGGATGGAGCCAGACTCTTTTCAGTGGTTCCCAATGACAGGATGAGGGGCAATGGGCACAAGTTGGAACATAGGAAGTTCCGTTCAAATACAAGGAAAAACTTCTTTACGGTGAGGGTGACAGAGCACTGGCACAGGCTGCCCAGGGAGGTTGTGGAGTCCCCTTCTCTGGAGATTTTCAAGACCCACCTGGATGCAGTCCTGAGTAATGTGCTCTGGGCAATCCTGCTTTGGCAGGGGAGTTGGACTAGATGATCTCTAGAGGTCCCTTCCAACTCTGAAAATTCCGTGATTAGAATATTTGAAATTCCAAAGGTCAATATTTTCTAGAGCAAATGAATCAGAAAGGCATTTGGATGAAGGCCCAAAAAGCATGATAGAACAAGTTTTACAGTTGTATGTACTAACTGCGGTTTCGGAATAAATAATTTTCCCCAGGGTGAATCATAGAATGGTTTGGGTTGGAAGTGACCTTAAAGATCATCTAGTTCCAACCCCCATGCCATGGGCAGGGACACCTCCCACTAGACCAGGTTGCTCAAAGCTCCATCCAGCCTGGCCTTGAACACCTCCAGGGATGGGGCCTCAACAACCTCTCCGGGCAACCTGTTTCAGTGCCTCACCATCCTCACAGTGAAGAATGTCTTCCTAATATCTAATCCAAATCTACCCTCTTCCAGTTTAAAGCAGTTACCCCTTGTCCTATCGCTACATGCCCTTGTAAAAGGTCTCTCCCCAGCTTTCCTGTAGGTCCCTTTTAGGTACTGGAAGGCCGCTATAAGGTCTCCTCAGATCCTTCTCTTCTCCAGGCTGAACAACCCCAACTCTCTCAGCCTGTCCTCGTAGGAGAGGTGTTCCAGCCTTCTGACTGTGATGATGAAGTTTAACAGCAGGCTTGATTCATCAAGTAATATTCCTGTTGGTCTTTGACAACATGTTTCAATAAACGAGGTATCTTTTTTTTTTATCAGTCAGCAAGCAAATCTTGTTGATTTCTGTTAATACTGCTAGTGTCGTTTAGACATTAATAATTAAACACAGTACACAAAGCTGGAGCAAACTTTGTATCTTACCAGAGAAACTGAAGTTCACTCCAGGCCGGTTTCAGTTCTGAAAACTGCGCCTTTGATAGCAATGTCCTTGTCTCGTAAAAGACATTGGGTCACACATAAGGCCAAAAAAATCCTGCCAAAGAGCTTGGTGTATGGCAAGTAAAACTCCAGAAGGCTGGCATTTCAGGAGAGGGAGGGATTCTGAGAAGAAACAGACATGGCTACAGATCCTGTAGTTAAGGAAACAGGAGGAGTTTTAATAAAATTGCTCTAGTTGACTTGTAATAAAATGTGCTACTTTGATTTGATAAAATGGAAAAAGTGTTGGGCATACGGATTTCACGTGCCTCTACTGAATTACTGTTTTTCCAGAGTTTACACAGAAGAGTGATTAAAAATAGCTGAATTTCTAGGATTCTCTCCGCTTAAGAAGATGGCATGTATTTCAGACAGCCCTGCATTCCAGTGGATCCTATGAAATGCATACCTTTCAGAAAAGGTACATTTACATAAAAGTAATCTTTGTGCTTTCTTTGACGGTTGGTCAAAGAGGTCATAAGCGGAAAATAAATGTTTTAAAAGATTTGGTAAGATATATATCTTCACTAGAAGCTTTCAGATACAGAATTGAAGCAGTTAAACCATGGATTATAATTACGTTTTAAACTTACTTTTATTATTTTAATTTTTCTCATCAGCTCGCTGTGCATGGAAAACTTATGTTCACTTCAGAGTAGGGCTGCAATTGTAAAACTTGCTTTTGTGTATACTTGTAAAAGTCACTGGCAGTGTTGTTTAACTTCAGCCAGTCATTTGCCATGCTGTATTTGCATGAACCCCGTGGTTAGCAAATAAGGTTACTCATCACGGCTTTTTCTGTCAGCATTTCAGCATGCGTAATCTGTGTGTCATCTTCTGCTTTCAGACATGCACGGTACTTTCTCATTGTTCTTTCTGCAGGTTCCGTAGAGGCTAGAAATGCCTCAGAGAAGCTCAGAGCCAGGAAAAGGACAGTGATCCGAAACCTAACTAGGAGCAAGTTGAAACATGAGGTGTATTGCACATTCTAGAAGTGATAATGTAAGAACGCCATTTTGGTATCTTTAAATGAGGTCCATATATAGAGTTATGGAATTGCTCTAGGTGGATTTTAACAAGGCAGAATGTCATGAACATTTTCAAAGAAAACCGTTTTTATCCATGCATATAAAAATAATAATTTGTGAATTATGTGACTCATATCATGGTTTGTCCTTTTTTTCTACAAGATGCTGATACTTAGAAGTTTAGCATTTTGAACTCTGTGATGTTTTTCTTTGCAATCCCCACTAGCAGCTGAATGGGTTCCTTACTGGTTGTGTCAGTGCTATGGGAGGGCAGTAGTGCTTCCTGGGCGCTGGTGGGTGCCCAAGCCATTTCCTCATTCTGAGGACGAGACCTAAAGCTTACTGCTGTTTTCGTTTTCTCCTTTACAGCTTTCTGGCTTCCCCTGGAGAGAGATCTTGCAGGGGGTGGGTGTGGGAATCAAAGCAGAGTCCAATAGGTTATGTATCTGGGTGATCAGGAGTAGATATTGAGTGGACAGAATGGAATATATCTGCGCCATACTTTAGATATTACCTCTGGAAACTGATCATGGAGATCTCTTTTCTTTCCTGCTTTTCCTCCTTCTCCAGAATATATTATTAATTTGGTGGCTGATTTTTTTTTCTTTATTTCCTTAAGAGGCTTACTATGAAGTGCCTCAATGTTCAATGATACCCATAACATATTTTAAGTTTAAAGAAGGGTTAAACAATGAAAGAAGAGAAATTGCACCTGTGTTGGAGAAAGTTATTTGTTGGCTGAGACCAAAATAGGACTGTGAGAAGTTTAAAGAGATCTGAGCAGGCTGAGTGGATTGACGAACAACATTCAGCTCTGCTAAATGCAGACAATCCAGGCTGGAATGAAAAATGCTTAAGTTACACTTTTTTTTTTCTTTTTAGCTTTTTTAAATTCAGTGTGTGCACTTCAGTATGATCTGTAAAAAGTGGAAGACCACCTTTGTAAAATCAGCTCTTATCAATACAGGAGGAACATGATGAAGCACGGTGTAAAAAAGTATGTTGAAGTTGTTTTTTTCATAATTTACATTAGTGGTACAACTTCATTTGGAATGACTTGTGCTTACTGATCACCTCATTAAAGAATTCCCACAGATGTAGGATTGGAAGGGTAGAGAAGGTGTCTAAGGGCTGAGGAAAATCTTACAGAGAGAAATTGCAGTAAAATAGGATGCGATAAAACAATTCAATGCAATAAAACAATTTGATGCAATAAAACAATATCTAACCAAAAGGATAGCAACTGAGTTGAAAATTCAAAATGTTAAGAGGAAATACTTTTGTTACATGCCCTAACTATGGTTTGAAATTGATTTCTTTGGGAAGCTGCTGAGGACGAGACCATTGCAGTATGGCGGAAAAGTGGGATACTGAGATGAACACCGAGAACATTTGGAGCTGTAGTAAACTGCCACACTTTGTAAGGGATGTGAGTGTTGATCGGCAAGTCAGAGAGGGAAAAGGACTACTGAAAAAAGCCCATATTTGGATTTATTTGGGAAGAGCTGGGTGCATCGCCACTCTCGGCTGTCCATATAGATGAGCTATAGTATGTGGTTGCTCTATCTGCCTCGAAGCACCCGTACCAGAAGCGGCTACCAGCTAGAGCTGGGCAGCGCCGGTGGGGCAGTACTGCTACGGCGTGAAGCGGCTTTGGGGCGCGCCTGGCGTGCCCCGCAGCCCGCATCCCCCGTCAGCCAAGCGGCGTGGGGCGCAGCGGAGCTGGCGGGGCCGGGACCACGGGTGGCGGGGCGGAGCGCGGCTCCCCGCAGCCTCGGAGCCGGGGCTCGGCGGCGGCCGCCGCCCGCCGTACCCCATCCGGAGCTGCGGGGCCGCCTCCCGCCCTTTCGGTTTCGCTTCCAGCCGGAGCGGGAGGGGGGCGGCGGGAAACGAAACTGGGGCGGCGCCTGCCAGACGCTGGTCCCGCTCCCGTCCCGCCGTGCGACGCCGCGCCGGCCGCCGGAGCTGGTGGGAGTCCCGGGGTTCCTGCCGCCGCTCAGGTAACGGAGGGGAGGGCAGGGGATCCATCCGGTGCCGCCCAGGCAGTCTGCCCGCACCCGGGCTCCAGCGGTGCTCGGCCTGCCGCAAGCCCGCGTTCGTCTTCCGTATGTGTCGCTGAGCGTGACAGTCATCGCGGTTCGAAACGATATGTTAAAATCCCTCTCGGTTCCCCTCTGAAGGAATCGATTCTAATTCTGCCTGGAGAAACGTTGCTGTTTTTTCTTTTTTCTTTTTTTTTTTTTTTTNTTTTTTTTTTTTTTTTTTTTTTTTTTGCACAGGATGAGGTGAATGATTCAGCCTTTTCCTGCCAAGAAATCTGCCAAGAAATCTTTTGTATTTACTAAATTCTCTGTTCTGCTTTCTAAATCTGCTATACCAAGCAATGAGTCTTCAAAAACGGTTGAAGATCAACCGCTCGAATTACAAATTAGAATTAGTTTTCTGTGAACTTTATGGTACTGGCACCAGTTTTCTATTTGGTATCACAGCAGTGGTCTGTCAGGATTAGGGTCTGTCTCTGTACTGTGCCTGGAGGCACAGACGTATCTTTGAATATTGCTTTGCAGAACCTTTTTGAGAGTGTGTCAAAATGGAACGTGAGTGTATGGAGAAGATCAACCATTACTGTCAAAAGAATAAATTTATACTGCATTATGCCGATGTCAGGATGACCGGCCCGTCTCATGATCCTGAGTAAGTTCACTATGCATGTCAATATACATTACAACTCTTCAAAATGCGATGAACGGACCGGATAAAGCTTGCAGTCAGAAAAGCTAATTTGCTGAAAGTGTGTATGTGGCAGAAGAGCTTGTTGAAACCATAAACTGAGTGGCAGGTAGGTGGGGAGAAGGTGATAGAGTTTGAGGAGAAAACCTATTTCAGAGTTCACGACACTGTTTTGGAAAGCAACAGCAATGCACGTTACTGGTAACTGTATTGTAAGTATGTTACGCATCTGGCATGAACTTTCCCAGGAGGTGAGGTGGGTTGCAGCAAGTATTTCCATTTATGATCTATGCTAACTTAAGTGCTTTGATTTTTATTTAGTTTTAAAAGTGTGAAAATTATTTGTGATTTATGGTGTTAGTATCTAACTATAAAGGTTGGGTATATATTAATTGATTTGGTATCAACAGGTTTTATGTGTAGTTAATTTTTGAACATCTGTTAAAAGAGAAGGGTCTTTTGCTTAAGCTGTTTTGCTTTTACTTTTAAAGACAATTACAGGTGATGGAATATGTTTTATTTTTCAACACAAATATGGTGTTTTGCTATTTTTTTCCCTTGCTGGAGACCACAGATACTCAAGTTTCCTTGTGTGATTTTTTTCTTTTAATTTTTGCTAGTTTGCGTGAAGACAAGCCTTATGCTAATAACCAGTATGTTTGTTTTAAGCTACAGTCTTCCGTGTTGCCAGCCAGCACTCTCTCTGCTTACTTATTGTTAGGCCTGACCATAGTCCCAGAATAAATTAATAAGTATTATCTGGGTCTCAAATGTTAACCAGTTATCTTAAATTTTGCCCCATGTGGCTCATGTAATTCAAAAAAGTAACCCTTATTGCAGTAGTGGTCACACAGCTTGTTTTCAAGCTTCAAAAGTGATGGCATGGGATTAATAGAATTTACACACATTTCAAACTTACTCATGTATCTTATCCGTTGCACTTTTTCATTTTTTTTCCGTGTGCTCTGCTGCATTCAAAAATATAATTCAACCCACTCTCCTGTATCTGTAAGCAAAGTGAGGTGTGACAATGGTATCTAGGAAAGTCCTGGATAACTGGGGCTGTTCCAAGCAGTACAGTGTACCAGTACAGTGTCTGGCTGCAGCAATGAGTGCTGTAAATCTCCTTTGGTGCCTTTGTGGTGCTCTTTCCCACTGCTCTGCCTGCTAACAGGATGCATTGGCCACAGCTGGTCCTTGAGCTGGCTCCCTAACGTTTCTGTGCTGTGTCCCATCTCATAAGTCCTCCTACAGTTGTCTGAGGTATGATGCAGAGACATCTCCCATCACCTCCTCCCATCCTGTCCTGGTTTTAGTGCTGTAGCTTCTTCCACTGCAATGTCAGGCCAGTCCTGCCTAAAACCGTCAAGTCTGGGCAGTGCTTATTAACTTGAGGTCCATGGTGGATAAGTGTAACTGTACATTTGGGGCCAACTCATGTAACATTCAGATAATCCTCAACTCAGATAATTAACTCGTGGTTCATTAAGACTCAGACTGCAGTTTTCCTCAGGATGCTTAAATAAAATGGTGAATTTTGGATGCAAAGTCATAGCTGAATGTGTGCAGTATTCAGAGCATAGATATGGGTTGGCTAACAAAGCCTTTCCCAAAGAAAGATCTTTCTTTCATGCTTTTTTTGGTATGCTATTACCTATGTGTAGAGTATGTGGCACACTGTGGTGTGCCTTGTCCTACTGTTTACCTCTGTAAGAGCTCATCTTAAGCTTTGCTTGCACAATGACTGCAAGCACTGTTCTTCATCGGCATTGTTTTCCACCCAAATGTGTCATTAAAAGGAAGTGGAGACTGAAGTTGGAATAATGAAAAAGAGTGAATTCCTGAAGTCATTCGACTATTTGAGACAAATGGTCCCACAGAGAAACTCATGGTATTATACCGAGACTGTTTCTTCTTGTGAATCTGTCTTGTTGACTGGGAGCTTGTGTATCTATATGCTCTGCTGCAATCTGAAGAACAGCCGTACCCCGAGGTTATAATAACGGTCACTTTAACTTGATGCAAGTCTGTGCTGCTGCCAAAAGCAGAAATCTAGTTGTTGTTTTCTCCTCTGTTGCCTTTTGTGCAGGACCACTCAGGTCCAGGTAAGAACTGATTTGGCCGAAAACCAGCCATGCGTTATTAGGTCACTGTGGTGGCTTGACCCCCAGCCAGCCACTCACTCACCCCAGTGGGATGGGGGAGAGAATCAGAAGGGTGAAAGGGAGAAAAACTTGTGGATTGAAATAAGGAAAGTTTAATAAGTGAAGCAAAGGCGTACGTGCAACCAAAGCAAAATAAGGAATTTGCTTGCCTACTTCCCGTTGGCAGGCAGATGTTTTCCCATTTCCAGGAAAGCAGGGCTTCGTCATGTGTAATGGCTACTTGGGAAGACAAACATTATAACCCCAAGTGTGCCCTCTTCTTCCTTCTTCTCCCAACTTTTATTGCTGAACGCGATGCCATATGGCATGGAATATCCCTCTGGCCAGCTGCTCTGGCTGTGTCCCTTCCCAGCTTCTCACACACCCCAGCCTACTGCTGGGGGCTCAGAGTGGGGAAAAAGAGGAAAAGGTTTTGACGCTGTGCAAACACTGCTCAGCAATAGGTAAAACATTGCTGTGTTATATTTTAGTCTCAAGTCCACACCATACCAGTTGCTATGAAGAAAGTTGAGTCCATCCCAGCCAGACCCAGTACAGTCAGCCCTGAGCTCCATCAGCTCGCTGTTCTGACTCACGGAGTGCGTGAACACAAGCTGTGCAGCGGAGGGGGAATGGATCAGTGGTTGAGAGGCGAAGGGCAGGACTGCTTTTTTTGTGTTTTTTTTCGGCCTGCCTTTAAATTCATGTCTGATGAAGCACCAGACCTGTTTTTTTTGCACTTAATAAATAGCATATGTAGCAGTATATCAAAGGTGAGTGTAATGTCACGTCTGGATCCATGAAATCAAAATTAGCTAATCTTTCCTCTCCATATAGTTTCGCAGTGCTGAGATGTGTCCTGGTGTTAGGGCTTTACAACCTTGCCTGTAACAATGTTGACCTCATGCGTTCTTTTGCTTTTAAAAATTTAAGTAATACTGGATAATAAAAATAAAGTTGAATCTGAAAAGGTTATTAAGTATATATGAGACAAAATGTAACAATGTTTTAGAAAAGTTTCCTTCATTGCAGGTTCACAGTTGTGGTTAAAATAGACGATGTAGAATACGGTACAGGCACTGGTAAAAATAAAAAGGAAGCAAAAGCAGCAGCAGCAAAGAAAACCTGGGAAATGATTAAGAACCTGGTGAGTAAACTGTAGGTTGTTGGGGTTTTTTTTTGCTAGTAAGCATTGAAGATGAATCTTTAAAAGTAGTCAATAAAATATCATTGCTTTCTTTAATTTGGAGGAGCTTCTAAATATTTATTTAAGTTGTCTTTGTTTTGACTTATTTAGTACTTTTCTACTTTTTACCACTGAGCTATTTTCCTTATTGTTCTGCTACAAGGTTGGTGTGTAATATCGAGAGTGTTTCCTTCTCTGCTGTATTTGCCTTTGTTAGGCTGCCTTGGTATACCCAGAGTGGACAGTGTTCCTTTTTCATCTTGACAGCTAGTAAACTCAGTGTCTTCGAAACAGTTGCAGGGCATTATTCAGTGTGTCTGTTGCCACTCTGCTCATAAAATTGCTTACTTTCACTTGATCTGATTCAACTTTGTTTCTTTGTAATTATAATCTTTATGATATAGCGGACTGTATACTCTTTATCCCTCCTTGATTTAGTTTAGGTTTGAATTTTGCTCCTTTATTTTCTGCCGCATGTTTTGTGATAGCCATTCTTTATTTTTCTTTTTGACTCTGAATACTTCTTAGCACCTTTTGGGTGAAACCTTTCCTTCTCTGTTTCCATATGCTTTTTACTGTGTCACCATCATAACTTTAACACAATTGCTGAATGTTTGCTAATATATTATTAATGCTGCCTAATCATGAGAGAGCTGAGAAGTCCTGCTGCCATCCATTTTCTTGGCTCTGGTCCAGCTGTGAGAAAATTCAGAAGGCGGCATTTGCTTTTTTTTTTTTTTTATGAGACATTTCACAGCTCCCTCCCTGTTGTTTCTTAAAAGAGGTGGGAGGAGTCACGGTTGATAGCTTGTTAAAGACATTGGTGCAATACTCGGAAAACTGGATTTCCGTTTCTTTGGGAATTCAAAATGTAAGAATACTGGGTTGGGATGGCCGCCCTTTGCCACAAGGGACTCCACTAATGCAAACTTGGGATTTCTTAGCAATATTTTGAAAAGCTGACAGACCTTGCAGCTATATTAGATCGTGTGCACTGTTTATTTTAATCTATTTATTAAGTTCAGGTTTTTAAATTATCTATTTTGTAGCCACAGAGTCCTTCAACTGTGCAAACTGCTGAATTAATGACAACTCCGGTGACCTTATCACCTGTATCAGCCACTGACTATGTCAGCCAACTCAATATATATTCACAAAGGACGTTGCGTAAAGTTGATTATCCTAACAGAAACTGTACTGGAGCCGCCCATGCTCCCATGTAAGATATGTTTTGTCTTCATACTTGTTTTTAATACTTCTTTGTGTTTACTAGCACTACCATTAGTTACCCTGAGTAGTGTTAGATGAATCTTTAGAAATACAATAAAAATTTGGAGGTAGTCTGGAGAGAATCCAGTGGAGCGCCATTAAGGTGGTTAAGGGGTTGGAGGATATGGCATAGGAGGAGAGGCTAAGAGGACTGAGTTTGTTTGGCTGGGAGAAGAGACGGCACGATGATAAAATGGTACTCAGTGTTGACAAATTGTCACTTATTTTGGTTGTAGTTCTGGCACCTTTGTAGACCTCTTGGCATGTATTTTGGAGACCCCTAGGACCCAAATGTCAAGGAAAGCCTGTTTGTGTCCCCTTCTGTATGTATTGCAGTCAGTGAGTTGTAGAAATGCTCCAGTTAATGACAGCTGAGTGATGATAAAGAATATCTACATATTTTAACTCTCTTGACAGTATCTGCTGGAAAACTCCTCCTGCAAAATCAGCCACTTCAAAAACTAAACTGCAGCTAATTTGTGGTTGTGGGTGCATATGATGTGATGCTTTAAGGAGTTCAACCTTAAAAAGTGCTAAATATTGACTCTCTGAAAATTGGTTATTTTGAAAGCATGTCAAATTAGTTATCTACCATTATTAATTAGATTAAATGTGTATTGGAAATACTGTCCTGAAGATGTATATCTCATATTTCCATTCTATAATGTCAAATGACTGTAGTGTTTAAAATCATTAAATTAAGACTTGTCATATGGGATCTAAGACTTTATTCACGATTGTATTTTACAGGTTTTCTTGTAGCTGTACAATTAGTGGTGTTGTGTATGGAATTGGCACTGGAGCTTCTGCAGCTGCTGCAAAACAAGCTGCTGCAAAACAAGCACTTGAGAAGCTAAGCAGTGAAACTGATCTAACGGTATGTGCTATATTTAGCCTTAAGACAGAAAAGTTTAATTCTTGTGTGTTTATGAACAGATTTCCTCATTGTACTTAAAAGCATATTCCATGGATTCCACTTAAGGGGGAAACAATCCATATTTTGGTGGGTTGATTGGCCTACAGGATTCTGCTGGTAAAATCTATGCTGTGTTTCTATATTCAATTTTAGAAAAACCTCATAGTTGATATATCATGCATTTCAGAATATGGTCTGATCCATTGTCATTCAAGGATGCACATATATTAAAAACTTCTGGATCCTGACTACTCTAATATACTACTGGTTGTCTCCTGTGTGAAGTGTTGTTGAGCTGACTGGCTGGGAACATAATAAATCTTTTACTGCCTTCTGTTGGATCACAAATCTATTGTGAAATGTGAGAAAGGCAAAAGCAGGAGTGAGAATCAACAGGACTTGCTTTCTGTAGTGTTCCAAGGACAAATCTAGAGAAGAAATTGCTAACACCATCCTCTGGAGAGCAGAGCTGTTGTCTTCATGTTGGCGATCGTATTGCCATACGTGCAAAACATTATAGACATCATATGTAATTAATGGCCTATTATAGCTCTAGGATCCTTCCTTAATATTTGCCTGTGTTGCGAGCTCATGGGTCTTTGCATTTTCATCAAAGTCTGAAATTTACTACCTCAAGCAGAACCTCTGTAGCAATTATGCTAAATTTAGGGTGGGTTGGTTTGGTTTGGTTTTAATTTTTATTAATTCCCAGCAATGTCTGTGTAACAAATAAAATGTAATTAGCAAAAAGTAGTAAAGGCCCAGTACTCCTGAATTCCAAAAAATGAGGTTTGTTTGTTGGCTATCATTGAAACAAACCCTCAAGTTTTTTTACTTTTTATCAAGTTATGGTCTGTAACAATTGTAGGTGTTGCTTTTAATGTTACATTTATGCTCTTATGACATGGGGGGGAGGGGGGAGGAGGAGAAGAACCTCTACTAAGTATTTAGGATTAATTTTTTTAGTCGACCTCGATTTAGTAATCCAGGTTTTGCAGGGTATTCACACTGAAGTCATTGAATGTCTTTTTGTACAGACTCAGATTTCCAGTTCTGCTGATTGCGTATACCAAAGCCTACATGAATCTTGTTTTCCACACAGAAAATTGCATATGCAGTAAACAATGAAAACATTTGCTTTTAATAACTGTTACTCTTATCCTGATTTTTAATAGATCCTGGAGTCTACTTCTGCAACTGTGTCTATATAGTCTCAGTATGAGTGGGAAAATACTCCCTGTGACAGGGCCCTGTGTTGCACTCCTCTGGGTGGAAGTTAGGCAGATGCCTTTCTTCTGCAGGGCTTTGAATGTTCAGTGCAGTTAACAGCTTCCATTTGGGACCTTGTAGTCTTCCCTCCCCTCTCTTTGAATGGCATCTTTTTGCGCTAGGGATTTTTTACGTGATTTTGTTAACCATTCTTGTTTTTTTTTTTGGTTTTTTTTTTTTTTTTTTCAGATGGAAAGTGAAAAATCTAACGGCAATTCTACATTTAGCAAACATAGTAATTCCTCTCAAGTGCCAACTCAGTCTGACTCGCAGTAAGTTGGGTTCGCTGATAATGTGATAACAAAATGTATTTACTAATCTTAGAGGGTCACGTGATCTAGTTCTAAATAAAATCTGTCATAGTTTCCTTATTGCAGTATAAAGCCATTTAATTTGAGCCTTTATTTCTTAGACTTCAGAGCAAAATTTATTGTACTTGTACAATTTTATGTGAGTCCTTACAGGTTAGCTTATAATAATTTTAGAGCATTCTGATATATTTATATTTTGCCATGAGTAGTTCTTTCAGAACCATTTTTACTGTGTTGTAAACGGAATAACCTACCTCATTCAGTAGCATTATTTCATGCCATTTTCAACACTCATTTTCCTATTGTGACACTCTCGTGAACTCAGTGTAATTCAATTTCGGTGCTTTCCTGTGCTCCACATCCTGCTTTCTTCTCTGTTTTTGGGGTTTTTTTTTGTTTTGTTTTGTTTTTCCTTTTTAATTCTCCATAATCTTTATTTTCACCAAAGGGAAAATTTGCTTAGTGAAAGAAAATGAACATGCATAAAGTTTCATTTGTGATTTGGGAACCCTTGGTCAAGCCTTTTGTGTCCAGCAGTTAATTTGACTGTAGTGCCACTACCACTTCTTTTATGTTCTTTGTGTGATTGTAAAGCAAGCTGATATGTACAATGCTAGAAGTAGCTGCACTGCCTTGAAATAAACATCTGTATTTAACCTATTTAATTGAAGGATACAATAGAATTTATATCATATAGATATACAGATATCATGATATCATATCATAGAAATAGAGGAGTATATTAAAAAATGTTATTGTTTTAATAGCTTTCCAGCATAAAGGTTTGTAGTTTAAATCAGTCATGATTGTTAATGCTTTTCCAGGTTTTGCTTTTAAAAACTGTGTATTTTTTATGCTGCTTTTTTTCTTGGGGCTGTCATTTTATTTGTGATTGAGTTACTTTCACCTAAAACTAGTCTATTATTTTTCAATAACAGGAGTATTTGCTTTGAAGACTCAGGTCCAAAGTTGGCAGGAGAAATGAAAGATATGGCAGTATGTGAAAAGCTTTCACCTTCTCAGGTATAGTATGAAAATGGTCTTCCTTGTAATCACGTTTTAGACCCTGAATCGAGCAAGCTTCTTGACAGAGTGTAGCATCAGTTTGTTCCTGTATCTGCTAATCACTAGAAAACACGTGCATTTTTCCTAAGAATATTCAGTACTTGCTGTTAACCGTTAGTCATTTACTTCTGTCCTGTGGACCCAATTTATATACTGTGGACCAAATGGACCCAAGAAAGGGGATGAATCTAAGCTCATATTTTTCTGTGGGAAGGATGATGTCATACATAGCATATGTGAAAAATTTTAAGCTTCATTCTTGTTACATTGTTCATATAAGGTATGAACACACTTATAGACAATTACTAGATACATTCACAGACACATTTTAAACTATAGTGAAAATATTCAGGATATCTCAGTTATGTTTTTTCTCTTTTTCATATAGAGACATGCAGAAAGTTCTGCCCTGAAACCCAAAAGGTATGTGTTAATTTCTAGGTTGCTATCTCCCATAAACTATATTGCAAACCATTTGAGTGTTTCTGCATCTACCAAAGAAATGCCACTATTGGGAGGTACGTTTCTTTTCTCTTGTTGCATATTAGAAAAACAGCTTATAAGTTTTGCTTTTGTCCTTATTAAAGAAAATTGGCAGCGAATTTTGATAATGCAAGAAACAAGGAAGAGGAAAAAAAAGAGTCAGATTCAGATGAAAGAATGCCAGATTTCGACACAAATACCAGTGAGGAGAATGAAAGTCCATACACTGTGAATAAAAGGTAAGAATGTTGTTTTTTTTTTTTTTTTAATAAGATCTGTATGGCAATTGCAGTATGTAGTGTTCTCTCTTGTTTGTTTATTTATAATAGAATGTGGGAAAATACTGTTGTAAAAATAACTTTCAAAGAAAATTGGTACTTGAGATTTTTCTTTTTTTGCTGGACATTTCAAATATAGTATAGCAACTGCCATGCAATGGTATTTAATACTTAGAACCAGAAGTCATTTGTGTGAAGATATGAGTGTAATTATCCTATGTACTTTCAAGGGTCAGTTTCCGTTGTTTTTTTAATCTTCAAGACTATGATTTAGACCTGTGTAGGTGTTGAGTGATCCATGTAGAATGATATTTCAGCAGATGTATTAGATCTGTCAGGATTATTTTTATATCTTTTAAATTTAATGTTAAGTGTACTTGTTATGTGTCTTCTTTTTTATTTTTTAAGATTTCTTGAGAGCTTTAAAAATATAGAGCCTATTGGTGAAGGTGGTTATGGGAATGTTTTCAAAGCAACAGCAAAGCTTGATGAGAGAACCTATGCAGTCAAACGAGTTCGCTTCACAAAGTACGTACTGTATATTTACTTCTGTATTTTATATTAGAACTAACTTAATTGAGATTTTAGTGCTTTGTTTTGTCTCTTTAGTAATCCTAGGAGCATTTAAGCAATTTGCATTATTAATTGTCCATTCTTTCTTGTAAACCTCTTTATTTCTAAGTGAAGCTACATATGGCATGCAACTGTTAATTTCTCCATGGACTGGAATAATTTCAGATGCAGCGGTAAAAAAGTAGATTTGTTAAGTTCTACTTTCTCTGAACACACTAGTGCTCTGCTTATTAATATTGCAAAATGTGTTTGAAGAAAACTTGCTGATTAATAGGACATTGAAAGCAGCACTGTTCCTTTTGACCAGTTACATGGAAAATTTACTTATCAGTAATGCATAACAACTGTAATTAGGCAAAACAGAGAAAAATTAAAGTTATACATTTGGTATTTTGTAATTGGAAAATGCTTTATATATCACCCATTATTCTCACACTGTGTTATTTGTCCCTTATAAATCTCAACAGAGAATGATGATCTTATTTTTTTTTTTTAAATAATTTTCTGTAACCAGTACCTAGAGGAGTACTTTATCAGCAGATGAAAATCTTGAGTTTCTCTTAGGTAATCTATTTGAAAAGTTTCAAGTTGTTGGAGATACTTGTCCCTAGCATTGTGTAACTGCACTTCAAATTCTTGTGTTCTTCACAAATATATGTTATTTTCATTTGTATTGCAATCCTGAGAATTATACTAAAAACATTCTACTGATTCTTCAAATAAAGACTGCTGGTCTACTGATGGGTTTGAACGTACTTCACTAAGCAATGTTATAACAACAAGTGCAGGCCAAATTTAATAAAAGTTCTTCCTGAGTATTTGCACTGAATTCTGTAAATGTGAACAAACTTCACCAAGGTGAGAAGAAAACATGGGTGTTTGCTACATTGGTTTGGATACCTAATGTAATTACGCATTGCAACTATCTGCTTTTTGCAGCTTTTTTTGAGTGGGGCTTTCATTCATAATATGGTTAAAACATTTTTGCACTTTGAATAACTGAGTAGATGAAAGAAAAATCACAGAATGTATAACTACAATTTTGAACTTGTATGAAGGAGAATATTATGTTCTTTTTCTAAGTTAATGTAAAACTATCTGTATACTGCTACTTGATATCATGTCTTTTATTTAACCTAGTATTAAATTTTTATAGAGAGATGCCATTTGTTTTTGGTTTTGTTTTTTTTTTTTACCCCCCTTCAAACAGGAATGTAAAGCGTGAAGTAAAAGAACTTGCAAGACTTCAACATGAAAACATAGTGCGGTATTCTTGTAGCTGGACAGGGCATGACCATGTAACTGATCCATTGACAAGGTAACTACAAGATAGTAGTTTGCACTCACAAACTTGTTTACTGTAGTGAATTTAGTGTTGTAAAAAGAAAGGCTGATGATAGGTTATAAATCATTACACAAATATAAATACATACACATACTTACATACTTACCATTAGGAAAAAAGACACAGTACTTTTCAACAGCAGGTCGTATATAATTAAGTATATTTATATCTTCTTTTCCTTGATGAATAAGATACATTATGTAATTTTATCTTTCTCCTCTTTCTTAATATACAGAACTTGCTGAATCTATAGAGGAGTGTAAAATTGCAGAACTCAAAATTTGGGGCTAGAATTAACAAGAGAAACTAAAAAATTGTCTGGCAGTTGGCTGCCAAATTCCTGATCAGAAGTTTCCTTTTTTTAATAAGTAGCTCTCATAGGTTTAATTATTTCTCAAAGTTAGCATTTTAACCATGATGCCTGAAACAGTTTTGCTTGTTGAGATCAGAAATACAAAATGAAATGCTCTTTCATTTAGAGGTACTCTTTCAACTCTAAGAGTTCTGGCAAGACAGTGGTGAGAGTTTTACTCTTAAGTTAGGTTATTAATTTTTCAAAGCTTCTGTGGCAAGCTTTTTTCACTAGCTGTAAATTCATACCCTTCAGATAAGTTGCCACACTTAACTAGAGTCATAAAATATTAATGGATTTAAAATTATGGTTGGCATGATATCTGTTCAGTGTGCTCAGTAAATGAGGAATAAAATGGGAGGAAAAAAAGTCTTGTGTCAAAATCCAACCATTGATATGTTGGAGTCTCAATATCACTTACGCATTTTATATTGAACACTTATTGGGTAAAAGACAGAAAAAATGTCCTCAAAGCTGAGGTCCCAGCCTGGGATTCAACTTAATGCCCTGACCTCAAGACTACAGAGAGTACCGAGCCACTTAGTGCTTGTTTTTACAGTGCCTCAGGTGGCTTTATTTCAGGGCACTCAGATCACACAGTGCAAGGAGGAAAAAGTGGTGCCTCTTCCTCTTCATGTTGTCCTTCCCCTCACCATCTCCAGCCTCAGCCTATCCCATGGGCTGGTGGTGAGGGACCTCTTCTGGAAAGCGTGAGGCTGTCAGACGGGTGAATACATTTCATCTAGATTTCCAGATCTCGGAACTGAGTGAACTAATGACTAATGTCAAAGATGGCAACTGCACCAGAGGATGAAAGAATGGGATCATTCTGGGTAGGTGAGGAAGGCTACTGCTGTGTTTGCTGAGCAGAATACAGAGTACTTCCCAGGGACTTGCAGCAGTTTCTAGAGGGCAAGATGGGAGCTAAGAAAAGTGCTATTTCTTCCTGTATAGGACATGCCTCCAGACGTGAGGGGAGCAGAATTTGGGTGCTCAGACAACTTTCAGTGTGAACAAGGAAGCAAGCAAAACATTGGGAATATTCCAGGTGTACATAGCAACTGAGCAGGGATTCCCTGGTTTGCAGTTCTGTTTATTTGTATCTAGTACAAATTGGTCTAGGATCTTTTTGAAAATCAAGAGACTTGCAGACTTTGTTTTGGGGAAGTCCAAAAATAATAATAATAAACAAAAAGGTTTTTTAAAGAAGAGGAACCTAGGAATCATTGATGGCTTGAGAGGAATTGTATCTTGCCAATTTCAATATGGTATATAATTTTTTTTTGCAGGCAGAAATCAGAAAAAATATTTCTCTGTCTTTTCATCCAAATGGAATTATGTGAACAAGGGCCATTGGATAACTGGATTGAAAAGAATAGAAAAGACCCAAAGTATCACAAGATGGCACAAAACAAATTTTTACAAATACTGAAAGGAGTGAAATATATTCATTCTGAAAAGTTAATTCATCGAGACCTCAAGGTAAGTAGGATAGGTAATTAAAAAAAATTAGATAAAAATAGTACTTATTGGAATTTCATAAAATGTTACATTGTTCTTGTCTTTGCTTAGTCTATTATGTACCCTTGTAGTGTTCCTCTTCTGATATTGCTAGTGATTAATTTTTTTTCACCAACTGCCTGGGCTTCATCCTAAAATCAGAAGGTAAACTGGAGCATCTCAGAATGTGCAGTAGTTCAAAAAATCAGTAGTCATCAATTAACAGACATTTTCAGTGTATTACATGTTACTGGGTCACAAGACTGCCTATTGGAAAAATAAATACTAACTTTACTGCATAAAATAATTAAAAGAAAGAAAGTGAAAGGTTGAGTCTAGGAAGTTTGCTCTTGCCATATTGTAAAGAGATAGTCTATCTATCCTAATACATACTGTATTTGATAACAACATACTCTAATTGCTCTTGTCTCACGGATGCATACAAATATTTGAATGCTACTTTTTTGGATAGAATTTCAGTCTCTACAAGTGCACAATTATAAAAAGATTTTATTTCAATACAAAGATTATAAAGGACAAAGTTGCAAGCCTTCAGGGCTTCGTATGCCAGCTATAATGTTGCTTACAGAGTTTTAAATCTCTTGCTTTGTGAGAAAGTCATTGGTGTGGTGGTGTTCCTAAAAACAGCTGTAGTGGGTCACATTAAATGTTGATGTAGGATGCTCTTCTCCTCATATAGTGGCTAATTCCAAACAACTAGAGTATTAGAGCTGAGAGATGATACAGTAATGCTGTCCTTGATGCATATTCCCTGGAGGCCCCATCCCAGGAGGTGTTCAAGGCCAGGCTGGATGGGGCTTTGAGCAACCTGGTCTAGTGGAAGGTGTCCCTGCCCATGGCAGGGGGGTTGGAACCAGATGATCTTTAAGGTTCCTTCCAACTCTAACTATTCTATGATTCTATGATATTCCCTTCCTCTCAAGACTTCCAGTAACCTGAAGTTTATGGACTTCTTAAGCCAAAGATTGAAATATTTTGCATTCATAGTGTAGTTCCAGATCGTGTTCACTGCCCACTCGTAGAATCCTGTCTTATGGACAGATATGCTACAATACTGGAACGAACCACAAATATACACTCGTTATTTTCCCTAGATGCCTGGGAAAAAGAAGCCTAATAAGTGCCTTCTCTCCTCACCCATTAATTCTTAGCTCTTCCCACTCTATGGGCTTTGTATTTTCTTGCTCTTTCAGTCCTACTTTATTTTCATCTCAGCTCAATCTCCTACTATTCCCTGTTCCTGTGAATCTGTTGCCCCAGTCCTTTATCCATGGCATCCGGTTGCAACCTGCTTTCAAGTCCTATTGCTAACTTGCCTGTCTGCATTTGAATTTAGGAACTTTTCTCCCCACTTTGATCTGCTGTCAGCTTAGATGCTTGGCCATCTGAGATCTCCATGTCCCAGAATGAAAGCTTCAGGATAGGTTCAAGCTGAGATTAATCCCATTTGTGCCTGGTGTGAACGGAGTCTTCAAATAGTGTAGCCAGGTATAGGTACTGTATTAAATGTGTGTGGACGTGGTCAAACTTGAACAGAAGAACTGCATTGGGATGCCTGTAGTAAGGCCTAACTCTGCAGTTGACTTAGCAGATAATCCTGCTGTGCCCAGGAGAAACTATGATTTCAGTGGCATTCCATGTGAGCCTAAATGCTTTGCCCAAGTGTATCAAATCCCAGGGCTAGGACTGAATACTAAAAAGCACTTCTGGATAGGAAATGTTATGTGCACAATGTATTTGAAGAGCACTAAAGCATGATACAGTTATGACTGAGTTGGTGGAAAAAAAAAAGTTGCAGTTACTGTGGCATGTACTACTTTAAATTTAGTTTGTGTTTTTAAAAATTAATTGAACTTTTTTCTGTTTCCCACCCCATCAGTCTCATAATGCTAATTTCTGTGAACAATTACCAAATTTTATGGGGAGCACTTCTGTGGCTGATTATGCTTGACAACACACCTTTGTCATATGGTGATTATTTTTTTTTTCCACTTATAGCCTCAGAACATATTCATATCACATGAAGATAAAATAAAAATAGGCGACTTTGGTCTTGTGACTTCTGTGGAATACGGGACACTGACTGGGAACAGAGGAACACAATCATATATGGCACCAGAACAGGTAATTATCCTGCTATATTAGTGTCTCTGTAACTAGATTTGCATTATAAACTCAGCATTGGATGTTCTCAATCCTAATCTCAGTACTAAACCAAGTTGCCTAAAGTTCCCTGGTATGACTCTATACAAGGCTAAATGTGTTCTGGAGAAAGCTGTCTGCAAGTGTGGCGATTTTATTTCACTGTGCTAACCTACAGGGTCTGACACTGCGTGCTGCAAGGAATGCTCTTGCAAAACCAGGCTGCCAGCCATGTATTTCAATTTGAATTTAGGACCTCTGTTAACTGTGGCACTGGAGTCCTTCTATTTGTTTCATTATTTGTGACAGAGAGATATTGGCATGCCTTATCTGTATAGGTCTGTAGAAGTCTTGATTTCAGTCTGTTTAATGTGACATAATAGTCGCTATTTAACAGGTCTGTAGCAGAAAGGGTTAACGGCTAATAATAAGATCAAGTAGGGACAGTCCTGTAGCCTTGGGGTGGAAATTTCTACTGACTTAAAATTTTGTTTTAAGGAGAGCTGTCTACTTGGATTTGATGTCTATATTGTTCTTGTTCTAATCTTTGTAGGTCGGGGACAGATATGGAGAGGAAGTAGATATTTACGCACTGGGATTAATCTGGTATGAAATTCTTTCAGCAGCCAGTCGTCATGAGAAAAGCAAGGTATGTAATCTTTAAATTAAAAAGACTCAGTCACTGTTTTGCCTTGCTGCTGGTATTGCGTGCTAGAAGTAATCTGTATACCTAGAGTACTGTCTCTATTTGCATCTTCCCCTTTGTTCTTTTCTTCAAGACCTGTAAGTCCTCACACCTCGGTTGAAATGTAATAACTGAAGTAAAGAAACATTACTAGTTTTATTCACTTATGTCCTACTGACACACACATTAAAGCTGAGCATGCTAAAGAATAATGTCTAGCAAAAAATATTTAAAGTTTCTGATAGATCTTTTTGTTTGATCTGAATATTTGAAGGGAATATGTTTCTAATTTTAGAAAATAAAAATTATGAATGGGAGAGTTTTGTCTCTGCCATGCTCTTGTCTTCACTGCACAGCGGAGCAAGAACAAAGTTTCTATAAAGCCCAAACACTTGCAGTTTTCCAAAATAAAAACAAAAGTGATTTGGACTATGTAGCTTTAATTGAAAAAGATGTTACTTCAAAAAGAAAAGCAGTGTTAAGATTTTTTTGAAAAGGTGTCTTTTGGTTTTTGTTGGTACTTTGAATATTCTTAGTGTAACAGCTCATACGCTCAAACCTATGTATTTGTAGGACAGCGATGCAGCTGCTGCGTATCTTGTCTAAAATAATTTCAAGATATATGTACATGGTTGGACCCAGAGGCTCTTGAACACTGTTAGCTTGGTCCTGTTGCCAGTATGAGAAAACCACACCAATGTGTCTCTTCCACTCACAAGTTCAACTTGGCTTTGTTTAGCTACCTTGTAGTATTTTCTGAGACATCTGGTTCCTGCTCACAGCTGACTGTGCAAGTGTGTCCACAGTCCCACAGTGTTTACAGTCAAAAGGGCAAGACCAATTTTTTGGTCTGGTTTCCTTAAAGCATAAAAATCTTCTGTCTGGAGGCAGGTGGGGAAATCAGGTGAGTGGAAAGTCCTAGGATGATCTTCAGCTGCTCCATCAGCTTAAAAAATAATTCCGGTTAACAGAGCATGATAAACTCTGTTGTATGGTGCTGGCAAGCCCTGCTGAAAGAACATCATGCAAAGGTGAAGGTGATGATTGTGAGCTGAGTAACCGGTTTAGCTGATGATCACCAGCAGGTAGGGTCACAGGCCTAAACCTACTGCTGAAGAGCAGGAAAAAAATTGAAGTTCATGAGAGCTGTTGTTTTACTGGATATTGGTTAGCATCCATAAGACTAGCTAATGATGCATAGCTAAGCGTGCAAGAATATGCCCGTCATCTTCTCCAGGCACACATTATACTAATTAACAGCAAAGTGAATGATGTGGACTGCTCTGTTTACCTGGAAAGCCACATCATGTGGAAAAACAGAGTTGTTACCCAGGAACAGTTTCTGAAAGCATATAATTAGAAATCCTCTATACGTTAGTTGCTTTGAACTCCATATAGTGTTTTCTGCTGTGACATAGTGTCGTGGTTTGGCCTCAGCCAGCATCAAAGAACCACACAGCTGCTCGCTCGACTCCCACAGACGTGGGAAAAATCGGCAGAAAAAGGCAAAACTCGTGGGTTGAAATAGTGCAATTTTAACAGAATAGCAAAAGGGAACAGGAAAGAAAAACAGTGACACCGGTAAAGGGATATACAGACGCGATTACAATACCGCCGCGCACAGACCGGACCCGCACCGCCGCAGCCGCCCCCGAGTGGCGACCCACTGCCCGGCTAGCGCCTCTCATAGCCCGGGCACGGTCAAGTGGTATGGAATACCCGCCCCCTGCCGCCTCCTTGGGGAAATTAACCTCATCCCTGCCGGAACCAGGACACATAGAAATAAGCGTGTGGTACTGAACAAGGTAAAAGAGAGGAAGTACACCTGCTTGGCTTGCAAATAATAACATCTAAAGTAGGAAATTTAGTCACACGTCACTGTAGAGGGTGAAGCTTTTAAGCTTAAAAAGGGACAACAGTTAATGAAAAGACCATAAAAACAAAACAAAGTACAACAAACTGTTTACAGTTACTTTCTTTTTGAAGCCTCACCTTTTTTGTAATTTGTATTTTCCTAATTACTCCAGTAAATTATATCAGTCATAAAATGAGATACAAAATATAATCAATGAAAACATACTGAAAATGTTCACTTTCATGAATTTCAGGTATGGAATGATGTTAGAGAAGGTAAACTTCCAGACAGCTTCACCAACCAATTTCCAACGGAGGTACGGGATTTTAATGCATTATTTCAGTTAGTTTATGTACTCATAAAAAATAATTTATTGATATTTTATTTCTTTTTGCAGGCACCCATAATCAAAAAGATGCTTTCAAGAGACGCTTCAGGAAGATTCTCTGCATCTGAAATACTTGACCTTTGTAAGTCAAAAAGACATAAAGACAACTCATTTAAAGCTCATACACAGTAAATGCCCCTTTAAAAGGCTTTCAGACTGTGTTTAAATCTGGAGTCTGATGTCTGTTGAAACTGATGAAAAGTCACAAATGTCAGAAGCAACAAGACAACTTAGGATATGTCTCTTCCTTGGTGTTTCGCCTTCCTGCCGCTGAAGAGCTCATCAGCCAAAAGGGTCACATCCACCATTCACGCCCATCAGCTGCAGACTAGGACAGCGTATTTCTGCAAGCAATCACTTGTGATTTTTACCTGGAAACACAGGTTGTTGATTAGCTGAACTATACTTTACAATAAGTACAGGAACCTAGTCCTTGTCTCCTGGAAGATTAAGTTGATGTGGTGCTAACTGGCCTGTGGCAAATCCCTGTATGCACGCTCTTAACACGCGCTGCATCCATTATCAGTTGAGGTTATCTATTGCTTTCTGTGGAAGAAGTGCTGTCTTGAGGTATGTGAATCAAACCTTTCTGACTTGTTCAGTGATGTTTTTAATAATTACTAGAATGCTCCCATTAATACCAAGACTAATTTTTGTAGAAAAGATACTAGGAATAGGTGTCGGTTATTCTTCACTGAATTTCAGTTCTTTAAGGTGAACTTTATTGTCTCTACACATCTGTTGAACACTTAGTACCTTCAGTGCTCAAGAATTTAAAAATACATACTTTGTAAAGAAAGCACTCTGAGAATTTTTCTCAGAAATCTAGTTTAGATTTGTTCTAAACTTTTGAAAACCTTGGAGTTTGATTTTTTTTTTTCGGAAAGGAACACCTAAGGTGCTCTTAATATAGGAAAACTCTCCAGTTTCCTCAGTAGTAATCATTTTAAATCCTGTGCTGAGAGAGCACCTTAAAAATTCTCTCCCATACTGCTAGGTTTTAATCCCTTATTGTAATACTGAGGCATGCCTAACCCTTAACAAGTGTACTGAATACCTCTGATGGCCTTATTGTCAGCCCCCCAAAAATAACAGCAGTTTGCCTGTGACTCTTTAGTTATATACTTCAAAGAGTTCAGACTTGCCTGGATTGGAGCAATTGTGTGTGTGGTGGTAGGGAGCAGGGAGAAAAGACAGGCACATTAGTCCTTCAGATGCTTGTCTTTGAGCTGTATCCTGTCAAACTATTCATTGTCCTGGAGCCCACATACATCCATAAAGGCAAGCAAACAGATTTCTGAGCAGAAAAATAGCTACTATGTGTAGTAAAGTACTGTATGCTTTTTCTGAAATGTTAAATGGGTTAAAAGTGGGTGCTTGGTTAAAAGGAATAATATAAATAAATGCACAGTAATTTTTACATTCTTATGGAAATTATTGCTGATCTGCTGCAAGTATTTGTTGCTAAATAAGCATCTGATTTTACATCCTTTTGTAAAGCCTGAAGTTGGTTTTTTTTTCCTCCTTATCATGAATCACAAATACATAGAGCATTTCACTATTCTGGGCTAGTTAATATTTCTTTGCAGTGGCCAAGATCTGAGAGAAATGATATCCTGACACAAAATACCACTAGTTCCACTTCCTCTTCCCTTTCACACACAAATCTAATCTTATTACATGAAAATTGCAATGTGACAAACTTTGACTGAATATCCTTTACAGTTCTTGGACAAAGCACCCAGATTACCATTACCTTCTTACTGTTAGGTAATATTGAGCTTGTTCCAGTAGTTTTTGATACTTTTTTTTCCGTAGTATTTCTATACTTCAGCAGTACCTTTCTATTAGTGACTGTTTACAGTAGCAACTGCTGTTCCCTAAAAATAAAAGGTCTATTAAAATGTATTTTTATATTTAAAAAACCAAACAACCCAACAACATGACCTGATGCTATTTAGTTATGCAAAATATGCACCTTTACATACAACAGAATATTGGTTCCAATAACATCACTATAACGTTTCACAAGCTTTTTTTTTTCCCCACCAGGTCTAAGGTAATAAGAAAGAAAAAAGGCTGATGTTTAGTCATGTCTGTAAAGATGAAAAAAAAAACTGTTTAACACATTATACAACAGAGTAACTAGCCAATATTTATTCCCTTACTCAAACTCGAATTTTATTATCAGCTGATATTTTTCAATTGGGCAGGGCATAACCAAAGACTGTGGAACGCTTAACCTGCTTCTCAATTATGGTACTTTGATTATAAATGCAAAGTTTAAATTCCTATTAAATTGTGCATCAAGCAGAAGATCCACAAGATGCTTCAGAAATGTGAGTTTAACCTGTCAACGTAACTATTCTTCTGCATACATTGGTGTGAATTTCTTCAGTATGGCACAGCTCTGGACCTTCTAAAAAAATATTATGAACTATACATACTTATTTAGGACTCCTTCCTTTAGAAAGGTCTTAGTCATGATCTGCAGCACTGCTTCCAGGGCAGTTTGAAGATAAATCTTCAGAGTCTACAGGATAAGCAGAGAAAAAGTGAGTAATTCCAGCTCAGAGGAGGGAAAAAAAATAAGTTGTTAGAATTATTTGAAGAATTCACGTAGAGCAGATTAAATAGAATTCAAGAAGGTTTGCAAGTTATTCCAAACTTTGTTTTAAAACACTGAACACAAATTCTAGCCTCTTTGGTGCAGTGAAACTGGATAGTGTTCTGTTTCAGAAACACCTGCAAGTTTTTGCAGCTTTTTATGGTACTAGTTTTAAGATCTGAATTTTGTTTTCTCAAAACAAAATTAATATGAATACCAATTGAAATAAATGCCAATCTGGTTGGAGTTTTTGTGTGTGTGCGCATGTAAACACCTAAAAATAGGCTTATAATCAAAACGTCTAAAGCTAAAATGCAAAAATCAGTAGCCTAGAAGGAAAAATTGCTACATAAGTTTAAAAGAATGCAGTAAGAGAAACATAAATGATATATTATACTATTTGAGTCTAGCTGCATAAGCAAAGTAAAACACTTACAAGATTAGTATAATCTCACCTTCGTAAGTTGTTCCACACCAAATGCAATAGAAGTGTTCTTCTCTCAAATAGGCAGTCAACATGTGTAGCTTTTCTGAGACCTAGAAATATTTACAGGTATGCAATGATCTGGAGTTCATGTAACAGAACAGTTTGAGCTACTAACTTTGCTAAAATAGATTGTGTAACCTTTTGCTATGGAAAAGCTACACAATGCTCAGTAAGGCATGAAGTTTCCCAAATTTGTAGCAGATGATACAGGAATTCATGATCTCTGGAAACGTAATAATGGCTGTTGTTTGCTCATCCTTCTTTCCAGCTAAGAAACCTGCACTGAGAGCTATAAATATTACCTAGCTACCTTATTTCAAGTGTATGATATTTTTGGTGTAATTTTTCACACCTAATCTCTCCAAATCAAACACATAAGGCTAACAACAGCTGTGTAATCTAGTTTGTAAAAAATGTGACTTTCCAGTGGCCATCTTGAGCTAGTCTGTGAAGCATTTTCAGAAATGACTTAGTGATTCTAAAATTCAACCTAAGACTGATGGCATCCAAAATTAAAATTCAAAAGCAAGTAACTTTGGTCAACTATGTGATCTTGCATATCTTGGCTAAGACAAATAAATGTTTAGAATTTAATTTCTACACTACTTTTTCCAAAGATCAGCTTCAAAACAGAGGAGCAATAAATCAGTGGTTTAATGTTTTGTATTTTATCATATAACTGCTATAAAAAAAAATCATTGCTCTATGATTGCAAAGAGGCCGTTCACTACAGCTTGGAAAATGACATGTATACATACATCCTTTATACATGTATGTACACATACTTTTTAAAAGGAATATTAAATTTAATTCTGAATCAAGCCATTAATTTAGTTGCAGAGCTTACACTTAAGCTGGAGCTTGTGCATTCATCTTCCTTGTCTTCCTCATCCTTTTTGTCTTCCTCCTCAGGTTCTAGCCAATACCAAGTCTCCCTGGGAACATCAATATCCTTAAATAATGAAGGATTTAATTGAAAATTAGCTGCCTGTGTAGGTTTTCTTGGAGGATGCTGGATAAAACCAAAAAAAACCATAGGTCTCACTTTTTGCATATCTAATTGCTGGCAGGCCCTCTGGCTTTTTCGGAGGTCCCCTTCCATCTTACGTTCTTCTTGTTTGTTTTTGAATCTTATTCTGTTAAGAAAAAGTAGATAGCTAAAATAAGCAGGTAGACAAACACTGAGATGCATTATAGTCAATAGCTTTTCTAAAATAAAAAATCTAAGATTCTAGCCTTACTAATTCTCCCACATCAGGACAATGTTGAAGTTAAAAAGTCCTTCTGACTGTTTCTGTGGGAGCACACATGTGCTTCTTGGCAGTTATACCTTCAAGACAGTGCTTTTTTAATCACACTATACTGAACACTGTTTTTTCATCAGGCTTTCATAAGACATGAAAAAAGTGGTTCACTACATATCTGCAAAATATACAGCCTTCCCTAGGCTTTCCTTCTCCACAAATAGCAAGCAAATCAGGAGAAAATAAAAACAATACCTAAACCTAAACAAATTTTCTCTGATTTTTAAAACCATTGTAGCAACATTGCTTACGATTATCTGTGGATTTTATATTAAAAAATATTATATGGTTCTCCAATTTAAATAGTTGCAAATGACAGGACGAAAGTTAGTATGCATATTTTTTGCATTACAAACATTTACAAAAATAAATGAGGCAGCAAACGCTTTTAGCCTTACAGTGTTCATCTGCTTTTGCTTTAGAACTGAGAAACAATTACTCTGTATTTCAACTCTTACCTCTCATTCAAAACATTAAAAAATAGTAACACGTTAAAAGAATAACCAAACTTAAAGCATAAAAAAAATCATTGTTTAGACATTGCTTGGAATATCAGTTACATCATTTTACCTGAAATGATCTGCAGCTTGTTCATTTGCTTGTTTTTTCATATGTAGTTTTTGTCTATAGTTTTCCAGTTTTTCTTCAGCTTTTCGCTTTTTTAATTCCTCGTGACCAAGCCCACTTCTGCCTACATAAGTTCAAAAGATGAATGTAAGCAGTTGAGAAGCTCTGATACCCAACTAAGACATTAGGAAGTATCACAAACCTGTTTTTATGTTCAAAGGAATAGGTTCAACAATGCCTTCTCCTGTAAGGGAAAAAATAGGCAAATTTAAGAAACCAGGTCTTTCTCAAACTATGATTTGTGCAGTATTTTCAAGTAGGCAAGCTGCTTTTGCCATTAAATATGTACATTTTCTTGTGACTTTGTTGCCTGGAAGTTGAAAAATCCCCTATCAATGTATGTTTAGTGCATTACAAATGACCCAGCTGAACTGGACCTCCCTCTTTTTTGGCTTGTCTGCCAGATTGCTATATACCTTTTTCAGGATGCTATCCAACTGAAAGAAAATGGTGTTGACTTGACAAGTATAACAAACCTGTGATGAAGCTTTATTACAGCCTTCTGTAGCATTTTTCACTCTAGAATTTCACAACCTGATAAAGATGAAGGAAAAAAAAGAAAATGTCTGGGCCAGTTCATTTGCCAATTGTCTGCTAGAGACACGTGGAACTGGCACAGCAGTTATCGATGCTTTGTTTTACTGATTTTACTTCATCTATTAAGGCTTCATAAGGGCATGCCAGTGCACACTATTTCTTCTTCAGAATCTAACTACAAATTCAAAAAGAGGGGTTGATTTTTTTTGAACACTATTAGCTTTGCAAGACCATCAAAACTTCCTTAATGCAATTCCTGTAGACATGCAAATACGGATGCGCGTTTACTGAGCAGCAGTACCACTGCTTAACTCGCGTCTCTTGATAGTCTGTACCACTTTTATTTCAACTTTTAGAAATCTGCTCTCATCTTTTCTTCTGCCACTACACGTTCACAGTTCAGTAACAGTAGGGCTCTCAGAGACGCATCTATTGACCCTGTCTACAAATGAAGTAGCACCTACAGTCTGTAAAATATAAAGGTACACCTGTATATAGGCACACACTTCCAAATAGCGACAAGCTTACCGCTTTTGCCAAGGGCCTGGCCGCTTTTGTAGCCCATCTTCTGGAGCAAAGCAAAACCTTTGTTCTCATTGCCCAACGCACTTTTCAATACCAAGTCACGTCTCTCTTTTTCTTCTTCTTTTATACTCTTCTGTCTGTTCTTCTCATTGGCTTCTTTTTGCTTTTCTTCCTTCTGAATAGCCTCCTTCATCCGCCTCACCATGGGCAAACCTGGCCTTACATCCTGTCTAAGAGTTAATAATTCCAGCAAATATCAGCACTTTCTTTTGTTTTTAATTTACACGCTTACAATCACTCAAGAGGGGAAAAAAAGCCACCTACTTACTTAATAAATAAATCGGACATATAGTCTTCCTCTTCATCGTCCTCCATGTTTAGCACGCATGCCCCGTTCCGACCCCTTCCTACGAACACCGTCAGGCCGCTTTACCACGCATTTTATTTCTCCGCGGGTTACCTGAAATGCAGAACCCGCAACATAAACTTGCCGCTCGGCTCGGCCGCGCTCGGCAGCCGCCGGGAGGCTGAAGGGGTACGGCGCTGCCGGACGAAAACGCGCCAACCCGGGGAACACCGGGCCGCCACCCCCCCCCTCCGGGGCACCCGCGCCAGGCTTCACGCCCACCGCGCCTTTTTCGGGGCTCCGCTACCGCCGGATACCGGCGCCCGCGACGCCTCTCATCCCCCGGACGCCTTCGCCCGCTGCCAAGGCGCCCGCAAAGCCGCGGGGGAGCGGAGGGAACCCGCGCACTCACCCACCTCCGCTCTCCCGGCCCGGCGCTTGCGCGCATCCGCCCACCCCCGCCCGCCGGCGCCTGCGCGCCTCCCGCTTCCTGCTGCGCGGTCGCCGGTGCCTCCGCGCTGCTGAGGTGCGTCGGAGCCGGCGCCGGGCCTGGGGGCAAGGCCGCCGGTTCCTTCCTTCCTTCCTTCCTTCCCTCCCTGCCGGCCGGCCGGGCCAGGGCACGGCGGGGGTTGGAGCAGCCAAACCCGCCGGTAACGGACTCGGGGCGCGGCGGCTGAGGGGGCGCGTGCGGCGGAGGGTCCGTCCACCCCCCCCCCACCCCACCGGGGGCCGCGGCCGCGCTGTCGCGCCGCCCGGAGGTGGCAGGACGCGGCCGCCGCACGGTAGGAGCGTCAGGCGCGCGCCGTGGCCGTTAACGGTGGCGGGCGGGCGGGCGGTGTCGGCCCCGAGGGTGGGGGCTGTGGTGGAGGGGGCCGGTGGGTCCGCGCTTCCCCTCCGCGGCTCGGCTCGGCGCCGCTGCCTGCCGCGGCCGGCTGCCCCGAGAGGAGAGGCGGCGGCCGGTGTCTGCGCGGGTGCGTGGGGTTGGTGGTGGGGTGTGTGTGGAAGGCGGCGCGCTTCTGGCTGGGTTTTTGGCATTCTCCCTTTCCTGAGGAATGGGCGTCTAGCGAGCGCTGTGCTGCGGTCTTGAGGCGTTACTTCTTGAGGGGGTCTTTGAACCAGGCAAGGGGCGCTGGGAGAGGTGCTGCGGCTTATTAAGGTAACCGATGCAGGTAGAAGTACCCGGGCAACAAAAGCCTTTTCACCTGAGGCAGCTCTTCGGGAGGATGTCACTTCCCCTAAACTTGCCCGTTTTTCATCTTTCTCCACTGAAGTGCATGCGTGATGGAGATCCGAGTAGTGGATTTATGCTACAGAAAAACAGCTGGAGAATAGAAAGGAACTTTAGTACATCTGAATGTTTTATAACCTCTGTAATGCTTCAGCCTAACTTACTGGATCCTATTTGACTTTGGTAGGCTTTTGATCTGCATCCTGTGGGAGGTAACGGTGTATTTGTTGCTTGTAACATGTACAATAAGACCCAGCCCTTGCTAGAATCAGTACAACTTGGTAGGCGTGTTTTGCTGAATTTTGGAGCAAAACTTTGGCCAATGTGGGTGAGCTTTGGGTTGCCTACCTGCATAGCTGTATGTTAGACTCTGGGTCTTCAGTCAGTTGAGTATTTGTGTAATTGTTCTTGTATCTGATCCCTTGTGCTTCAGTGGCACAGCTGAATGTATGTGCAGATTTGGTAGCTCAGAGCTTGTGTTTCCTAAATTTAGATGAAGAGGTAAGGGAGCGTGTGGAAAGTATATAAGGGGTTCACGGCTCTAAAGGCCAGGGGAAAACTAGGACCTTTATCTGGAGAGGAACAGGAACAGTATGACAGCTGTGCTGTCATATGGTAATCCTGTACTGTGCAGGTGTGATGAGCAGTGTAGATATCTGGGATGATATCCAAAGAATCATAGTGCCGTCATTCATTGCATTTCTCTCTGTTCTTATGTAAAGGTGTTTTGAGGCAATGAGTCTGTGCCATATTGACAGGCAATACCTCCTTTCTTTATGACTTAAAAAAAAAGCCAGAAGATGTGGGCGGATGGCCCAGAAGGCCAACCGCATCCTGGGCTGCATCAAAAGAAGTGTGGCCAGCAGGGCGAGGGAGGTGATTCTGCCCCTCTACTCCACTCTCGTGAGACCCCACCTGGAGTACTGCGTCCAGCTCTGGAGTCCCCAACAGAAGAAGGACATGGACCTGTTGGAGCGTGTCCAGAGGAGAGCCACGAGGATGATCCGAGGGCTGGAGCACCTCTCCTATGAGGAGAGGCTGAAGGAGTTGGGGCTGTTCAGCCTGGAGAAGAGAAGGCTCCGGGGAGATCTTATTGCGGCCTTTCAGTACCTAAAGGGGGCCTACAGGAGAGCTGGGGAAGGACTTTTTACTAGGGCATGTAGTGACAGGACAAGGGGGAATGGCTTCAAACTGGAAGAGGGCAGGTTTAGATTGAACATTAGGAAGAAGTTTTTCACTTTGAGGGTGGTGAGGCACTGGCACAGGTTGCCCAGAGAGGTTGTTGAGTCCCCATCCCTGGAGGTGTTCAAGGCCAGGCTGGACGTGGCCTTGGGCAACCTGGTCTAGTGGGAGGTGTCCCTGCCTATGGCAGGGGGGTTGGAACTCGATGATCTTCAAGGTCCTTTCCAACCTAAACCATTCTATGATTCTATGTCTTTGGAGGTGTCGGGGAGGGCTGTATGTGCTTCCATATGTGGCTCTTCCACCTTTGCTGATCTGTTGCTGGAGGTGTATGCAATGAAAAAGACTATAATTCAAATTACAAACAGCAGGGAACAAACTTAGCATTACAGACACTGAGATGCTTTAGTTTCATCAGCACCAAATCAGTAAGGTAAATTTAGAATCATACTACCAACTATAGTTGTAATAGTAACATGTCACCCTTTACTACTGCATAATCTGGGGACTGTTTAAAAAAAATTAAATTATTTCATTTAAATCACTTCGTTTGACATAAAGAATGTGTTGGGTTTGACCATGAATGAGGAAACAGCTTGGAGCACTCGAGAGCACAAGTGGAATGGTACAGCTGTCGAAAGATGATGTCTTACATAATACTCCGTAGCTGCTTTGCTTTGCTTTTTCTGTTTTGCCCGAGATCCTAGTTTCAGCATCACTGCATTCAGGTTTTGGGGTTGTCTTTTTTTTTTTTTCTTCTGGTTTTCTTTTTGCTGAAGATGGTTGGCTTTATTTTGTGATTTTTAGATAAGTTTTGGGTTTTTTCTAGCTGTTCTGCATTAAACAGCTACACTTTGTTTAAATGTGGTTTGCTAAGGTTAAGTTGTCTGCAGAGTGTTTGCTTACAATGATAGTGTGCTTTCAGTAGTGCTTTGCTGCTACCCCCCATTCACTGTTTGAGCAGGATCTTGGGTGTTTGATCTGTAGTATTTTGGCTGTTGGGGAGACTTGCAGTCATTTGGCTGCTGCTTGTATTCCAGCCTGTCACACATAAGGCTTGCTGGGTTTCAGAGGGCTTAGAGCAAGGCTAGTGGGATCTGGGAAGTCTTAGGTCAGTGGTGCCAAATGCTGTCACTGTTCCTGCTTCTCTCAAATTTGTGATGGGTGGAAAATCCTACTTGTGGTAGGCACATTTCTTTCTCACCTTGTCTGTTGAAGATGTTGAGAAGTGGCCAGGTTCATGCCCAGGCTTCGGGAGTGTTGTCAAGAGTCTTGATTAGGGACAATCCTTATGCTGTTTTATGTAAGAGGAGATGGTGAGATGACTCCTTTATCTCTTTTACATGGTTTTCTTTTTTTCTTTAAAAAGGGACGTCAGTATATTTTTCTTGGCTAAGAGTTAGCACCCTGAAGTTGCCTGTAGGTACTCTTTTTACAATTAACAACTCTGTTCCTTGAAACACCAATGGATGTTGTAAATATGCGAGTAGTTTTTAAGTAAGACTGCTTAGCTAAGACAAGTCTAGGCAGGCTGGAGCAATGATACTGTAATTTATAGATTTCATTGTCATATTTTAATTTGATTTTCAAAGCTTTGTACTGTTGTACTACATACTAATATTTTTATTTTTATTTTAGAGTTGCTACACAAATTTACAATAAAACTGGAATTTAACCAGTTATGGAGCTGGCTCATAGTTTGTTACTGAACGAGGAAGCGTTAGCTCAAATCACAGAAGCAAAGAGACCGGTCTTTATCTTTGAGTGGTTAAGATTTCTGGATAAAGTGCTGGTAGCTGCTAACAAGGTAATTTAATGTTGTTTTCCCCTTCTTTCTAAAACATTTGTATTAATTTCATGGTAGAGAAAGTTGACAGGTAATGGCCAGGTGATAACTGTATGATTTCAGATTTAGCCTGCAGAGCCTCTATTAGTTTGTAGCGTTTAAGTGTTTAATTGTAGGCAGTCAGTGTGACTCTGTTATATAACACGTAGCTTGGTTTGAGTTCTTCACTGTTGTATTTGGAAGGCAAAATCTTCCCTCACAGAGTAGGGATTCTTGATGTTAAAGAGGATTAAAAGATGTTCTAGGCAGGTATTACTGTATTTTTAGTAAGTATTTTTAAAAAGTAAAAATTAAATAGGGTAACAGCTAATTCTGAGGATTTGATATCTCTCTCTGCTGTTGAATGTATGTCAAATCTCTGTGAGACAAGCAATTTGCTGAATTACATACAAGTGGGAGTGGTATGAGATTTACTTCAATCTCCTGTAGGTTTTTCTGAGTGTTGGAGGCAAGACACAGGATTAAATTACTTTTCTTTTTTATTAATTTTTGGTCCATTAACAGACTGATGTCAAGGAAAAGCAGAAGAAACTTGTAGAACAGCTAACAGGACTCATCAGCAGTTCCCCTGGGCCACCTACACGAAAACTACTAGCAAAAAATCTTGCTGCTCTCTACAGCATTGGAGACACATTTACTGTTTTTCAGACGCTTGACAAGTGTAATGACATCATCAAGAGCAAAGATGATACTGCAGCCTACCTGCCCACGAAACTGTATGTTTAATATTATTAGGAGAAGGGGAATAATTTTTAAGCAAAGAATCTGCCTGTATGTGTGCACATTATGTTTACTTATATTTTGCCTGCTTAGCTGAAATTTACACATACTTGATATATAGCAGAGAAAAGAACAGGAATGAGATTGTGCAGGGCAGGACTCAAAGGTGACACATACATTGCGATTGGAAAATGAGATGCTTTCCTCTAGGCAAGGGGGTATCTTATGTTTCTTCACAAGTTTATGTCATGGAGAGGATAACAGTTGATTAAATAATGCAATGAAGAAATTCCACTGGTGGGATTATTGCTGATTGGGCTCAGGTACACCATTTAAGATGGAACCTGCAGATTGTCAAACAAGAGCATTATGTGTGCCAAATGCTCAAGTTTTGTTTTGGTGTTTGTTTTTTTTTTTTCATTCAAAACACACCTGTTTATATTCCCCTACTGTAGATACACTGCACAAGTTTCTCAGAGTCTGTACACTTGGATGTGTGTGTGCATTATGTGTGGTACAGTTCATCTTTATGTATAGGAGCAGTCTTGCTGGTAGGAATTTGGTTAATGCCACAAACAGCATCTGCTGAAACTGTTCTTAGCACTTTCCTAAACTTACTGCTTCATCTGTTCACAGTGTCTAGTGAACTCCAATTTGTGCTCGCCTTCAGACATTATCATAACGATTTTATTTAACAATAAAATCCGAAATAGTCACCATTTGGGCAGAAACTGCCCTCCTTTTATTTGAAGCTGTTTCAGCTCTGTGAGGGACTTGTATAAGTGGGGACGGTTTTGTGCTATATAACATGCTCTGAAACTTAGGCTACCAACTCCAGTGGTAGTCCACAAGGTTTTTTACTATGTGATTACAAATTTCAGTTTTTGATGTTTGTGTAGAAGAATTGCGTAGGAGACATGCCTGTTAAGGGGTAGGCTGTAATGAGTTTGTAACAAATAGGTTTGCTAAAAAGTCATTTACACAAGAGTTTCAGGTTTAAAAAAGAGCCTTGTTCCTTTGTGATGAAAAAGTGCATGTTTTCAGAAGTTGCTTCTGTGACTGTCCTGGAGCAATTTGTGTATATAACTGCAGTACGGTGTTAAAATGTTCCTACTGTCTAATGGCAGGGCATGGAAAACGTGTATATAACTGTTTATGGATCTAGTGATTTTTACAGTGCCTATAAGTTTTCTTGTGTTCTGCAATAATTTATGCATTTTAAGTTCTTGGGCTTAAAAAAACCCCATCATTCAGTATCTACGAAAATGTGTCAGGATATATTAAAAGGTAGGGGTTATCTTGCAGGTGTTTGGAGAAGAGGCGGTTTATTGAAACACAGAACCCTAATCTTGCTGAGATTTCAGTATATACTTGTCTTCTCCAGAATTTTTCACTATGTGTGTAGATCCTGTAATAGTATCCATTCAAACGCATTTATGTTTTTAGAAGCTAATAACTTTTCTGTTACTTCTTTTGTAAATTTGAAAAATTTTTAAATGCAGAGTGTTAAACAGCCAGTATAACTAGTGGATAATAAATAGATTTTTATTCATCAATGATGATTAAAACATATGTTTCTATTTAATTATTTGTCTTCATTTAGATCATACCGAAAAAGAGTGCACTGATTAATGTCATTTTTTATAGGGCTGCTGTGGCATGTGTTGGAGCATTTTATGAAAAAATGGGCAGAATGCTGGGTAGTTCTTTTCCAGAAACAGTGAATAATCTTTTAAAGTCTCTGAAAAGTGCAGAGGTAAGTTTCAGATTATTTTATATGTATGGTCTTGATGCCATGTAAACTGAAACCTGCTTCCTCCAAAGGTGTTTGCCAAAATGCCTGGATTCTTTGCCTTCTACCTAGAAAAATGCAAATCACTTACATAGTATCAAGTTAAACATGTGCATGTATTCTTACTGCAGAGAGTTTAGAGTTTTGTGATACGAATATTATAGTAGTTCCTTCATAGAGGCATCAATAATTAAAATTGCAAAATGGTTGTATGTATCATTTCTAACTACTGTGTTAGGAATTCTGCTCATGTACCCTGAATAAACATTCAGTTGTTTAAAAATGAATACTAAATACTTAAGTTTTGCAACAAAATTGTTGCTCAGTATGTGAGCAGGATACATTGTATCCTGAAAAGCAAGAATGTGTCATAATATTGAGCGAATGTGTCCCAGGCAGTCAGTGGGTCTGATTTGATGCAAATAGCTCTGTTGGGTTGGTTTTCGGTTTTTGTTGTTTTGTTTTGTTTTGGGTTTTCTTGTGTTTTCTGTTTGTGGTTTTGTGTGGGGGTGGTTTTTCTTTGGTGTGGGTTTTTTTGGGTTTTTTGTTGATTTGTTTTTCTTTTGGTTTTTTGTTTTTTTTTTTTGTTGTGTTTTTTTTTTTTATTTTTTTTTTTTTTTTTTTTTGTGCTCTCCAACTGTAAGTGCCTGCCTGTGTGCAGGGTTAATAGGAAGCTGTTGACTACTTGGGCTTCCTGTTCTCTCATATCGACTATTTTTTCTTTTTTCCCAAGGCTGCAGCAGATAAATGGTGGGGCAGGACAGAAGCCTCTTGTCTAGGGCCAATTTATTGGATTGCCTTGGTTCATCTTAGTTTATGTGACAACTGAGGCAGTTTTAGTAAAGCTGTGTAAAGCACTTACTGCTATCTAAAACCAGCTAGGTATCACTTGTATGACTTCAGTGAACTGTATGATCAGTGTGTCCAAAAATATTGCTGCACAGAACCAGGAAAATACAGAATTATGCACCTGGTTCTTGATAGAAGTACTATGTCCATGTTTTGCATAAAAGTTTTTTTTTTTGTATGTGTGTGTGCAGTCTCAGGGCCGAAGTGAAATTCTGATGAGTTTACAGAAAGTCCTAAATGGACTTGGAGGAGCGGCAGCTTCTTGTCATCGTGATATTTATAAGAATGCCCGTTCTCTGTTGACAGACAGATCTATGGCTGTACGATGCGCAGTGGCTAAGGTGGGTGTGTTTCTCAGCAGTCCTAAAAATTATTGTGCTGTGAGTGCAGCAACAACCTGCAGTTGAACTGTGACCTGTTGTTTATGATAGGAAATTTGGTAATTACTTGGGCACGGTAAGTCCTTACTAGTTTACACTGAAGACTCAGACATTGGACCGACTTCATGTAAATGGAGGTACTGTAATACTGTCTTCCACATTTTGTAAACAAATATAAGATAGAATATATTAGCTGTGAGCCTCAGTGGGAGAGATTTTTGGTAACATTGCTGTGCTTTCCTCTTTTTATTTATGTATTAACCTATTCCATGAGTCTGTTTACTCAGCTAAGTTATTGGGTAAATGGGAGAGCGTGTGTGTGGGGAAATTAACTCTTAAAATATTAATATTAAAATATTTGCTGAATAACCCTGACAATTACACTGATACTTAGATAAAAGATAAAAATGGTCTCCATTGGTGCTCAGCAAGTCTTTTTCTCCTACAGTGTCTGCTGGAATTACAGAATGAAGCGGTGTTTATGTGGACAGCTGAACTAGAGAATGTTGCAACGCTGTGCTTTAAAGCTCTGGAAAACTCAAACTATGGTGTGCGAGTTGCAGTGTCAAAGCTTTTGGGGACAGTCATGGCTACAGCGCTCATACCAAAACAAGCAACAGGTACAAGTCCTTCTGGATTCCATTTCTAAGTGGACAAACTGCCCCTTCCATACCATATTACATGATGGTGTTGCACAATACATTTTTGTTCTGGTAATGGAAGCTTTTAGGTAGAGTGTTTGGTTTTATAAACTCTAAGCAAAAACGAGAAAAGAGTACAGAGTTCCCGTTGTAGTCATACAAAGAAAGAGCGAGCAAACTATCAAAAATCATCTGGGAAAAGTAGCTTATTTTTTAAGTAGGAAAACTAGCTGTTATCTGAAATGTTGGCTAGATTTATGTTTGCAAGACGGTTTTGAATTGATAAGTCTGGCTTCAAGATTATTGCTTGTATTGGTGGGAACTTTGGGATTAAATGATTACTTCTCTTTTTGCAAAAGTGATGCGACAGAATGTGAAGAGGGCCACACTGGAGGAGGTCTTGGAGCTCATGGCCACAGGATTTTTGCGCGGAGGATCTGGTTTCCTAAAGAGCGGTGGAGAGATGTTAAAAGTAGGAGGATCTGTCAATAGGGAAGTGAGAGTTGGTGTTACCCAGGTTTGTCGTAAGATGTAATATTTTTTTACTTTTTTTATAATAAAGTAATGTTTATACATAACTAACCCTTTTAGTAGGAAAAATACAGGCTTCTGTTCTTTATTTGTTTATAAGTTAACTTAGAAGTCTAGTTTGACTCACTTGTTCTGTGAGATGTACATTCACCTAAGCTACTTTCTTTTATTTTTGATGTGCAGTAACAATAGATTAAAATATGTGCTAAGAAAACCTTATTTGATCAGTGTATATTAGGTGGGATTAACTTGCAAAAATATTTGAAAACTTGGTATCTTAAGACTTCAGCTCCATATTTAAATTTCATTTCTTTGTAGAGAGGACACACTGTTGTCCTTTTGTGTGTGCTGGCTCTCTTTTCAGCTGCTGGGTAAAGTTTGCAGCCCTGATTTGTTAAACTACTTTTCTTCTTTCCATATGGATGTCTTGAGTAGGTGAAATCTGCTGAATGTGGAAGCTCCAATTGTCTGATAGAGAAAGGTGGCAGCAGCATCTCTTCAAATTCAGTCATTCTTATTCTGACATATATTTTGATACACTGCAGTAACTTGCCAGAATCTAGATTTTTTTGACCATAGGGAGTTTTTTGAAACCCTTTTATTTTTTTTTTTATTTTATTTTATTTTTTATTTTTTATTTTTCTCAGCTTTTTCAAGTGAACTTGGTGAAAATGCCCGGTCTTCATTGTGAATTAGAATACGTTCATGTTGCTGGTGTTATTGACATTATGTTCTTAAAATTTTTGGAGACACACATTTAGAGCAATGGACTGGGTTTTCTTGCTGTCATCCAAAGAGTATTTTGTGCTTCCCAGTATACGTAGCAGTATAGGAGCTACTGTTGGCACTGGAAACAGCTTCAATGACAAAGGCCTGGCTAATAGTCAGGAGCCAGACTCTTTTCAGTGGTTTCCAATGACAGGACGAGGGGCAATGGGCACAAGTTGGAACATAGGAGGTTCCGTTCAAATATAAAGAAAAACTTCTTTACGATTAGGGTGACAGAGCACTGGCACAGGCTGCCCAGGGAGGTTGTGGAGTCCCCTTCTCTGGAGATTTTCAAGACCCGCCTGGATGCAGTCCTGAGTAATGTGCTCTGGGCAATCCTGCTTTGGCAGGGGAGTTGGACTAGATGATCTCTAGAGGTCCCTTCCAACTCTGAAAATTTTGTGATTCCTTGATTCTGTGATTCTGTAATGGATTGATTCATCCTTCTTAGCCTCATTAGGGTTGCTTATTACTAACTGGTATTGCTACTGTACTGCGTTATGCATGAGTATAACTGTAGTCTTTCATCCTCAGTAACTGAATATAGTCTCGTTTCTGTTTTAATTGGATCTGTATGTAATTTCTGAATTTGCAGGCCTACGTTGTCTTTGTTACAACATTGGGAGGTCAGTGGTTGGAGCGCAACTTTGCTACGTTTTTGTCGCATGTACTTGATCTGGTCTCCCATCCTCGTGCAACTCAGACCCACGTGGAGGCAGTTTACTCTCGAAGATGTGTGTCCTTTATCCTAAGAGCAACTGTGGGCAGCTTACTCGGGGAGAAAGCACAGATTGCAGCTGCCAAAGATATATGTCAAGCCATTGGTAAACAAATGAAGGCAGTGGGTGAGAATCATTTTTCTTTATTTGAGACCAATTGAAAGTTACTGTCGTCATACTGGGTCAGTGATCTTTCGGCTTGCTTCTACTGTGAGGAGTAATTTTGTTGTTATGGTAAAAGATAATTCAGCTGCTTGAAATATGATATCCAAAATGAAGTTCTACTTGGAAAGTGATTGCGTAAAATTGGCTTGTTATCCTGTGATGGCTTTTGACATTGCATTTGCTTAGTGTGGAAGTGGGGAAAAAAGTGTGCATTTGCAGTCTATCTTGGGATAGGTTATATTGAAAGTCATCCAGAATTCTTTACTACCAGTGTTGAAGATCCTGTAGGTCAGGATTCTTGTAGATCCTTGTGTATCCCCCACTAATATCCATACTGATACCCGGCTGGATTTTACAGGGGACAAATAAAGATGTAATCTGAAGGCTGGAATAAGAGAAGATAAATGTGGCCCCTTTGCAGAATATGTTATCACTAAGAGGACTGACAAAACTGTGTTGACGTTTGTTTCTTATTAAATGAGTTAATTGGAGCTGGAGATAGAGAAAGTAAACTAGAATTGCATAACAATGCATTTACCAAGCATCTGTTTCTTCTCCTTTTCTGCTGCCATCTAATTTGAGTTTAAAGTAATGTTTAACATATGGAAATGGAACTGATTTTGAAACTTTTGCAGGTTTTTCTCATAACTATTTTTTGATAGGGTAGGTATGGAATCTTAAAGCAGTTCTGATTACAATAAGTATTACTTCGAGGAAAATAAGTCTATTGGAAATGTAATTGTTGAGATGAAATAGTTGCAGAAATTCCTCCTTCTGCCACCTTGTCAAGGTTGCAGGAAATTCTATTATGTGTTTTGATGATTGGTAGAACCATTTCATTTTTTTGAGCATTTCTGATGAATTTGATGATAAATTGGAAGGATTTTTAATTGGTAATGATTGTTTCCCTTCATGTAAGGGGGGTGCCTTTCTAAATTTGTGCTGTAGTAGACTTAGAAGCATTAAGCTGATACTAAAGTCCCTTTTCTTTCAAGTGACGGTTGCTGCTTCTGGGATATTGTGCAGGAGAAAGAACCTACAGTGGGATCTAGGAACTTAATTGGATAACTTAAGATGATTAGAGGTTGTGATTCATTATTTACTAAAAGTCTGGGGTTTTTTTGTTTTATTCCATATATGTGCATGCAAATTTGTATGCAGAACTTATATATGTCAAGTTTATATTTTTAGTTACCGTGTATAGATGCAATACACACATGCTGTATATATGTATACTTGTTCTTGCTGGGTTATACTATTAATCCTACTTCTTAGTGCACTGCCATCCATAGTAACTGCTGGGCATCTATTTTTCATGGTCTTTGGATGATTGTGTTTGGCCAATAGGTGTAAAACTATTTCTCTTCAGAGTGTGTTTGCCTTGCGAGTTCACGCTATGACCAAACTTGTGGTTTTGTTTTAATATAGGGTTGATGTCAAAACTAAACTGTCCTTTTCTGTCCTGTATATGTTCAGGTGTGATTCAAATGGTAGTTAAGCAAGATGCTTTTGTTTTCTTTTCTGCAGAAGCAGTAGTGAATGATGCTAATAGTGAAAATAAATCGGGAGCTGCTGATGTAGCTGCAAGCCAGCATGTAATGGTGTGTGCCCTCCAGGAACTGGGTAGTCTGGTTCAGAGTCTGAATGCCACTGCATCTCCTCTTATTCAAGAACCCTCTATTGGTATGCAAATACATTTAAATAGATTAAATGAGGCATTTGAACAATAAATATGAAATATCATGAAATCTAGTTAAATAATAAGTTAATGTGTAAGAAATAAATTGATGAAACTGGCATTCCCTGTAGTACTCCACGTAGCTATGTTTGTCCAGCTCATTGTGTTTATTACCCTAATTTTAGTTTAAGTTTGACAAAGTATTAAGCAACTATTTTGATCAAAGTCTGGCTGAAGCTGTATTTTAGGGTGAGTAAAGTTGTGATTTTTAGCATTGATTTATTTCTGATAATGGTTTTATAGGAAATGCATTGTTTTGCTATATAAAGTCTGAAATATTTGCTCCTGAAAAGCTGGATTGCCTTCAGATATCAAATTTCTGTGGGGAAGTTAAAAGTATTTTGTCGAGATGAAGCTGTGGATAGTCCTATTTTAAAAAGCTCGTTATTTGGCTTACTGTAGTGTTGCAGTTTTTTCAGCTTGTGGATGCCTATGTTTTTTCCAGTGGAAGTGCAAGTGCCTTTATATGTTTCATTATGTAGATTGTTGTCTTGATGCATATGACATTCTTCTCATACTGATTTTCCTACAACTATGGGGTGTGGAAGGTTGTGCTCATATTTATTCCTTCTGGTTGCTGTGCCCCATAAGAACAGAGGGCACCGTATCTCAGTGGTGTTTCTGCTAGCTGCTGTGAAGTAAGCAGGCAGAAGTTGTTCACTAGCTACAGAGAAAGCAAGCGATAAGGCTTGTGGGCTTTGAAGTGGGAGTTTGCAAAGTTAGAGATCTGGATGAAGGCAGGCATTGGTGTAGAGACAGGTTGGACTGAAGAGCTCACAGAAAGCGAGATTAGCTAGGCATGGAGGTTCGGAAAGTGTGGAAGGATGGTAACTTGGTGCAGGGGAGACAGCATTGTGTCAAAAGCAGAGTACAGCAGTCAGTAACATATAGAGCAGGTGCTTGTCTACAATGTGAAGCAAAACCAAAGATCAGTCCTACTGTTGCTCTGTTATTGGCAATCTGTGTAAAAGATGGGCAGATTGTAGGAATCATCTTGTCCAGTGCCTGTTCCCTCATATAGGGTTACTGCCTCTTCTTAGTTGTTCAAGTAGTAGAATTCAGTGCTATGGCTCTGGCAGCTCCAGCTTTGCTGGTAAAACCTGATGTGGAGCAGTATAATGCTAATTACACTTCTGTCTTTCCTTAAAGAAAAAGGCAAAGTCATAAAATTCAAGTACTTTAATTGTGACTTTCTTAAATTTCATGTTCCCTGTCTAGAACTGACTCAGTTTACTTGTCTACGTATATTAAAAAGCACACTGTAACTTTAAGACTGTAAACTCTCTTTTCTGTAGGTCTGTTGGAGACGGTAACTTCGGTTCTTCTTCATCCCAGCATGGCTGCTCGACTTGCTGCCGCGTGGTGCTTGCGGTGTGTAGCTGTGGCATTGCCTTTTCAGTTGACTCCATTTTTAGACAGATGTGCAGAAAGACTCAACAATCTGAAGACCTCCCCTGAAGCTGTTAGTGGCTACAGTTTTGCAATGGCCGCTTTGTTAGGTGGTGTGCATCAGTGTCCCTTAGGTATTCCTCATGCCAAAGGAAAGGTGAGATAATGAGTGTTTCATCTGTGGGTGTATTAATAGATACGTTTTTGTTTAGAAGTAATACCTCTGCAAAATGTATGACATGGTAATAAGTTAAAGCATTACTGAAATGGAACTTGTGCCTAGCAAGAGAGCAATGGCCAGAGCGTGTGCTTATAGTATTTCAGTTGCAAAATTTACCAGCTTTTTCACCCTCTCTCTTTCAAATTTACGTTCTTGTTTGGCATATTAATGAATAATTGCTGAAGAGAATATTACTGTCTGTATTGTCATATGCATAACACTAATCTGCATTAAATGTAATCTGCTTTCATTCTTTATAGAAGGTCAATTTAAATTATTTGAGAACATCTTTATATATAGTCTGTAGGGTGGATGTGTAGCAGTAGCTTGCAGTGGCTTAATTTATATTTTTAAAATCCTTTTTTTTTTTAATGGTGCAGATGGTGGTCAGTATTGCTGAGGATCTGTTACGAACTGCTGCACAAAACAGCAGACTCTCCTTGCAGCGGACTCAAGCTGGATGGCTTTTACTTGGAGCACTTATGACTTTAGGTTTGTAAAAACAGTTGCTTTTTGTTTTATTTTAATGCCTGTCCAACATTTCTGATTATTCGGTGTGGCAAATGGTCTCTACATATAATCAGTCCAGTATCTAGCACAAGAGTATTTATCCCAAGGGAAACAGAGTGTTAGTGCATTTATTTCAGCAGTGTTGTTTATGCTGGGGAGAAGGGAAATATTAGTGTATATGTAAACTGAAAGACAGTAGGAGGTGTCACACTTAAAAGAAAATTCTGCTCTGTTTTTAGAAATCCAGCCTTTAGTCATTCTATGAAAAGGGTAAAATTGCCCATAGTCTTCCTTCCTTAATACTGTGGTGTAGAAGAAATGGACTGTAAATAAAATGTAATCAGCATTCCAAAAAGTTGCATGTGTGCCTCTGTATCTGTAGCGGTACTGATTAGAAATGTTATAAAAGCCAGGCTCATGTTCATATCTGCCATCACAAAAATATCAGAAGCTATATTTTGAGAGTTTATAAGTATACTCTTGAATTTTGCAGCAATAGTGGGGTTTTTTGTTTGAAGTTTTTTATACTGGAAAATATGATAAAGTTCTGATGCATTCTGCAGTATTTTGATCTCTCAGGAAATACCATTTTATGTTTCGTCTTGCTTCTCCAAATTGTCCCTTTTTTTTTCCCCAGCTTATTGTCATGTTTTTCTAACAGTGTAACACTATTCTGGTTGTCCTTCTCCAATGTATTTTTAATGCGCTTGCACTGCATCTTCTGGAACTTTTTCAGAAGTAGTCTTTAAACTTGGCCATTAAACTAGTTACATAATTGGTAACTGAGTAGTAAACTACTAATTTGATGAACAAGTTAGGATAGGCTAAATAGCTTGTCTTCAAAATTGTAATACAAAGATAATTAGAAGTCAGACTAAAAAGATAGTAAGAAGACAGTTGGCAGCGGTTACATATTGTGTGACAATGTACAGAATTGCCTATTTACTATTTTTAGTACTGATACCAACAGACAGACTTATCTATAGTATTTATTTGCAACACTTTCTACCTAGCAATGAGAAAGAATTTCCTTTGCTTTTTGTTGTTCAAGTAGGGAGAAAAGGAAGAGAAGTGAAGTAAGAGAAAAATAGCTTAAACAGCAAAAGCCTTCATGGGAGATTGTTCACACTTAATTAAATGCAAGTTTTCATTATCCTGTCACTTTATTTTTTTTTTGGTGTAGGTCCTTCTGTTGTTCGGTATCATTTGCCTAAGATGTTGCTGCTATGGCGAAACGTGTTTCCACGTTCTCTGAAGGAGTTGGAAGCAGAGAAGGCGAGAGGAGATTCTTTTACCTGGCAAGTAACGCTGGAAGGCCGTGCTGGAGCTCTGTGCGGTAAGAATTTCAAACTTTGAGATTACAAGTGTGCAGTAAACCAAAACATGATCCCAGGTATTATAGGGAGAACTCTTGTAACTTCACTGCTTTCTTTAAAAATTAATAAGATGTGTCAGATTTTCATCAATGTGACCTGGTTTTGGCTATAGTTTTATGAACATGTCACACGGTCTTCAAAGAAACATTTTCAGTTGCTGCTTTTTGATGTTCTCTTAGGATCTGTATTTTGCTTATCCTTTATATTTGTTTGTCTCAGTAAAATTTTAATTTAAACTATTTTGTTATTAGCTATGAGAAGTTTTGTTGCTCACTGTCCTGAGCTCCTTACAGAGGATGTTATCAGGAAATTGATGACACCAATAGAATGTGCCATGACAATGATGTCGCAGTAAGTAGGCAGTTTTTGCTCTTTATTCACTTTTGTCTTTTCCTGGACCTGAAATAGTAGAACTAATTTGTTTTAATTCCTATTCTGACCTAGTACTGCACCGTCACTGCTTGTCCACTTTGAAAAAAACTTTATCAGCGTTGTGTTTATGGTCATTAGCTTTGTAAAAGTATATTATTGCATAGCCTGTGCCGAAGGGCCTGCCTTGGTAGCTTGTGTTAACTGTGTTTTAGATTTCCAGTTCAGTGAGCTTTTGAGTTCGTGGTTTGCTTATCCTTGGGCAAGTGAGAAAACTAAGATACTGGTATACTATATGTTAATCAATAAACTCTTCTCCTATGAAATGTACCGATGAAAAGACTTCAAATGTTTTACAGAATAAAAGAAAAAACACAGTTTTGGGTTGGGTTTTGTGGTTTGGTGTTGTGTAGTCTGTGTCCGTCCCATTCTCCCCATCCCCCCATTAAAGATAGTTTATTCTAAGGAGGTACATGTCTCCAATTTACAGCAGTGTGTGTTTTTGAAAAAACAAAGTTTGCTCAGTACAATTACCTGTGAAAATGTATTGAAAATTTGAGTAATGCTGCTCAGAGTAGTTCTCTGAACACTCGTTTTCTTGTCTTGGCTAGAGACATGTCTTGTGAAAAGAAATCTGAAAATACTCTTTTCAGTAACTGCAATATTTCTGTCTGTCTCTTTTTCTCTTTTGTTTCTATAGCATTCCATCAGTAATTAAAGCCCATGGAGCTCATCTCAAAGCTAGTGCAGCTATGGTCCGTTTAAGACTTTATGATATATTGGCTTTACTACCTCCAAAGACATATGAAGGTACATGAATTTTTAAACTATTTTTATTAAAGTAAAAATTCTACTTACTCCTTTTGATGTATTTTTGGTGCTTGCCTTTGAAGCAGATACAAGATTCAAAATAGAATACTAGGAATCTCCAAGAGTCTTGTACTATATTCCTCATCTTCTGTATGTCATCTTGACAGTATAACTACAGAGTAGAATATTGCAAAATATTAGAGCAACACTTACAGTATAAAAGTTAGTCCTGTTTATAGGATTGAGATGTATAGAGATCATGTTCTGAAATCCAATTTAGGTGTTTTATGTCATTGTTACGTAAAAGATAGAGAACATACATTCTTAGTGTACTCAAAGGGTAGATGTGAGAATGAAGATTTGTTTTTGTTTCTAGTGGTGTCTTCTTTTTTAACCTGATTTGATCTATTAGACAGATTTATGCTATTATTATTAAATTGCCAAGCACTGTCATATGATCTGACAGATTTTTTTGTGTGTGTTTGTTTATTTTTTGTTAAATTGGTAAACTTACCTGAACACATGGATGAGCAAATTTTTGCAAAATCTGCATTGTCATCCTGGAAGGGATGGCCTGACCTGTTGTTTAGAACATTGATTTGGGGATTGGGAGCCTGGGGTTCTGTTTGAAGCCTTGCTCTCAGCTCTGATCTTGTCAGGTTTAGTTTTCTGTCTGTTTGCTACCTGTAAAATCGAGGTAATGGTACATGCTTTGATTTGTAACGTCTGAGCTCTAGCTGAAATGTTTCGGATAAGAAGCAGCAATGATTCTTTTTAATATCCGTCCTTTTAGGATCATTTAATGCACTGCTTCGAGAGTTGGTAGCAGAATTTACTTTGACAGACAACTCTGCTAATACAACCACATCGCTCCTAAGGTCTCTTTGTCATTATGATGATAGTGTTCTTCTTGGCTCTTGGCTGCAGGAAACGGATCATAAGTCAATTGAAGACCAGGTAATAAAAAAACAGGAGAACAACGAATTATCTGCACTATCTGTCTGTGTGATGTGTGTGGGGGGGAAGCCTTCTAAAACTGAAGCTTCACACCTTGTTTTTAGTCTTATTTCAGAGGTTTGTTACGTCTAAGTTCTTCCATCTACAGTGTACTGTTTTGGTTAAAAACTGCCTACAGCTGAGACAAGAGTAGTGTTATGCAATTTCTATGATTGTGGTTAGTGAACTGACCTAATTTCTTTAAAACAAAACGACACTCCCGCCCCCCTCAATCTACCTAGTCTAGCAGTTGTTTTCATATATGTTTTTGAACCAGGAGAAACGTAAGTTCCTCTTAACATGTTTTATAATGAAACTGCAGTCAAAATACCGGTATTGCAAATGGTGTTATAGCCAAACAAGATTTAGCTGGGTTTATAGGTGTAGTATAAAATTTTACATTTCATTTGGTAGTGTTGACACAATTTTGTTGGTATATATTATTGCACTTTTAAAAACAGCGAGTCTTTGAAACACAGGAATCAAAAATTTAAAAAAAGGAAGCAAGTATTGCTATGGTGGTATCTTAATAAAATTTTTCAGATCAACTGGTAATGTTGATCTGGTTATCATTTTTCATATGGTCCTTGGAGAAGAAATGTAGCATAGGGAATAATTTGTTAATGTTAAATAGTTTAGGAATCTATGTGGTAATAGCCACCTTCTTGCTTTTCTAATTTGTGATGACTAGGAAGGGGCTGGCCTCTTCTTTTCAAGCCTTTTACCCTCATATAGTTCTGGATTTAATGACATGGAGAAAAATTGCTTGTCCATCTGGGTATACCCACCACTGTCTCTGTCTTCATAATTCTGCTGTGATTTTTGATTTCTCAGTGGACTGTATTCCCTAGACAAGTAATTGTTCTGAGCATTTGTTGAACTGTGCCATCATAAACTTTGCAACTCAGCTTCTCAGAAATTTTGTGGGGTAAGAAGGGGGGAGCTGAAAACGCCTCTTTTGCCGCAGTGTATCTAATAATGGCGAGATTTCTCAGAAGGCAGCTGTCTTGAGCAGATCCAAAAGCCAAGACTGATACTAAGTGTGAGGAACCAAGGGGAAGCTGTTTCTGAGAAAAGGTCAGCATGTCAAAGTGAAAAAAATGTTTAATAAAATTCCCTTGTTTTTTGTGGTGGACATAGTAGACTTCCAGTGCAGTCTTCAATCCACAGAGCTTTCTGGGATGCTCCTCCTGCCTGTCGTCTCCCCCCACCAACCCTTTTTTTTAAAAAAAAAACAACCACCAAACCTCTAACCTGTAAAACAGTGTCATTGTTGGCAACTGAAGCCCTGTAGTGCATCACAGGATTCTCTTGTGCTTGGTCATGTTTTATTTTTTTAGTGATATGGACAACTCAATAAATGTTTGCTCTGTTTTCTAACCTTTTAAGAAGAATACAGAGCTACTAGATTCTAATTTTGTTGCATGATTAAATAATTAATAAGGTATGAAAATAAGTTTTTCTTAAGAGGAAATAGATGACTCTAATTGTTTTCCCTGAAAGAATGATGGTTAGGAAGTATTTTGATGGTTTTGATGATTTGATGATTGGATTATGATGATGGGAGTGTTAATAATTTTAGTACTGTTTCTAAATCTTTCTGTGTAGGGGGGATCATTACAGCCAAAACTGATCATTTAATATACTGTATTGTAACTCAATGCTCAAACAGAGAGTGAATGAATAAACTTTCTTCTGAAATGTCACTTTATAGTCAGTGATTCAGAAGCTGGTATTAGTACCAGAATTGATCTGCTTTTCTCTGATTTCCATCTCTTACTACCAGGACTGATAGTTTGTGCATTTACCCAGCTGTTAACTGCTTTGACCCTCCAGGATTTAGCTGGCTCTGTAAATGCTAGTGTGTGTATCCAGGTGGACACTGCAGTTGCATTCAGGTGTTTGTAAGCTATTTTGTTGTTCTAAGCTACTGCGTAATTGTTTTGGTTATCTCTAGTCCCAAATTTGATGTGCAAAGGTATATTCAGAGGTATTCATATTATGTGGCATTTTGCAGCTTCAGCCAAACAGTGCGTCTGGAAGTGGTGCTTTGGAACATGATCCATCTTCTATTTATTTGCGCATCCCTGCTGGTGAAGCTGTACCTGGTCCCCTTCCTTTAGGAGTATCTGTCATCGATGCATCTGTGGCTCTCTTTGGTGTGGTTTTTCCTCATGTCTCTTACAAACATAGGTCAGTTTACATCAGTGTTCATTTTCAGAATCTAATGCCTTGTTCTCTGGATAATACTATGATTCTGTTTTTGTTTTTTTTTTTTTTTTCTTGAAATAAGAATCTACTTTGATATCAACTGTCTTTAAATTCCGAGTTCAGCATTTGGTATTCATTGTGTCTCAGGATTCCAGAATACGTCTGGTCAGTTTAGAAATAAGGTGATTTCCTCAGTTTTATCTGTTTTGAAGATTAGAGTTCAGAGGTGGAGGCTGGATTCTTATCTCCTCTTACTGCATTTAACAGTAGTAATATCTCTGCAACCAAAATTTCCTGTAAAAATATCCACTGTGATTAACTTCAAATCAGCCTTGAAAACATAGCAGTGGCATCCATTGAATTTCATTTGGCTTCCATGAGTAAGATCATTTGATTTATACTCAGCAAATGATTTTATGCATGATGAAAAACAGGGAATGGAATTCAGCTTATTTTCCTTTGTGTTCCACATTACCTTTGCAGAGTTATGAGTTGTCAGGACTACTTTTGTCATTCAGTTTAGCTAATTTGTCACTGAGCAGGGAGTGAAAGCAGCTCTAAGACGCATTTCAAAGTAAAATTATCCTTCAGTGCAATCCTGATGGGAACATTTTTTTCCTAGCAGTCAGTCTCATTGTGCCATTAAGTGCAGGCAAAGACTTGAGGCCAGCTTGCAGTACTGTGTCTGTTGTTAGCTGTGGAAAGATTTGGCCGGGAAACTGCCTAGTAGTTAAGAATGCATATTATTCATTATACTCCCGTTCTTGATATCTTCTAGGGAGTACTCCTCCTTCCAGTAACACTTTCTGGCATGACTAAATGGAGCGAATATGGAGGTTAAATGGGGAAAACAATAGGAACAATAATAGGAATACGGAGGGTAACACTATTTTGAATGGTAGTGGAGAAGCAGCATTTTTCCGCTCTTGTCCTCATAGCTTTCTAGTTATACAGCCAAATGTATCTGAAGACTCACTTCCTCTTGGTGGTGTTTTCTTCAAAAGGAATAGTAAACATTTGTGGATGAGCTAAAAGAACCAGAAGAGTGACCTTCAGAGTAACTCTAACCTTTCTATCTAAATTGAATACCTTCTGTAGCCCCTGAAGCATAAATTCTGTGATTGAACTTAAAAGGCCTTTTTGTTGTGTGCATTTTTTTACCAGCTGTGTTTTACTTTGTATTTTGAAAGAATATCACTTAAATGATGTTCTTTCCTTTGTTTTAGACTACAGATGTTGGATCACTTTGCTGAATGTGTCAAGCAGGCTAAAGGTGTTCGGCAGCAAGCTGTGCAGCTTAATATCTTTACTGCTGTTCTTAGTGCCTTGAAGGTAAAACTTGTAAACTTGAAATGGGTGCCAAAGTTCAGCAGTTTGATTCATCAATTTGTATTTGATACAAAAGGCTGTTAGAACAACATTACTAAAGTTACCACTTAAACATTCAAAAGTTTGAAAATACCAAAATTGAAGTTTTTTCCAATACTAGCATGAGCTCTTGTTTGCATGCATCAGTACAGAGAATAGATGATGGTCATGTAGTCAGCGTTCTATGGTATGTTCAGACTTATCTTTTTTTTTTTCTGCTTTCAATTCTGTAATTTTATTTAAGTACTTTGTCATATATACTCAAAAAGTTCCTCATGTCAGAGTATTGTGTGGATAAGGCTCATGGAAATAAAAACAAAAATGGATTAGGGTTTCCACTTCGGATATCTTAATTTTTTCTTCTTAAGACTCCCTAATATTGCATAGAATTCTAGATGTTTACGTCCAGTCCCACTGACTTCAGTTACAGCTCTGTGTTCTCTGTCTACACTTGGAAATCCAACCTCATGCTATCAAGTCAGGAAGCTAGACAGCAAGTCACAAATAATATTCCTGAGAAATACTTGGTTCCAGTGACTCGCATTGCCTCAAGGCTTTGTGGAACAGTGTCTTAGACTGTAGGATTTTCTTTCTACTAATCAAATTTAAGGCAGCAGGTTGTCTTGTATGTGAAGTTAGATTTTAAAGCTTCTCTTTTTTTCTGGAGTATTTGTGTAAAGCTAGCTCAGATTCAGTAGCACTAGGTTACGTGTAGCACTGTAATACATCGAGAATGATGCAACAGGTATTCCTGTATGTGAAATAGGTAGAGTGTTGGCAAACATAAGACTGAGTATATTGTTGATTTTGAGTTTTAAATATTTTAGAATAAATGACCACAAATTTAAACAAAAGTAAAAGTGCATAATTTTTAATTGAAGATCTCAAACATAGTAAAATTGCTCATATATCTTCCCTTTCTCCCCTGATTTGGAATGCTTTTTCATATTTTTTTTCATCTAGGGTTTAGCTGAGAATAAAAGCACGTTAGGACCAGAAGAAGTCCGCAAATCTGCTCTGACGCTGGTAATGGGTGCCCTTGATAATCCTAACCCTATTTTGAGATGTGCAGCAGGCGAAGCTCTTGGCAGAATGGCTCAAGTGGTTGGAGAAGCCTCTTTCATTGCTAGAATGGCTCAATACAGTTTTGATAAGTAAGTTGGTTTTGATTCAGAAAAGGAAATAAAAATATAGTTTAATGTAGTTTGGAAGATTCCTCTATTAACTACCATATTGATTATTCTCTTTTCTTTATACTTGATTGCTATGATTATGTAGATCTAACAGTCAGTCTTCTCTTTTTGATTTATTTCATGTGATTCTTCCAGGAATAAAAGCCAAGTTGTTAAACTACTTGGCATGTGAAATGATACCAATGAATAGTTTTTGATGAGTTACTTAAGGTGACTAAACTGCTTCAGATGGATAAATGTAGCTTACACCAAGTATGTATGTAATAAGAATCGTGTGAATAGTGGTTCTGGTTCATCAAAACATCCTCTTTACATATTGATTTAGCTTATCTACAGGCCCATAATTTTTTTGCATATTCTATTGTTAATCTCAGGTCTTTGGAAAGATGTCTGGTAGATATAACAAGACAACATTTCGCAATTTTTGGCTTTAATTTAACACATCAGCCTCTCTGTGAATCAGAATGCACCTAACTCAGGGCTGCTGCAGCCTGTGTTTTTGGCTGGCCAGGCTGCATGCACATAGCCTCAGCCCAGCTCTTCAGCCTCTGGGTAATTCAATTTTTCCCGTCATTTCATCTTGTAATAAAGTACCTCATATTTACTGTCTTTCCTAGAATTTCTGTTACTGGTACTGTTTCCTTGGTTTCTTATCTAGGATTCAAGTTGTTAATGGTTGCCAGTCGGTTGCCACTGTCAAGTAAATTTTTTATATTTGAGATTTGCATTTACTTTGTTGGTCACATATGGCTAAGAGCGTGCTTGCCTCTCATACAGAGGCAAGCAAAGCGGGGAAAAAAATCTTTCTTTGTTCTAATTAGAATATCCTTCTTTTCTTTCTCTTCCCCGCCTCCAAAGAAGTTTTAATTAAAAAGTTATGTATGTGATGTGCATTCAGAAGCAGAAGTATTGTGGAAAATACTCAACAAGTCACTGCTTCATAAAACTATGTCATTCAGAATGCTATTCATTCTGTTTCAGTTTCATTAATAAAATACTATTTTTTTGAAAAAAAAAAAAAAGCGTCATTTGAACAGTCATAGAACTCAGCTGTAGAAGAAAACAGCTGCAGTAAAATGTTATTCAGCTGACTTTGCAGTGGAAGACATAGCTGTGGATTTCTTTGTAATTTCTCAGTGTGTTGTCATTTTTCCATTCTTGATTCCTTTTCACTGCAGTGGTCCAGCAATGGCTTTTCTGATTATTAAATTAGTCTGCTGTGAAACAAGCAGACTAACTGCTGTTAGTCTGCTGTGTTTACCAAAACACTAGGTGCTTTTCCTATATTCTTTCACTTCCAAAACTCTTCATCTAAAATGTCAAGTTCTGACCAGGAGGAAAAAAAATAACTATTAATTTTTTTTTTCACTTGCCTTATATGTAATCCAGTTTAATAGCAATATAGATTTTTGCTTTTGTTGTTAAGGCTTCTCAAGATCTTGTAAGCTAGCCTGCAAAATTCTGTTAGTTGTTTGCACTGTTATGGTACTTGAAGGGTTCTTTGTTACAAACTTAGTGAATTACATGACTTCCTTTTATTTAAACATTGATAGGTTAAAATCTGCTCGAGATGTCGTATCAAGAACAGGCCATTCTTTGGCTCTGGGCTGTCTCCATCGGTATGTTGGTGGAATAGGTTCTGGACAGCATCTGAAAACTAGCGTCAGTATTCTCTTGGCTTTGGCACAAGACGGAACCTCTCCTGAAGTCCAGGTAAAAAACCACAATCACCACAAAACTACTTTAAAATGTTCAGGATTAAAATTAAACATTAAATTACCTGTTCAGATATTCTTCAATAGAGATTGTCACATGTAAGCGAAATCATATGGATGTAGCATGTGCCAGGGAGCATGAAGAAATTGGAACTTTCCTTGTAAACTTTCACAGTACAGATTCCCAAATGTCCGCTGCAATTAAAATGTAACCTTACTGTTAGTTAGGGAGGCAGTTGCAAGTGGTCACATTAATTCAGACTGACAAGCTTCTGCTTGTCAGCTAAGCCAGAGTAGTTCACTGTGGACTTATTCTTAACTGACTGTAATTGTAAAGCAAAATGTGTTAGTTGTACCTTAGCTGTCTAAACTAAATTTTTTTAATAACTGGCTAATGGTTAACATGTGATCAGTACTGGAGTCTCAGGTGATGAGCAGTAGTTTGCTTTGCCAAGTAATTTATGAATATGTGATATTGTGAACACAGTATGGCAGTACATCATCTTTGGGGGGATATATTATGACAACAAAAATCTGTTGCTTGCTAAACAGCAGTTAGCAGACAGAAGGCGAACTAGTAGGAGCCAAGTCCAAGACAAGGCAAAGGGGAGGGGTTTCTATCCTCTATGGACTATAGATGTGTGGAGTCTCACAAGACAACTTGACTGCTAAGAGTTGCTGGTAGAGTAAAAAGAGAACTAAACATGCTGCTGAAAGAGCAATGCCTTTGGAGTTGCTGAATGTGTGTAAACACTGCACAGTACAGAAAGTTTCCTAAGTTGAAAATACTAGAAAATTGGGAGAATACGCTATCTTTACTCTCCCAGGAGAAATTTGAGGGGTCAGTGTCTTGGTCTGTCTTTACTCTCCCTTAAGCATCTGTTTGTGGCTGCTGCTCTAAAAAGAAGAGAGGGCTAGATGGACGAGTATATCTGCGTTTACATTAAGGAGTTGAATATTAAAGTGAAAAGTGCTGATTTTTTTTTCTGCCAGCAATCACATCTATCAAAACAATAGAGTAAAAGAATTACTTCAGAAGGGGGAAGAGAAAAACCAAAACCCCAACTTTTTTTGAGTAAAAGCAAGTGTCTTGTCTGTAATTATTGTCCTATGAGGACAGGCTGAGAGACTTGGGGTTCTTCAGCATGGAGAAGAGAAGGCTCTGGGGAGACCTTATAGCAGACTTTCAGTATTTAAAGGGGGTCTACAGGAAAGATGGGGAGGGACTCTTTATCAGGGAGTGTAGTGATAGGATGAGGGGTAATGGTTTTAAACTGCAAGAGGGTGGATTTAGATTAGATATTAGGAAGAAATTCTTTACTGTCAGGGTGGTGAGACACTGGCACAGATTGCCCAGGGAAGTTGTGGAGGCCCCATCCCTGTGTTCAAGTGTTCAAGGCCAGGCTGGATGGGGCTTTGAGCAACCTGGTCTAGTGGGAGGTGTCCCTGCCCACGGCAGGGGGATTGGAACTAGATGGTCTTTCAGGTGCATGTGAACCTTTCAACTTGTCATGAAAATCAGTTTCTACTGGAATTTCAAAGGCACTCCCCACTAAGGACTTTGTTAACTGTCCAATTCAGGCTCTACATCCAGTTTTACAGTGGAATATTTCTCTCTTTCTCCCATATTAAGAGTCACTCTTCTTTTTTTCCCCCCCTTTTTTTTTTAAGTGGGTGTGTTGTTTGTGTTTGTATTTTTCTTCCTCAAAGTGCTTAACCATTTTTTGTTCAAATTCTTTGTCATCTTCATCTCCGTTATTCCCCAAAACTGCTGATAGTCAAAGAGTATGCTAGAGATATTTAAAATCCCACGTGGTTGCTCAAGATTCTGAGACCTTTGAAACACTTCTGGAGTCAGAGTAGTTAAGTGGACAGGTTTAAGCAAGGACATACAGAGCTTGGCTCAGTCTGCATACAAAATTGTTTAAATTTCCAAAATGTATTACTGAAAAATATTCCTTTGTTTTTTTGATAGACCTGGTCTCTCCATTCACTTGCCTTGATAGTAGATTCTAGTGGACCAATGTACCGTGGATACGTGGAGCCAACGCTTTCTCTAGTTCTTACTCTGCTCTTAACTGTTCCACCATCACATACGGAAGTCCATCAATGCTTAGGCCGATGCCTTGGAGCTATAATAACTACTGTTGGGCCTGAGCTGCAAGGTTAGTGGGAATTTGAAAAGAGAACAAAAAATCTAACTTGTATAAAGATAATGTATTGCAATCTGAAAAGGAAGAAAATAAATTTTTGTTTGTTGCAGTTGCAGGCGGGGGGGTGTGTGTTGATAAATTCAGTTCAATCCTGCGAGCAACCTCACTTCTGATCCTACTTATTACTGCTTGGGGCTTTTTTGACTGCACTTTGGGATTTATATAAAGAAGTTGCAGTGATGTGTGGTGTTCTGGCTAATGGCAAATTTGCATGGTAGATCAAAGCTGAAAAACTGCTGAATATTTTGCCACATATATTTTTGTGTACAGGTGGGGCAAGAGGCAAGATTTTTCCACTGCTTTTTGAAAACATACTGATTTTATTTTTAACTGATGGCAAGAGCTTAAGTTTGACATCATTGATAATGTTGTGAACTATAACTCATTTCCACTTGTTCTTGATATTCTTAGATCACAATACCTTACTGCAGAGAATAAGATCTTGTCATGCCAAACGCTGTATCTGAAATTCTGTGTCTCAGATGGCAAAACCAGGGATTTGTAAATTTGTCTAACTGGGATTTTTAGGAATATTTATAGGATGGTCTTTGATGCAGTGCTGGAGAGCCAGACACTAGTGAAATTTTGACTCTGAATAATTGGACTTAAATTTCTAGTTAGGAAAAATTTCTAGATGGTTTAATTGAACTTGTGTATCTGCCTGCTGTGTGTTAACCTTTTGGAGTGTCATTAATTTTTTAAAGAAACATCAACTTATATAGAATATTTTCTGCAGGTTACATTTTTCTGTAATTTAAGATTATTGTTTTTTATAAACCTGATGTAGGTTGATTCCTAAAAAAGAGTGGGATTATTTTTCAAATTAAATACTGTTCTTTTGAATGCTTGTCCTATTAGAGCAGTGCAGCTCATCTAATGGAGCTAACTAAAATCACCTCCCTGTGTGTATGCTAGCTTAAGTGTTATCTGATATTTTAGGAAATGGTTCAGTGCATTGGATGTTGCCCATATGTATAGAATGAAAGAGACTTTCAAAATTAAAATTCAGATAATTTTACTGGTTTCGTGTCCTGGGAAGATATTCTCAGAATATTTCTGACTGAAGATCATTGGTCCAAAATTTCATTTCGACAAGACATTGTTTAACTGAGCTAAAAAAAAAGAGATATTAACACACTCTGTAGTGTTTCTTTGAAGTTGCGTAGATACTAATTTATGGTAGGAATTCAGAAAAGTTGCATGTTAATCTGTGAACCTCAAAGCATAAAAAATGTTTTAAGCCTACAGTTGTCATACAAAAATTTTGCTGTGTTAAGGATATTGCATTACATCATTAGGTAATGGAGCTACAATTTCAACCATCCGTTCTTCCTGTTTGGTGGGATGTGCAATCACACAAGACCATTCAGACTCGCTTGTTCAGGCAGCTGCCATATCCTGCCTTCAGCAGCTTCATATGTTTGCACCACGGCATGTCAACCTGTCCAGTTTGGTTCCCAGTCTTTGTGTGAGTACAAAATGCATCCCTTTTGTTCCTCAAAGTTTTATGTACATGCTTAGCAGAGGACAGGAGAAGCACGTAGCAAGATGTCAAGGATACCTGTATGTAATAAGCAAGTCACGTTTGCAAAAACGTTGGAGTACAGTAAAATGATGTCTGTTCTCAACCCCTTTTTGGATCTTCTCAGAATGCTGCCCAAATTGTAGTCATAGGGTCTGATTCTCTTTCACCCTAGTTACCACAAGGTAGCAAGCTTTTATATATAATATGACTGAGTAGAAAGATGCTGAAACGCTCTGTTTCCTCCAACTGATTGCGTGCACAGAGGGGAGTGAGTGAGTTGGGGAAACGTAGGAGATTTTGGCTTTATTTTACCACTGTCAGCATAGTAGATGCTGACATTCAAATTCTTGTGCTGCTGCTGTTAGTGTTGCTTTCTCCCTCCATTAGTGTTCTGTCAGCAAGTCCTGGCTTAAGCCTGGAAGCGGGGCAGCGGCTGGAACCCAAGGCATACCAAACACAACTATAAGAGGAAGAGTGTTGTGTGTGGGTGTGCATTTTGGTGTGGCTTTTTTTTTTTTAATTATTACTGTTCTTAAATTTATTTGTATTTCTAATACTGAGAAATTTGAAAAGCTTCTCCCTAATGCCTGTTGGATGTTTTGCGAGGTTATTTGTGTCATTCTTTGTGGATATGGTGGTTCTGTGTTACCTGAAGGAGTGTGATCCTACTTATGTCAACACTGGACCTTTTTCTTAGTCTGCTATCTGGGCTTTCCGTAGGGCATCCTCTTATTGTTACATGCTTCCCTGGCTCCCAATCTGCACTGACACTTGCTTTCCTGCCCTCCCCCGACTTTGGAGCACTCCTGGGAGTGCATTGTATTCCCAGAATCTGTCACTTGTCCTTTCACAAAATTTTGCATGAAGAGGGTGCAACATACCCAAAAGTAGGTAGGCCTTTTTCTATGAATACTATGAACAACATGACAAACAATCCCTATAGCCATTTACTCTGTGAGTACCAGTGGGTAACATTATAGACGATGAAGTTCATACAGCAATGACTAGTGTTGTTTTGAAAACTTTTCCTAAGGTTTTCTGCTGTCTCTTTCCTGTTTCTTTATGGTCTTCTGCTAAACAAAAGCTATTTTCCTTCTCTTTGTCATATTCCTTATTTCCAAGTCATGCTTAGTTTGGTAAGTTCTCCTCTGAATTGTCTTGCGCATTTCTTTATACTGCAAATACATAGATATGTAGGCAAGGTCTACCTTACCTGCCCCATTAGCAAACTGTTCATTGCTTTCTAACTCACTTTTGAATGAAGTAATGCCAGATATCAAAATCAAACCACACAGTTCCACAATCTAGTTTCATTTGTTCTTCCTGAATTGGTTTCGTAACCACTAGTTGTTTGTTCTGTAACTTAAACTGGGCAATACTCTTTCCATTAATTAAATCCCCAAAATGTTCTGTGTTTTAGTTCCATTAAAACAACTTCAGTGTGATATTTAGAGGTTCTTTAAAGTCTGCTTGTTTTTTCAGGACTAAAATGTTGTATATTCATATGTGGAATAAAGATCTACTGTTAAAATGCTTTATAAACTATACAACCCTTTCATTTAGGAAAGCAATTTCCATCCACATAATAACCTAATACCGAGAAAGCAAATGTGTATTTGGTTTATTAAAAACAAATTCCCCAGGGTAAATAAAGAATCAGAGTTTCTTAAAGAGCTCTCTTCATCTCTTCCACTGTGGAAAAACATACAGTTCTCTGTGTAGCTACTTCCTCTGAGGAAAATAGGGACCATGCACAATTCTTCTATAAGAAAAATATTTGCTTGTACTTGAGGTGGTTCAAAAGGAATTAGAAGCCAGTGTTGGTTAGCTAAGAAATCCAAAACTTTCTTATTGAGAGGCACTTATTAAAACTTAGGCTATAAATTCTGGTACAAGTTTGAAATAAAAGTTTCTATGATAGCTGTGGTGCACCTGATGATGGCCTTTTGTTTAAAAGAATGTGATTTACAGCTACAGCAGGAAGGTGAGGTTGAGTAGTACTGAAGAGTGTAACAGATTGGAAAGTATAATTAGTTTAAATCACACTGGCGCAGTAATTCCAGTATTTAAGCTCTTATCTCTTTAACCAGATACACAGAGCTGACAGCTGTTATGTCAGCTTTATTTTCATATTTGTACATTACAAAAAGTGCTTACTTCTGAACTTCCAAGGTCTCGTAAAGAGCTTGGTATGCAGCGGCTCACACATGGGCATATAATTGAAAAGTAGAATGCTGTTAGTCCTTAGCAGCACTGATTTATTGATATGGGGGTGCAGCAGTTCACTCACCTGTGATGGTTCTGATTTTTAGGTTCATTTGTGCAGCTCCCACTTGCTGCTTCGCCGGGCTGCAGTTGCATGTTTACGACAGCTTGCTCAGAGGGAAGCAGCAGAAGTATGTGAGTATGCCATGAGCTTAGCAAAAAATGCTGGAGACAAAGAAAACAGTGGCATCAGTAAGTATTTCTTTCATAAGGCCTTTTTGTAACAGTTGAATGCACGTGTGTGTGTGTGTGATTTGCCTTCAGAGAAGGGGGAAAAGAACCACCCCAACAACCCCCCGGCAACAACAGAACAGAAAACTGAACCCGTCCCTTCCAGCTCAGATAACTTCTGGCCAAACTCCTGCTTATCCCTTGAATTACACTTGTAATTTAACTTTTTGTAAAGTTTAGACTTAAATTTCTCTGTCCCATTAAGACTAGCAATCAAATAGGGAATGCAGTGCATACACAGTGGAAACGGTTTACAGTTTTTCTGAGATTTTAGGTCTTGCTCTTTTGAAAATTGACTTAATTGTATGCTGTTTGATTGAGATATCTGGTTGTGTTACGTTCTGTTATCAGCATGTCTGCGAAGCCTGTGGACTTTGCTGGCAGCTTCAATTCTTACATATATCATCTTATTTTGAAAATAGGAGGCTCAACAGTGTTAATCAGCATAATCTTCATACAAACATAGAATCGTGAGCTTACTCATATTAAATCACACCAGTTGAGTCTGTCTCTGGAAAGAGTCTTTAGAGTCCAATACTATTGGGGGTTTTTACAAATTCATGGAGTACTTACCTTGTACAGATTTTTTTTTTTTTTTAAGTAATAATAGGAGATGTTATTTGCCTTGCAGGAAATAAATTAAATGAATTGCTATATTAAAATCTTCTTTCAGAAGAAATTCAGTAACATCTTGGTGTATCATTGCCTGAACTATACACACAAAATACACAATGTCCAATTCTAGTCTTTTATTCCAAATTTTAAAACTGAGTTACTGACTTCAGGAAAGATTTCTCATTATCATTGTGCAGATATGAATCCTTTTGCACCAGGAGCTGGTTCTCGGCGAGATGCTCATTCCCGACATCAGGGGGTTAATATAACAGAGACAGGCCTCGAAGGTGTCCTTTTTGGAATGCTGGATCGGGAGACTGATCGGAAGTTGTGCTCAGATATCCATGATACTCTGGGACATATGCTTTCATCATTGGCAGTAGAAAACCTTTCTCACTGGCTAATGCTTTGTAAGGATGTCCTTGCAGCTTCCAGTGGTAAGTGTTCTATAGTGTTCACGTAAATGACAGTATGTCCTTAATAGTAGCATCTTCTGGCAATATTTGTTTGGAGCTTGTCTCTTATCCTAGTTAAGATGTAGCTTATATTGTATATAGAACTTTGATTATAGTGCATTAAAACGTGCTTAGGAAAAAGAAATCATCAATGTTATGTTAAGTTTTAAAATACTGCTTTTAAGATTAAAAAGTTAGCTGCCTTAAAGTAGGATTTCCAGTGGAGCAGCAGTGTGATTATTACTCTGACATTTCAGTATCTAAGTGAAAGCAGACATACTCTTTTTAGCCTTTATACATCAGGACCATACAGAAGGAAGAGTGCTGTACACACTCTGAGCTTTCTTTTATGAGGTTTTGTGAGTTACTGATGTGATGATGGGTTACCATGGTGATGAAACTTTTGCTGCTTGTTCAGCTTTGCAGGCTTGTTTGCAAAGATCTTGTCCTCTGAGACCTTATTCCTGTTTTTCAGCTTGTAGGATGGTTGTGACGCAGATTCTGCTCATTTCCCTTGCATTTATTCTTGTTTATTGGCATACTGTGAGTTCATCCTGAAGCCCTTTCTAAATGTTGCCAGCTTTACGTTTACTGATGAGTAATGCTACCAATGATTTCTTTATGCAATGTAGCTACTGTATATCTGCCCAGTGAGAAAGACCTCGTTTCCTGAGTTTGAAGCTGACATGTCCTCTTCTTATTTTATGTGGGATGAGTTTTAAAGTTTTTAACATGGTTGTCCAGTCCCTTATTTATTTATTAGTAGGTGAAATAATCTCTGAGAGAACCACGTTTAAATAAATTTCTCTCAGCCGTACTTTAAGCCAACTTCATTTTTAACTCCTTTGATCCAACTAACTAGCGTATGAACAAAATCTGCTTTGCTTTTTAAGCAGAGATTTACAAATCAGCCACATAAGGTCCTGGATGCCTTCTCAAAACACTCTTCTTGTGAATGGGCTTCATCCATGTTTGATTTGCCATAGTCTCTTTCTCTCTTTATTGAATGTTGGCTCTTCAGCTGCTTAAAATTAAACTTTCTAAGAAGCAAGCTTTAGTTGGGGCTGCGTTACCCTTGCAATAATTTCTTCTTGTTCTCCTCTAATTATTGCCAGAACAAGTTTTTGTCAGTATCTTGGCATTTTGCTAATTTAGATCTTGCCATTGAGATTTTATGTTTTCATTTCTGAATAGCAGAAGTGTGTATACGTGTTGGGTGAGTTGTTTTTTGTCCCTGTTTGGAGGTTTGTTTTTTTTTTTAATGTCATCACCAAAGTATTTTTATTTTCTGAAATGAAATCTCACAGCACACTTAAAAAACAGGGCACACACTTGGAGAAAATAATTTTTTTAATATTAAGCACATTTGTGGGTGCCATAAACTACCTACTTGGATGCATACCTGTTCCATGGCATGGAACTTTGTAGTTTTGTTTCAGTTTAACATTCACTCTAGCTTTTACTTGAAACAGGAGCTAAGTAGTTCAAAGCCAAACTGATTCTTTGATTCTGAGCCTGGTAATCTCCTTACCCTGTTAATTGGCAACTTAATAGGTTAATTTTCAAAGGTGAGAAGTTTAGATAGGGGATTCAGCTATATTTGGTATCTGTAGAGAATTAATTAATTTATTTCATATAATTTAAGCCAAATAAAGGGTAATATAGCCCAGATTAGAGATGAGAAACATTTCTTCTACTGATACTCATATGCCTTTCTATATTTTTCAAATGTTGTAGTTTCAACAGGAGAATTAGTCTGTTTTGAATCTGAGTGTTAAGGAAAGTCTTGAATATGTCCTTAGCCGTCTTCTGTGGATTGTAACAGTGGGATTCTGTTGTAGACATGAGCACTGCTGCTCCCTTGGGAGGAGGGAAGGATGAGGAATCGGAGAAGAAGGATGAGATGGACGACGACACAATGTTTACCACCTTGGGTGAAGAGGATAAATCCAAGCCTTCTGTAGCACCTCGTTGGGCAACTCGTGTGTTTGCAGCAGACTGTCTGTGCCGAGTAATCATGCTGTGTGAGAATGCGAACAAGGCACACTTCGATCTGGCGCTGGCGCGTTCAGCCAGACTTAAAAATCCAAAAAGTAATTACAGAATGTGCATGTTTTGTTTTGGTTTTAGTTTTTTTTTAAATTTTTGACACCTCTTTGCAGCCTAAGATTACACAACCTAGAAAAAATATAAGCAGTTATCCTTTCATTCAAATGGTTAAAAGCAAAGGAAATGGACAGCAAAAGGCAATAAAACTGTAGTTGTATAACCATTGTAGTTATTGTACCACGAACACAAAGAATGATGTTTGTTGGAGGACATAAATTCTGACAGACTGATCTGCTTGGAAAAAAAAACCCCTTAGATTTGCAAACCTTTTCTCCAGTCTGAAATAAAAGCAGTAAACTTCTAGCTAAGGGTGAGCTGGGAACAGTTTGTCTGAGTTAAACATAATGACAGCGATGACTTAGACTTCAGAGATTATTTTAACATCTCCAGACCGAAGGGGTGCTAGGAAAGAAAAAAGAGATAAGGCTGGGTAATTATTGCTGTGGCATTGATTGCAGAGTGAGGTACGTGGGAGGGAGTTATAATAAGACATGGACCCAGCTGCTTTAGACAGTTCATTCTTTTGATATCCATGGGAGTGATGAATATTAATTTTAAAGCTCATGTTTTCAGGATACTTTTATGAGGTAGAGGATAAAAATTCAGAGGTCAGAGATGACATTGTTGTTTTGTGAAGAAATGTTTTTCTAACAGGTAGTGGGAGCTTTCTGTCCTTGAGTTGCCCATGTGTATTGGTTCTGGTGCATGGTGATTGTTTTGCTTTCACCCACGTAGCACTCATGAAGATTTTGTGTATGTAGAATGAATATCATGAGCATTCTAGAATGCATGGCATTAATAGATTTTTAGTGTCTATGTTGTTGAAGGTGCCATTATGACACAAGGATTGATCAAGTCTTTGCTTGTGTTGCTTTGATGCAGTCTGATTTCAGCACTGTGCATTGTTTTTGTGAGAATCTTGTGTCTGATTGGAGTTGAGGCTGAGGTCACTGCAGATGTAGAGGGAAGAGTTTTGGGAAAGTTTATTTGGTGATGGCATTGTATTATAGAGAAAATAACAAAATAACTGCTGTTTATAGGATCCTGCAGAGGATTGCAGATTATAATCCTGAGAATTCAAATCTCTGAATTTATTTAAAGTGAACTTGATGTGTTTGGTATTGTTGTAAAAAGACAAACCCAGAAAACTTCTACTTGCCCAACTTCACCTTCCAAAATATTTAAATTTTACTGATGTCTGTGATGGTCTGAAAAAGTAAGTGCAGACTTTACCACTTAGTAATTTTTAAGTGATTTCCAGTCTTTTTTTACTGACATGCCTCTGAAAAGTGTCAGCTACAAAATAAACTGTTCTTTTTACCTTGAGACTTGAAAATATGTAGAGCTTTCATAATTTGTGGCTTTTGTTATTCACCCTGGATATTATGTTTTGCAATATTTTATTTTCATATTAGTTGTACGACATCTGGTAATTTCAAATTGAGAATAAGGAAAGAAAATTAATAAATACAGAAGAATAATCCTTGCAGAAATGTTACATATTGTTCTTTTCTGCATGTTGTCTGCTGCTTACTTACAGCCTTGCATGTGGCTTTTGGGAGCCGAACTAGAGGCATAGTCGGTTTTTAGATGTTTGGGTGTTGATGAGGTTTTCCTTTATCAGCAGGGGTCACTATAAGCATAGGACTCGAACAGGAATTGCCTTGATTTTCTGTAGGTTTTGGGGGGATCACTAAAATTAGCTTTACTGATTGTTCTAATCTCTTCTAAGCTACTCAGCCGCATTTACATACTCTATTCAATGCAATTTTTGTGTATCATATATTTCATTTGGTTTCAAATTTGTGCTTAATTTTTAAGGTTGTCTTAGGAATAAAAGCCCTTGCATCACTTTAAGGGGGAAAAAAAAAGAAAGAAAAATAGGTTACATTCTTTCCTGCCTTCTTCCATACCCTGAATGTGTACCTTTGAAAAAGAATAGGTAAAATTTGTATGTGTCAAAGAGGAAAATGTTATGAATATCTGTCATGTTGGCTATCTTTTAAGTTACTAAATAGTTCTTTCCTTTTTCTTCTCAGATGACTTCTTAGTACTGCATCTCTCTGACCTTATTCGAATGGCATTCATGGCTGCGACAGATCACAGCAATCAATTGCGAATGGCGGGTCTTCAAGCTCTTGAAGACATTATCAAGAAATTTGCATCAGTTCCTGAGCCAGAGTTTCCAGGCCATGTGATACTGGAGCAGTATCAGGCTAATGTGAGACATCCTTTATAAGTTCAGGAAATTGTATAATTACGCCAATATGCCAGTATTAGCATTGAGAACATTTTGTAACTTCAAAAGACCTGTGAAGAGATTTTTGTATGTGAAAATGTACTGAAGAGACTCTTTTATTTACCTCTCCAAAATTTAGTAATTTAGTAGCTGACGAAAGTAAAAATTCAGTAGCTATTGATTCTTGAAAGCCAAATATTACAAGTTACATTTAATTTTTGGCAACAGTGACATTTCATTTGTAGAATTAGGAATTGGAAAATAATGCTGATTCAGTTCCAGATTTAATCTAATAAATCTATTTTCTTGGGAATTAATGAATATATTTCTGTTTAAAGGAAAACTACAGAAGTATAGGAATGGGACGTGGGCAGCTGAAGATTTATTTTTGGGTGTTATTGCTTTATTTTGTTGCATAGCTTAACTCTTTCACCTCTTTTTTCTTCACTGTGTCTTCAAGATCTTTGCAAATACTTTTTTAAAGGCAAGCTTTCATCCTTTTCACTTCCTGCCTTTGTCTTCTTCCTCCTGTAGTGCTGACTTGGTTCCTTTTTCTTTTCAGAAAGATGCTACCTTATAACAACTACCTAAAAGGCTTTCTTTTGTCAGTATTTGGGTATATTTTGGGAACTTGATGCAAATCCAACCATAAACACTTGATTTCACATCGTTATTTCTTTAGACATCAAAAAGTCATTGGCTTCTTGAGCCTTAGCATAAATTGCACCTGTAATACTTTTATGGTTAAAAAGATACTCATTAAAAGAAGAAAGCTAATACTGCATATTTGACAAGTAGTCGAAGCTTAAAAAGGCAATGGGTAAGCAGGAAAAAAACTGATTTAGGACTTTGTTGTTGTTGTTTAAGGAACACTATTGCAAATGTCTGCTAGGCAGGAAGGATAAGTTTGGAATGTAACTATAATGCCAAAATTGGCAATCTTTTCTTGCTTGTTCTGTGTATGTGCTTGAGCCTTAAACAAGGTGAGATGAAGAATGTTGTGTCACTACTGGTTTAATTGGATTTTTTTATTTTTCTTCCTGTCAACAGGTTGGAGCTGCTCTGAGACCAGCTTTTTCCCAAGATACACCATCTGATATAACAGCAAAGGCCTGCCAGGTACAGAGAAAAATGTTCAGATAGTATAAGCCAAACTGATTTTCCTTCTCTTTGGAAGAAGGATGCAGAAGAGAAGTAGTAGCAGATGCCTGGCAAATTTTGTAAACCTAACCCGTGATGTTTTTGTAACATCTTTTGAGTGTCCTAGTAATATATTTTGTTCCTCAGAAGTGCAGGAGATCTTGTAGGGAGCTACATCAGAAAATATTTAGTCTTTCTGAAACTAATTAAGTCTTCATGTCAATTCTGCATTTGTTGCTAAAAGAAAAAAAAAGGAAAAAACAACCTTGCTTAATGAGAGCAATAGCAGTGTATTTATTGAATATTTGTGTTACTGATAATTTACCTTTAAACACTAAACTTCCATTCAGATTAATACTCCGTTTTAGATTTTAGAAGATCTGAGCATTCTCATTACAGTCGTAGTAACAACCTCTCAGTGAAAACTCAGTGATTTTTTTTTTTTTTTAGTGTGTGTGTGTTTTTTCATGTGTGATCTTCTACTACTGTAGTTTAAACCAGCTATCAGCAACATAGCTGTAGTAGTATCTGGTACGTGGCTTAATGAGCTAAATTACTACTGTACTTTAAAGCAGCAGTTTAAAATTGATGTTTCCATGGCTAATTAATATGATAACTTTGTGTATGTGAGTTTTGTTTAGTAGATCTTGGTCCAGCAGGACTGTGATTTTGTGGTGGTGTTTTATACTCTTAATTTCCAGCAAAATTTTAAGGATAGATCACATATGGCATAATTTGGTATCTATACATAGGAAAGAATATTGTGCTCACCTTACAGCAAATGTCTGTGCATTTAAAGCTAGATGAAGAGGCAGTTTGTGTGAAAACATGTAACTTTCCTTGTCGAAACCTTCCCTATTCAACCATTTTCAAAGCGTATGTGTGCACTTACAGGATCAAATGGTTGAGATTAGGCTTGGATATTTAAATCTCTACAAGTTACATGGACAGAGATGAGCTGCGCTGACTGAGTTTGATGTTGTTATAGTTTTATGGCATTACTGAAACAGTTGTTGAATTGCCCAGCAGCAGGAGTGAAGCTCATCTTAGTCCTACTGTGAAACAATTATGGGTTTGCGACAGATTTTCAGCAGCCTTGTCCTGTGCACCTTTGGGACACTGTTTTTGTTCACTTTGCTTTAAGTGTTCATACCAGATCATGAGAGGCCCTTCCCCAAAGGCTTTCATCAAACTGGTTCTCTAAAAGCAAAATAAATAACTTGGAGATAGGACAAAAATGCCATGAAAAAGAGTTTGTAAAACCTGAACTGCTTGAGTTCTATGGGGTTTTTTTTGCTTCTGTTCCTCATCCTTGTAGAATCACCACCAGAATCAAAGCAGCTCATCTGAAAGAATTTGTCCCTTTTTCTTTTTGTAGAAAGCAGCTGCACAAGAATTCTTCAGTTGCCTGCATTGTATCTGGGCGTGAATGTGTTTCAGAGGAATAATGCCAATGCATAGCATTAGAGAGGAGCAGCTGATCTATATGATGTGAAAAATGGGGAGACGCACAACTAACTGTGCACAATGTTTGGCGTTGATTGTTCTAGAATGCGGTACTGTTGGTTCCAGATCAGAGTTCGGTTGTTTAAAGATTTTTATCTCACTTATTTCTAGGTGGTTTTTTGATGTTAATGACCTTGAAAGCTTCTCATTAGTATGGAGCCTTAACATATAATTTGAGAGGTGTGGGGTTTTAAGGATGTACTTTTATTGATTGCTGTCCACTATATTCTTCATGGTGAATGCAACGACCCTTTACTTGAATGATTTAAGTAGACACTTGAGACAGAATAAAAAAATTATTACCTATTTATGGAGGATTAAAAAACTATTTTAAGTCTTTTCCATGCATCTGTTAAGTTCCATTGTAATATGTGTTGCAAATATAGCTTTTGTAACCACTCACCTAAGCAGTTCTGTTATCATGTCTGGGGAGGAAAAAAGGAAAACTTCAGTTTTTTTGATATTAAGCAGCAAGAGATTTGCTAAGTCTTTTGTGGTGGTTGTTTTGGTTTTTGTTTTCTTACAGGTTTGTTTGTTTTTTTTTTCATTTATAAGGTTGCTGGTTTTTTTTGCTAGCTTAGAATGATTCTAAACTTTGTTGTTTAGGTATGTAGCGCTTGGATAGGAAGTGGGGTTGTAAGTGACCTGAATGATCTCCGTCGAGTTCACAACCTTCTTGTCTCTTCCCTGGATAAAGTGCAAGCAGGAAAGGGATCTTCTAGCCAGCTTTATCGAGAGAGTGCAACTACTATGGAAAAACTTGCCGTTCTGAAAGCATGGGCTGAGGTAAACATTGACCATTAAATCTCTAAAGTTTGAAAAGATTTTGCAGTGTAATAGCAGCCTCACACCTCACTGGCTGTTCCGTGAGCCTGGCAAATGCCCTCCTCCTTACCTATTGCAGTTCCACTCCTGGGATATTTTCATCTCTATATCTTTCTCTGTTCCTTTTTCTGCCATTCTGTCAATCCTTATTTACAGTGATGCTTGATTGTTCTTCGTTTTACTGCACTTTTCTGTATTAAAGTATACACTCATACTCTATCAAATTTTGATTTTCCTCCCATGTTATTGCTCTAAAACTTAAAAGAAAAAAAAAAACAACAAAAAAAAACTTAACGAACCCCCACCAATGTTAAAATATATTCTAGTAAAATATTGCAGTTAATTAACTAGGAGTTTGTCATAGAATCATAGAGAGGTTCAGGCTGGAAAAGACCTTTAAGATCATTGAGTCCAATTGTTAACATAGCACTGCCAAGTCTGCCACAAAACCTTGTCACTAAGCACCACATCTACATGTCTTTTAAATACCTCCAGAGGTAACGACTCAACCACTTCCCTGGGCAGCCTGTTCCAATGCTTGACAACCCTTTCAGTGAAGAAGTTTTTCCTAATATCCAATCTAAACCTCCCCTGGTGCAACTTGAGGCCATTTCGTCTTGTCCTATTGCCTGTTACTTGGCAGAAGAGACCAACACCCACCTTGCTACAACCCCCTTTCAGGTAGTTTTAGAGAGTGAGAAGGTCTCCCCTCAGCCTCCTTTTCTCCAGGCTAAACAACCCCAGTTCCCTCAGCGGCTCCTCATAAGACTGTGCTCTAGACCCCTCACCAGCTTCCTTGCTCTTCTTTGGATGAGCTCCAGCACCTCAATGTCTTGTAGTGAGGGGTCCAAAACTGAACACAGTATTCAAGCTGTGACCTCACCAGTGCCAAGTACAGGGGGACGATCACTTCCCTAGTCCTGCCAGCCACACTATTTCTAATACAAGCCAGGAAGCTATTGGTCTTCTTGGCCTGGGCACACTGCCAGTTCATATTCAGCCGGCTGTCAACCAACACCCCCAGGTCCTTTTCCGCTGGGCAGCTTTCCAGCCACCCTTCCCCAAGCCTGTAGCGCTGCATGGGGTTGTTGTGACCCAGGTGCAAGATCTGGCACTTGGCCTTGTTGAACCTCATACCATTGGCCTCAGCCCATCAATCCAGCCTGTCCAGATCCCTCTGTAGAACCTTCTTACCCTCAAGCAGTTCAACATGCCTGCCCAACTTTGTGTCATCTGCAGACTTACTGAGGGTGCGCTCGATGCCCTTGTCTAGATCATGGATAAAGATATTAAACAGAACTGGCCCCAGTACTGAGCGCTGGGGAACACCACTTGTGACCGGCTGCCAACTGGATTTAACTTCATTCACCACCACACTCTGGGCCTGGCCATCCAGCCATTTTTTTACCCAGCGAAGAGTGTGCCCGTCCAAGCCATGAACAGCCAGTTTCTCCAGGAGTATGCTGTGGGAAATGGTGTCAAAGGCTTTACTGAAGTCTAGGTAGACAACGTCCACAGCCTTTCCTTCATCCACTAAGCGGGTCACCTTGTCATAGAAGGAGATCAGGTTAGTCAGGCAGGACCTGCCTTTCATGAACCCATGCTGACTGGGCCTGATTGCCTGGTTGTCCTCTGTGTGCCACATGATGGCACTCAGGATGATATGCTCCATAACCTTCCCCGGCACCAAGGTCAGACTGACAGGCCTGTAATTCCTCAGGTCCTCCTTCTGGCCATTCTTGTAGATCGGTGTCACATTTGCTAACTTCCAGTCAACTGACACTCCCCAGTTAGCCAGGACTGCTGATAAATGATGGAAAGTGTCTTGGTGAGCACTTCTGCCAGCTCCCTCAGTATCCTTGGGTGGATCCCGTCTGGCCCCATAGACTTGTGTGTGTCTAAGCGGTGTAGTGGGTTGCTAACCATTTCCACTTGGATTACGGGGGCTTCATTCTGCTCCCCGTCTTCTAGCTCAGGGGGCTGGGTACTCATGGAACAACTGGTCTTACTGTTAAAGGCTGAGGCAAAGAAGGCATTAAGTACCTCAGCCTTTTCCTCATCCTTTGTCACTGTGTTTCCCCCTGCATCCCATAGAAGATGGACATTCTCCTTAGTCCTCCTTTTATTGCCAATGTATTTATAGAAACATTTTTTTATTTGTTGTCAAAGTGTTCATAATAAATTACAGGCTTAATGTAGATATTTTTTGGGAATGGCTGGAATACCAGAAATCTTCAACTATTTACAAAGGACAGAGTTAGCACTACTTACATTACCTTGCTTCCTGAAATGTTACATCCTTTCTATAGAGCTTTACGTATAATTACTATAATTACACAAATGGTATTTGCATTTCTTTTAGTGTAGTATTTAAGATTTTGGGTTTTCTCATTAAATTTTCTTGGAAGTTACTCTTGAAATTACAAAGAAAAGTATTAACATTTCAGCTATGTAACGTTAATCATCCCATACTGTAATTTTCATCTTTGATATGGTGCATCTATTGTGTGAAGACACATATTTCTATTGTATTTCTTTTCTAAAAATGCTTATTTTTACTGTATTTTTTCTGATATTTCTGCTTTATCTAAGTTTTTGAAAATCCTTTTATACTCTCAAAGTATCTATCAAAGACAAACATATAAACGCTCTTGTATTCATGTAATGCATTTAAAGCTATTTGCATGTCTTTGTGGTACCTAATCTGCTCCCGGAAAGTGACAATTACTCTAATTTATCTAGTAGCTCTTAATGTAGGTCAACGAAATCTTTGCAATAAGGATGTATTGATTTAATACAATCCATTATTTAAATCAATATGTCTGTTTAGAGCAGTAGTAATTAACACTTTTTTAGGAAAAAAAGCGTATAGCCAGATTGTTTTAGGAAAGTGCCATTTATGCCCCTAAGTGTTACATTCTGGTAGAGATAAAAGAAAAAATATTTAAATAAAATTTAATTGTATTGCAAATCTCTCTTTCCCAGTAATTTTCCAGTAAATCATCTGTGTATGGAATCTGTTACTTTCACATGGGAAAGGCTGCTGCGTTTTTTCTTTTTAGGATCTCACGGCATGTACTTTCATATCTGTTTTTCTTCTAGGTGTACGTTGTTGCTATGAAAATTAAGAAAGAAGCAGAGACCAAACCGAAGCGTGTTTTAAAGAGCACAGAGGAGGATGAGGATGATTTTGGTGCTGTAGATGAGTTGCCACCAGATAGTTTGATAACACTTGTACAACCTGAGCTGCCTGCACTTAGCCGTCTCTGGTTAGCTGCATTGAAAGATTATGCTCTTTTAACTTTACCAGCTGAATTTGCTACCCAGCTTCCACCAGATGGTAAGCACTGGAATTTCATTTTGTGTTGTTGTGAAAAACAGAAAGAAACCCTTAGCTGAGACTTTAAATTACTTTATAAATTATTTGGCAGGCATGTGTTTTATGCAAGTGATAAATTTCTGCCTATGTATAATAGGAATGTATGTTTGAAGTTTGAGTATGCTTTTTTCCTTCAACCTGCAATGAAGATATTCTTCATCTGAATCACAGAGATCATTAAAACCATGTCTTTGTAGAATTAAGAATACGTCTACACCTCTAATACTTTGCTATCACATGCAAAAAGATGTTTACAATAAGAAAAACATAGCCCTTATTAGGGCTAATAATCTCTCTAATCTAGAGATTAGAGCAGGTACTGTCTTATAATATTTTACTGAGTTAAAAATAAGTGTTCTATATGAAAAATGCTACGAGACCTGCTGACTTTGCCTGTCTTGGTTGCTCTCTGCTTACTGTTCCCTTGTGGCCATTGCAGTTTGTACTAATGTTGTTCGTTCACAAGGAGAATTGGGATGCACTGTCGCTAACAAGGATTACATCTGAATATGTACGTGATCAAATACACCCAGAGTAAATAATAAATTTAGAGTACTATGTGCTTTTTGTCTATTATTTGCAGAGAATTTCAGAATTTACCTTTGCTTTGCTAATTTAACAGGGGGAGCGTTTTACACTCCAGAAACAATTGATACAGCTAGACTGCATTACCGAAACTCCTGGGCTCCCATACTACATGCAGTGGCACTTTGGCTAAACAGTACAGGATTTAATGCTTCAGAGTCAACAGAAGAGACTGCTGCAGCAATGCCCAATTCACAGAAACCTGCTACATCCATCATGTTAAACCAGACACCTGGAACGCCACCTACCACTAAATCTCTGCCGGAGATAAACAAAGATCGAATGCATTTAATTTTGGGTAAGAGTTACAAGTTTCGAGTTCAGTATGAATGCATTATGGTATGAAATGATATGGGAATAAGAAAAGATACTTTGCTTGAAACCTGGGAAGTTTAAACAGATCACATGTCTGGACGGTAGTATTTCAAAATATCTGTCTCCTCTCCATATCTCTCTGCCTCCTGTGTTCTTTATAGCTTTGACAGAATATTTGTTGGTGTGATTATTGTGATTTTTATAGACAAGTTGTATCTCTAGTTTATTCATGTAATTGAATAAAATGAGTAGGAACTGTTATATGCTGCAGTATAATTCAGATGATACAAAATATTGTGCTTCAAAGACAAAAGCTGTAAGGTTATTAAGATACACACCCTCATAAAACAACAGTTCAGTAGAGGCTGATATTTGAGAAGTAACATGGAGTACCTTTTGCATCAGTTTTTCATCTGTGAGTATCAATCACCGTTTCCCTTTGTTGTTTTCTAACAGCTTTAAGAAGTGGATGCGATCACTTATTCTGAGGAATGACAGCAGTTTGCTGAGATATACAGCTATTTAAAACCAGAATTAAGTGCCATATGTATAATACGAATATTGCATAATTTTTGAGGCTTAATTTTCATCTCTGTTATTTTTACATTTAAAATACTTCAATAAAATAAAACTCAATTTACAATTGAAGGATGCAGAAGTCTGACTTACAGATCTTTAGAACGAAGTGTGGATTTCTCGAAGTTGCTTGCTGTTACTGTTTATTATTTTTCCTGCCAAATTTGGGGGAAGACATGATGCAGAAGAGACAGCAAATACAATTCTGCTATTTCTAATACATAAACTCTCTTTTCCTTTAGAGGAGGAAGAGTTGAGAAAACATGTATCTTTCTGAAGTTATTAAGAACCTGCTATGCTAATAAAGAAATTTTAAAAAGAAAGCTTCATTTTGTGATTAATGTGAACATTCTTTTTAACTATTGCTCTTTTCAGGTGTTAGTATACAGTTTCTGTGTTCCCCACGACCTGAAGAGCCTGTTGAGCATGTTACATCTTGTTTACAAGCACTTCATACTTTATTGGATTCCCCTTGTGCCAGGATCCATATTGCAGAGGATCAGGTACTGTATGAGCATGTTGTAACAATCAGCTTTTCTAGGTTTTGGTCTTTCATCTGTGATGATTACAAAAACTGTAATTATTTTTGTGTGAGAAAAGTAGTTGCTCATCATAAGCAAGTGACACAACAATTAGGATTGTTAAGTCTTAATTAATCTTTTTAATACGTATTTTGTTTTACTATAGCTCCTTGGTGTTGAACTCTTGAGTGTACTTCACCGACTCCTCCTGACCTGGGATCCTCCTTCAGTCCAGCTACTGGTTACAGGAGTTGTCCAGCAGATAGTAAGAGCAGCTCAAGATTATTTGCAGGAAAAAAGGAATACCCTAAGTAAGATTTTGAAAACACGGCTTGCTTTGCAGAGTAAATAAGCAACAGGTTTTCATATTGGGAATGGATCTCAAATATGGTTACACAGAGGAGGAAAATGCTATGTATTCCACAGATACTCCTGATGTATTCATAATCTCACCTGCTGATTTCTTAACTCTTGTAAGATGTAGGTTTTGTTCCTCTGATCATTCTAGCAGTTATTGCTTTCATGTCTGGTTTTCATTTATTTTTCTTGGGTATGAGTGATGAAAATTATAGCCAGCACACCACTTAAGGTCTTACTAATACCTTGCTCAGTTTCATTAATGTTTCTCTATTGACTGCCTCCTAGCACTTGATTTACCTCTTTTCTGAAGTTTAATCATTCAGCCCCCAATGTAGGGTCTTGTGGTGCGTCCCTGGCACAACTGGCATTCATGAGGTGAGTGAGCTGCTACTGGAACCAGTGTGACGAGTTGCCTGCCCAGGAGATCTTGCCAGGAAGTGGGAGCAGACTTGCATCTGGGTTCTTACTTCACTGACATTCAGGGTGTGTCAGCAACCGGGAGCTCTGGGAACAGGGTGTGCAAACAGGAGCGAGGCAGTTGCAATGGAAAGGCGTGCTCATGCAGCCCAGAAGCGCTGCTCAAGACTGTACAAGACTGCTAGAGTCAGCATAATGATGGCAGTGACATACAGCAAGATACAGTCTGCTGACTGAGGAGCAACCACCTCTGGCACATCACAGGTCTAACGACCTGGCTTGACATTCAGATGGAAGTCCTGATGTGACTGTTCTCCAGACGCTTGTCTGTGCAGCCAGGGCTGGAGGTGACATTGGTCTCACCTGAGAGATGTGAAGGAAATGCCTGTGAAGGTGAGCAGATTCTGTAATGTCAGGAAGGGCAAATGGGAAAATGACATTTGTCACAGAAATCCTGCAGGTGCAGGAGCCCAAGCCCCATGCATTGCGGAAGGAGGGACAGCCATAGGCTATGCTGGAATATGGCCCTGGAGGATGGGACTCCCATCCTCCCATCCAGGTGGAGGCTGCAAGGTTGTGACTTCCAGCAACAAAAGGCTTTATCTCCAGATATCTAGTTGGAGACACTATAGAGATCTGGCAAGAGGAGAAGAGGAACGAGCTGTCAGGGTAGGTGTCTGGGCCAACCGTCCCTCCTTGACAGCTCATAACTGATACCACTAAGAGGAAGTGAAGGGTCGTACCAGTCAGGAACTCTGCTTGTTTGCCACAGGCTGCCNAGAAGAGGAACGAGCTGTCAGGGTAGGTGTCTGGGCCAACCGTCCCTCCTTGACAGCTCATAACTGATACCACTAAGAGGAAGTGAAGGGTTGTACCAGTCAGGAACTCTCTGCTTGTTTGCCACAGGCTGCTGAATCAAGAAGAGAAGGTGAATGAAGCCATATTAAACTAACTGGCAGAAGCCTTCTAATTGCAAGCTCTGGGAGCCTCATGAGAGATTTTTATTATCCAGGTGTGCTGGAAGGGCAGCACTGTGGGATGCTAGCAATCTGAAGCTTTCAGAAGCGTACGAAACACATTCTTTTCAGTATGGATGCTGGACAGTCCAAATGAGGGAGGTGCTCAGTGGATCTGCTATTCACTAATACAGAAGAATTGGTTGTGAAGGTTGATGGTAGCTGTGGCTGTAGCAGCCATGAGGTAGTGGAGTTTATGATCCTGAGGGAAATGAAGAAAGCAAGCAGCAGAACAAAAGCTTTGGGCTGACTTAGCAGACTTGGGCTTGTGCAGGGAGTTTGCAGATGAGGTCTTGCGGGAAGCTTCCCAGAAGGGCAAAGGAGAGAGATGGTTCATCTTTGGTGACAAAAAATAGCTCATCCAAAAGTGCAGGATGCTAAACAGGTATGGCAGGAGGCTGACTTGGCTGAACGGGAACTTCTGACTGAGCTCAAATGTTACAAGGAAGTGTATGGATAGTGGAAGTGGGGCCAAACTGCTCAGGAAGACCGCTGAAGATGTCTGCTCAGGTATGGAGGGGTGGAATTAGGAAAGCCACGATGTGGCTGGAGCTGAGACTGGTGGTGAATGATAAGTGTGATGAGAAGGGCTTTTATAGATATGTTGGCAGCAAAAAGACCAAGGAAATTTGGACCTGCTGCTGAATGGATTGGGTGATCTAATGACAAAACACGTTGGGAAAGAACTGAAGCACTATTATCTTCTTTGTGTAGTCCTCCTGTGTCTCTCTGTCTAGTGAGCAAGTTTAGGGGAGAGAATTGCTACCTACTGTAGATAAGCATCAGGTTAGGGACCACTTAGGCAAAAGCTGGACGTACCCTGGGACCAGGTGGGATGCATCTGAGGGAGCTGGCTGATGACATGCTAAGGCTGCTGCAGTCATCTTTGAAAAGCTGTGGAGCTCAAAATTGTAATACCAAACTGTGCGCGTGCTGCCTCTCTGGGGAATCTCAAGTTGCAGGACTGAGAACATACTGAAGTTCAGCAAAGACAAATGCAAAATCCTGCATTTGGGATGGAATAACCCTGGGCATTGGTATAGGCTGGGGAGCTGACAGACGGGATGGCAGATTTGCCGAATAAAGAGTTGAATGTGAATCTTTGGTGTGCCTGTGCAATGCCGAAGACTGTTACTGGGCTGCATCAGAAAAGCATGACCAGTACATTAAGGGATATGATTTTCCTTTCAACTTGAGCTTGTGAAGACGCATCTGGAGCAGTGTCTAGTTTTCTTTGCCCTTCCCCCTCATCTTGAATAAGAGAGATGTTGAGAAACTGAAGGAAGTCCAGTGGAGGTCCACTAAGCTGCTTAGGGAGATGAAGTATGTGACACATGAGGAGAGGCTGAGAGCTGAACTTGTTTAGTCTGCAGAAGAGAGGGTTAATATGGGATAGAATAGCAATCCCCCTTCTTAAAGAGGATTTAAAGAGAAGACCAATCCAGACTTTTCTGAAAGGCACATGGTGGAAGGACAAGAGGCAATGGACACAAGTTGCAGCAACGGAAATCCAGATGGGATACAAGGAAAAAATTTGTCACCGTGGGAGTGGTGAAGCAGTAGAACAGGTGCCCAGGGATGTTGTGGCACCTCCATGCTTGGAGATATTAAAAACTGGACCAGGTCTGAGCAACCTGCTCTAGCTTTCAAGTTGTCCCCGTTTTGAACAGAAGATTGGTCTCAGATGATTTATGGAGGTCCCTTTCAACTTAAATTTTTCTGAGATTCTCTGATGAGTTGACATACCTAAATCCTGTTCCTCTACTTTGCCTTTATTGAGCTTTAGTAAAATTAATCCTTTCTTCTTTTATCCCTGCTTCTTGTGGTATATTTCAGCTTCTGGTGTTTTGCTTAGGCTTTTCATCAGGATATTTTGTTACTTTGTTTCTACTTTGTGTAAGACTATCCTTGATAAGGATATTAGCATCAGTCCAAAAGCTGAGGTACTTTTAGTAACCTCTTCCTTTTAACAGACCATCTCCCTGTTCAATCATCCCTCTACCATTTCTTTAAAACTCTTGCATTGGATGTACTGTTTCCATCTTTGCTGGGTAAATCAGTTTCCGAGTGTCAACCTGGCAAATAGTTCACTGATACCTGGTTAGATTAGGTGTGCCATGTTTTTTCTTATACCTGAAAGAAGTAAAACAAAATCCAAAGAATATCCTGTTAGCTTTTACCCATTTTCCACATAGAAACAGAAAGAGAATTTTGCTGGGACTTGTGGAACCAGCACAGCTAAAAAGGCAAGCTCTGTTCCTTCATATGAATTAATCAAATTGTTTACTGTAGGCCCAGTAAGTTGTATTTTTCAAATCAGTGAATGTGATAACACTAGCAATCATTTAAATTCATAGGAGCTCCGTAGGGGTAGTTCAGGCCAGCTTTGACTTACTGAATCTCTGTTGCTGTTTAATGGGAGAAGGAAGGACTGCAGCTGGCCAAGCTGCCATTCAAAAGAGAGACTTTTTGAACTGAATGCACTGAAATCATGAACTCAGACATAGAATCCTACAGTGCTTTTCTGTTCTCTTATTTCATAATCAATTTAGGCTCAGAAAGATTTTGTCAGGGTGGAACATTTAATTAATAGCCATTAAATTTAAAAAAAAAAATTGTTGGGCCTATTTATTTGGCAGTCATTGCTCTTAATTTTACAATTAGTTTTAAAAGAAGCAAAATAATTCCTGCATTTTTATTTTGTGTAAGTATTACTACTTTTTTTCTAGTTCTGGATGGATTTTTAAGTATTGTTGCAATCACAATACTTCTAAAGCATTTTAAACCCCTTTTAAGTCATTCTAACTAAACCATTTAATTTGACATGAGCCATGTTTGTCATATCTTACTATGAAGCAACTTTTTCCTCTTGATTTTTAACTTTTTTCTAAAGAGTGTTTCATGTCGTATATGGTATGGAATCTTTCTGAACTGTGTCCTCAGACATTTCTTTCCTTTTTTCAGATGAAGATGACATGGAGGAAAAAGAAAATCCTCTTGCTTTAGGAGAGGGAGGTGCAAGTGGTGGTCTCGTGCCTGGAAAATCTCTAGTCTTTGCAGCCATGGAATTGCTCATGTTTATCCTAGTACGGCACATGCCCCATCTGAGCTCAAAAATGTCAGATTCTCCAAGTCACATTGCTGCCAAATCCCACCTCTCTGAGGAAAGTGCTCGGCTTGTGGCTGCAACTGTTACTATACTGTCTGACCTGCCTTCTCTGTGTTCTCCGGCAGGTAAGGTATTGTAACAAAATGCATGTAAGCAGTTGCTGTAGGGGAAGCATAGTGAGCATATGATGTTAAAAGCAAATAAAATATATTTTCACGGCATACTTTAAGGGTCATCTATTGAAAATTATGATTAGGTTCTAAAATAAATTAATAATTTGGGCTTTTCCAGTGAGAAACATGAGGAAAATTATTTGATTTTAAGTTTGCATGTGTGCTGTAAGTTTGCTGGGGAAACGAGCTCTATATCCTATGATTTTATTGTTGTTTTTTTTTTCCCTTCCTTTTTTTCATGATTTTGAAAGCTTTTAGACAGTTTTAATCATATTGTAAAAGAACATAGACATCTCAGAGATAATTAAATTCCTGAGAAGTTCATGAAAAGTAGCAGCTGAATGAAAAGAGAATCCTACCGAGGAAAAAACAGCACAGTTCAGCTGTGATACACTTGGTTTTGCAGCCGTTGGCTGTCAGTCATCCCAAATGTGGCTCTGAACTAAATGGAGCTTTCTTCTGCCCAGGGAGACTGCCACAAAGGATATGTGTAAACTAGGGTAATTGCACTGAGTGGAGTTCACGGGTAAAGGACACAATTGCATGGGAGGCTGTGCTCTTTGAGTCTTGCTTTTCAGAGAACAAATTGCTTAAGAGTTGTCTCATGGATCTCTGGGAAGTTTCACAGACTGATGTAGATAAGACATTTAGTGGTTGGTCTTTTCATGAGATGCGTTATAAATAACATATTTGGACAAAGTCATGCTCAGAACACAACATGGGCTGTCTTCAAATGGACAATTTGTGTCCTATAATTTTTTAAAACATAGTAGATTTGGAGATGATCTGGAGTCCTGTGCGGTTTTTATTTGATTCCTGGTTCTTTTTCCCTTTTCCCTTTTTTTTTGGGGGGNGGGCAGAAAGAGTAATGGTACTACTTCTGTGTTGACTGGACTGAAGGCATGACTCCCAACATTTGGCAAGTGGCCAATGAAAGTAGCTCAGAAACTGTTGTTAGTCTACAGAGACTGCTAGAGTTGTTTAGTTGTTTTTTTTTTCCCTCATACAGAAGATGTAGCCAGCTGATAGCTGTAGGGAGGGGGGATAGTACATGCACAAACATTTGTGTTAATTGAGCCTTTGGATGTAAGGAAAACTGTAAACAAAGAGAATTCATCACTTTCTGTGATTGAGTAGGTTTTTTGTATTTCTTCCTCTTTCTTTAAAACACGACCATCTTGCAGTCTCCATTGGACAAGATCCTGGGCAATCTGATCTAGAGGAATTGCTGCTTTGAAAAAAGGGGGTTGGACTAGAGAAGGTCCAGTAGTCCCTTCCAATCATTAATTATTTTTAGTGTGTTTATCCTCGCAGCATTCCCAGAAGTAGGAAAATGGTGGGATTTGTGTTTCCACAGATGTGGGAAAAAGAGGAATAGAAAAGATACGGAAAGAGACCTGACTGTCTGAAGTGAGCTGTAGATTGATATGACATGCCTAAACCCAACTGCACCCTTATTTCAGTTCTACAGGGACTTAAAGTCTACATGTGTTATTGAAACTCTTTCTAATAAAGTTCCCATGTATCTAAAGTTAGATTATGTGTTACTTGACCAATATTTCCTGAGTATGCCTAACTTGCATCTGCAGGGTTGGCTGCACAAAACATATAGATAGGTGTTGATTTCTTCGGAAAGGCAATGCAGTAGGAGGAGGGTCATTTTGTCTCCTTTGTAGAGTAGCCAGATGGCTAGTTTGCCCAGGATGCGAGGCACCCAGATAACTTCCTTACTTTGCTTCTGGGGCTTGTACCACACACCAGTTTACTTGGAAAGTGCCATAACTTGGTTTGGATACTTGTTTCCAGACCTCCTCCTCTTGTTTATTTTATAGGACCCTAGCGATATGCGGATCCTGTTTTAAGATATTTAACAGTCTGGATGTGTTCAATATGATACATACCATGTATCACATGCTATATAGGTCAAAACTTTAATAGCTGAATCATCATTCCTGAACTGACAGCAGCATTTTAAATGCTGGCTTGTATGACTTATGTTATGATGCACTTCAGTAGTACTGATGAATGAATTTGTTGATAAAATATTGAACAGCGCATATCAGTTGTTATCTGAATTGCAGTTTATCTTGGTGTTTCCTTTGTCTCCTAGCCATATATATCCATATTGGGAAAGCTAAAGAGGTTATCTACCACACTTGTTGGAATTAACTTCAGAAATTCTATTTTGTCTTTTTTTTTATAGGCTGTATGACAGTCTTACCCACTATCCTATTTCTGATTACAAGAGTATTGAAAGAAACAGCAGTAAAATCAGCAGATAATCAGGTCCCACCTCCAGTCAGTGCAGCTCTTCAAGGGATAAAAACTATTGTTACTCTTCCAACAGTCAAGACTGATGAAACTCAAAAACAGTGGACAGGTCTTATCCGCAGCACTCTGGCATCTATCTTGGAATACTCTCAACCTGGTAAGTGGTTTCCCAGTGCAGGAGAGTTAAAATTAGAGAACTGGGTTTTGCTGTAATGAAAAGGCAAGTATTGTATCTGCCTATAATTTAATAGGCTTCATGTCTGAGGGTTGGGGATTAAAAATGGTGATGAATTGCTTGTAAAATTGAAATGGGAGAAAGATCTGAGTGCACAGAGCGTAACTAATCAGAGTTACTTAATAGTACAAGATATATAATAATAAGATATAATACAAGTACAAGATATAATAATATATAAAAATAAGATATATAATAATACAAGAACAGCATGGACTTTAAGAAAATACAGTTACATCTCAGGAGTTCCCATTCCAGACTTGTCCTTGTTGGTCTGTTTTCTTTGCCAATATTGATCATAACCTCCTGTTAGAAGTTTTGCCTTTTGCAACTCATCTTGCAGCACTCCCTCTCTCAGATCCTTTCCATAGAGTATTTTTCTGTACTAGTTCAGGCTTTCCTCTTCCATTTTGAATCACATTATATTGTGATTATTTCATGCTTTAGATTTTCCTCAGGCTGACTTTACCAGTATTTGTTGTTTCAGCTAGTGATTTGTTTCTGGAACTTGGAAATTTACCTTCTGATATTGATCGGTCTTTCTGACATCTGCTGAATGTCTTGCAAGTAAAACCTAAAGGAGTTTAATTCACTTCACTTCCTGGACCATGCCTCAATTTTTGTGACTACTGGCAACTTTAGATGTGTTGGCAAGGCCTGAGCAAACTTATCGTTTCCACCCCTCCTTTCCTCTTTCCACAGAATACCTGCTAGCTTAAAGGAAAGGAGACTTTAGTTGACAAAACAGTGTTGGTAGGGGAACTGATCTCTTTACTGAAACTGTAATTGTTCAGTACTGTACATGGATTTGACACCTTGAATTAAAACTCAAGAGAAATGACAATCAGTGTATCTTTTAAGTGTTTGCTGACACGATTCAAATAGTCTTAATAACAGTGAGTGTTAGAGTGAATGAGTGTGAAGACAGCAAGGGGTGGCAAGGTTCATACTGGAGTAGGATATTCACAGTACTGTTACAAGCTTTCAGTGGTGAGAAGAAATCCTACCTCTGCCAAAAAAATCTGTTACCCACCAGCAGGATGTCTACTGTGTCTCTTTAGAGAACTGGAAACTACTTCTCGTGGTTCACATTCATATTTTGCCTTGCCCTTCAAAAAGCAAAAAAAGATGTCCAGTCTCAGCTGTGAAGTTAGCAAAAGAGAGACACAAAGATTTGTCATTTGCATAATGGTAGTTCAGCCAAAAACCATCCTATTACATCCCCAAGGAGCCATTTATAGAGACTGAAGAGAGGCTTGAATAGAGTTACTCATGTGAGAGATAGGGACTCATGTGAGAGATAGGGAGTGAGTAGGTAGTTGCAAACGACTCTGAAAATGTCTGAAGGGGAAGGATCAGTAGGTTTGTGTTAAACAAGTCAAACTTGTAATTTGAGTTGGCACATCAGCTCTTGTCTTCCAGCCTTTTGTTACTGTAAAGATTTCCCAGTCCCTCTTTCCAGAAACATTACTGGCTTTAGGCTTTTTTGCAGACTTCAGAAATCTTTCTCAGTTCGTTGCAGGAGTGTATATTTTCCTTTTCCTTTCCAATCTTTTGTGGAATGGGACACATCTCACACATAAGAATCTAAGCGTACTGCATATGATTTCAAATCGTAATTCATAATTCAATAAAATTTAATCAAATCTATTAAAAAAAATAAAACTAAGCCAGTTGAGTGACTAGCTGACATCTGTAAAGGGCAGTCATGCTGATTTTCTTTTTGCTGACTATATATCTGCTGTTTCCTTGTGCCTCTCAAGGGACAGCAGAACCAATCTGGCTAACAAAACCAGCAGAACAGTACTTTATACATATATGTTATCATAATTATATATGAATATAATTTTTTTTTCCTGTTGATGTAAATTCATGAATGAGATCTGTGAAGACAGAGCTTGTGCAACGAAAAAAAGATGACAATGGCAAATACAGACTATTAGAAAAGCAGGAAAGTTTAAGCAGGACTGTTCTTTTTGGTGTCAGGTAACTATTAGATCAGCTAGTCTGTTATGTGAAACCTCATGTTAAGTAAAAGTTGTTTCCATGCTGGATATCAGTTTCTTACTCTGCTGTATCAGCTGAAGAAATTAAAAAAAAAAAAAAAGTGAAGTATATTTTTAATGGGGAAAAGATCTGAAAAAAATCTGGTTTTCCTCTCTTGTTTCCAGATTGAAAACAAAAAATATGACTTGGTCAGAGAAAGTGTGGGTGATGTTTTTTCCTTGATATTTAAGTTTCAGAAAGTTTGACTTACTTTATTAAAGCAACTATTAGAATAGCATTGCTCAGCTTTTTGTCAGTTGCAGTCAATAATGATCAAGTGATTCTGTAATAAGTAAATGTGTATTTGTATACAGTTGCAAATAATTTCAAGCACATTTATTTCCTCTTTGTGGGTTTATCTGTGTTCACTGGCTTTTACTAAACAAATTGTAAACCCTGTTTGGAATAAGCTAACACTGTGTTTGGTTTTGTTTTTCAGAAGCCTCTAAGCCTATTCTTGATGAAGTAAGCATACTTACAGCTATTGCTCTCTTCCTTTGGTCAGCAAGCACTGAAATAATTGGAGTCCAGTCTTTACAAAATGGATGTATGAACAGATTTAAAAGTGCATTAAATTCATGTGATCCTTGGGTAAGATCACGTTATAGGAATGTGAATAATATATAGCTGAGAAAAACAAATTGTGATGTATTTACCATATTTCCTGAATGCTTTGTAATGCCTTTATTTCAGAGACAGACACTGCTTGTCAAAATAACTAGAATTTTCAGTAGTGCATTATAGAAACTCTTTAGTGAGTAAAATAACCCAAACTAAGGGCTTCTAGATAATGTGTGTTCATGGCCTTGTGCCAGGTTCTTGACTTGCAGTTTTTTAAAAGGAAAAAAAAGTCTTTGGTATGTGAAACTTTAGCAAATGAAAACGTTGGTTACCAGAGAGTGGTGACATTTCTACATTAATGCTGATCTTTTATAATACAAAATAAACCACTTTTTCTGTAGATAAAATTACAGCCCGCGTTTCTGATTAATTTGCTTGTGCAAAACCTGTGCTTATTTTACATGTTCAAACAAAACTCAGTTTGAGTGCAAAAATGTAATTTTGTGATCACCATCAGAACATCTACAGATATTAAGTTATCTGTCTTCTGATTTCACTTCTGCCCTTTGGTTTGTCTTTATGAATTAGCTTCTAAATTATTTTCTCACTAAAGAGGGAAACTAAAAAGTTGTAGACTGACTTTGTTCAAGCAGGCTAATGTGCTGTATAGTTAAGCTTAACTGTTCCCACCATGTATACGTCAGTTTGAGTGGGTATACAAACCTGCAGGTGGGAGCTAAAGTGAAAGATCTATAGTGTTTCCACAAGCGAGCGCTGCAGAGATTCTGGGAAGAAAAACATGCAAAAAATGCTGATGTGTTTAGGGTTACTGTGAGGCATTTAAAATCCTGTTTAGACTGATAATTGTTCTCTACAGCAGGGCTGGCGTTTTCCAGCGTGGACATAAAATTCAGTTGGTTCTGAAGCCTGACTTGGGGTGGAAAGCTACTTAAAATTCTAGTGCGTGAATGGAAATGTTAGTTGTATTAAGCAGAAACTTTTACGTCATACTCTGTCTCAGCTCTGTATAAACACATGAACAGTGAGAGAAGTACATCTTTGCCCACCACCCTACTGGAAAGCTGTCAGTGAGCTGAAACTTATCACTATTTTTGTAATTCACAGAGAATGCTTTGATAGCAGCCAGATTGTGTCCACTCTCCTTGCTGATGTGCAGAACATACACTCTGTAATACTTGTTGTGTGTTCCTTCTAGTTTTTTGAATGTAAAACACTCATTGTTGTGTAACTAGAGAACTGTTTGTAGTAAAAGCATTATACTGATTGTACTAAAAGCATTGAACAGATTTTGGATAAAACTCTTCTAAAGAAATACCACTGCCTCATAAGAAATACAGGAGTATTTTTGAAACTATTACCACCTGCAAAAGTCTGAAAGGTTAGATATCATGTATAGTTATAATCAGAAGGCTGGTGAGCTCAGTTTCATCTTGCCCCAACAAGTGAACTTAGTTGAGAGACCCTTGTCTCTCAATGCTAATGGGTAAATTTTGCAGGAGAGTGTACCTTACACACTTTGAAGAAGCCCTGATTTTACCTCACAGGAGCTTTTGTAGACTTCGGTAAATGCAGAATAGTCAAAAGATTTATATTATATAAATGGAATAGAAGAAGCTTGGATGAAATTCTGCTGTCAGATGCAGTTGTAAAATGCTTATTTGAATTATGCATGCATGTAAGAAGAGACTTTCACACCTTATTTCGAAGGCTAATAATCTTAACAGCTAATAAGGAGTGAAGTTAAGGAATCTAGGGAATTATTTGGAGTGGTACAGAGAGACAGAGGAATAATTTATTGAAACAGGTCAAAAATGGTGCTGAGTAGGGCATTAGTATAAAATGTTCTTCCGGGGAGCTCTGTTAGAAAGTACAGAAATGGCATTAGAAAAAGTGTTATTACTTCAGGCCTTAAAAGTTAATTTGTATAGAAAACTTGCAGCTGTATACTAGTGAATTAACAGTGACCTAAGCTCCATAACTTGTATTTTTCTACTATTAGTTTTTATTATCTATCATTTTTATTCAATATTTTTATTTATACATCTGTTTCCAGTCATCCCCAGATCTCCTCGCAGATCATTGTGTTCAGTAATAGTTTGTCTAGAATGTTGCTGTTCCGCATGTGCTCAATAACTCATCCTGTTCAGACTTGAGTGCAGCTTGAAAGCATGTGCGACGTTTTATTCTCGTATTTGTTGTGGGGCTTTAACTTTTCAAAAGTTCTGAGTTATTTGTGTGGGATTTTGGAGGAAGACTTTTTGTACACCCAAATAAAATGCTTTCATAAGTTCATCTAAACAAGACCATCAGTGAGTCATTTTCCCAAACGTTGACTTTAATAATCCCCGCTTTCCAGAAAAAAGAGCGAGAGGGGAAAAAAAAATACGAGGAAGACAAGGAGAGGGTTCTGTGATCCAGCTCACCATATAGCTACACATATATATTCCTATGCTACTACCAGCACAAGATGGAGAATGAGAAGGAAGGACAGGCCTGCCACTTTTGGCTATAGCCTTGGCTCATGTTAGAGCAACAAGATCACACTGATCTGAGTCATTTTTATGGGCTGTTTTACTCTTCTGAGATTGGAATAGCATTTCATGATTTTGCAGATACATCTACTGTTAGTGCTGGTAGTTCTGAGACTTAAAGATGTAGTTCTCTGTGGACCTCTGTGACCGAATTGTATGACATTAGCTTTTCCATTATTTTCTCTGAGTTCATATTGTTACTACTGCTTAGTACCTGCATGTTCTTTCTAACTGGCCTTCCTTTTATTGAAAACCCGGCCAATATTATTTTAGCAGATGGGCTGTGTTGCTGCTTTCCTCTTATTCAGTATGTTTCCTTCCCCTTTGGTTGTCTTTTTTTTTTTTTTTTTTGGTATCACGTGTATCTCGCATACATAGATAACTGAGTTTATTAGAATTCCCTGAGTTAACAAATAACTTTCAGGATAATCAATGTATTTATCTTGATTTGATTAGGTTCAAGCCAAGTGTTACCAGCTTCTGCTTTCTGTGTTCCAACACACCAATCGTGCCCTCTCAACTCCATACATTCATTCATTGGCCCCTATCATGGTTGAGAAGTTGAAAGCTGTGGAAAGGAGCCGCCCGAACAACAACCTGGAGCTGTTAGCAGTCCAGGAAGGAATTAAAGTCCTCGAAACATTGGTTGCCCTTGGTGAGGAGCAGAATAGTAAGTATTTAGTTTTTTCTAGAGAAATGTGTAATGCTAAAAGAGAATATTGAGCATTAGAAATCTTGCAGTTAGGAACCTGATGGCATAGTCACAAATAGAACACCTCTGTGCAACATGCTTTTGTAATTCCAGTACTAGAACTCTTGTACACATGGACTTGGATAGCACCTACGGTATTGAGATGCTGTAGCCTTTGTATTTCTGGAGGCTGCAGGGGAAAAAAAAAAAAAGCTAAACATGAACTGCAGTAGTGAGTGATGTGCTCTTCTGTTTGGAAATGAGTAGTTCACACTGTTTAAATTTACCTTTTTTGCCATTGTTAACTTTTATCTATTTTAGCAGACTCATCACTTTTATCTGGTTGCTTCTACCAGCTCAACAAAGTTTATCTAAAAAGCCCAAGAAATTGAATTGTACTGGTCAGAATATCTTGATTGTAGATGGACCCTCCTGTTTGCTTCAGTGTAGATAGAATACAGTATTTATAGTTAAAGTTCAATTATTCTCTAACTGAAACAATGTGTTTTCTAAAAACTTACTCTGCAGACAATTGGCTTTATTACATGCTGATAAAGTTCCTTGTAAAAATATTACTGTTGTTTTTGTGTGGTGTTCCCCCCGCCCCCCACTCCCTGTTGGTATTGCCCTTCATTGATGATAAAACACTAAATGTATGTTTTCTTGAGCCCCATTCTGCTTTTGGCACAGTTATGTCAAGCACGTTTAAAGTGAGAGAGTAACTGAAGCAAATGAGGAAACAAAACGTCTGATTTTTGCTGGCTGGAGACAGTCACCCCATGAGTATGAATTTAGTCAAAAACCTTTCGGGGAAAATCATTAACACACTGATAACCTACAAAATTTTAGATAAATGAGTTACCATTAATATTTAAGTGCTTTGAGCTTAAAATTTACAATTAACATGTTACACATTTCAAAGGCATACTTGTATCCTTGCTAGATACAAAAACTAGCCATATTGCTTAAGTTCAGCTTCTTTTTCTGTTCTAAAGATAAACCCTTTTGATCCCTGTGCCATTTTGGGCTGTGGCCTCATTAGATCGTGATAGCCCAAGTATAGCTGTGGTGCTAGTTTTTGGATTGGCATCTTCCAGGATGGAGCAATAATATAACAGATAACTGTCCCTGACTTTTTCGTGAACACTCGCATGCTAATGGCAGTTCTGGTGTGCTCACTGGGGAGGCTGATATTCAGATTCAGTCGAGTAATGTTTCTGTCTGCCTGAAAAGTGTTTTGAAATCCTTTAGTATGATAGGCACTCTGCATCTTATGATCTCTTATCGATGATCTGCAGTCAGATGGTGCAAAGGTATCTTTAAAGAAGTGTCAGGAACAAAATAACTGTGATGAACAATAATAGAAGTCTGAAACACAATCCTTGTAAGAAAGATTTGAGCGATCAAAGGACAGGAAACCATCTACGTTTCAGTTGGTTTTTATTTGATCTTTTGTTAATTACTATGTTTATTGTCAGTTCTGAAAACAAAATTACCCTCATCAGTCTAGTAACTGATAAAATTATTTTTCTTTTGTTTTCTTCTCTAATATGGTTATTACATTTTTTTTTTTCTTTTCCTTTTAGGAGTCCAGTTGCTTGCCCTTCTTGTTCCCACTCTGATCTCCTATTTACTGAATGAAAATGCCTTTGCTTCTGCATCTGCAGCATCTAAGGATCTTCACGAATTTGCACTTCAGAATCTAATGCACATTGGTCCGCTTTACCCACATGCTTTCAAGACAGTAATGGGAGCTGCGCCTGAATTAAAAACACGTCTAGAAACTGCGGTCCGAGCAAGTCAGGCCAGCAAAGCAAAAGCAGCTGCTAGGCAACCACCACCCACAGTACATTCCACCCCAACAATTAAACTGAAAACTAGCTTTTTTTGAATTACTTTTATTATTTTTGGACCATTAAGTAGTCAGAAGCATTACATTATCCCCGATGTGTTACTGCATATATGTCTGTAATTTTGTGTAATTTGTATGTGAAAGGCTGTCTAATAGAGCTTTGTGTAATTACTTGAAATCCATGCATTACAAGGGAAGTGGTGTTACTTGTATTTGTATAGATTTTTAGGAAATCAAATGTGATCATATTTATGAATTTGTGTTATAAATTATCCACAAAAAAAATTTCTCTATCTGACTAAATAGTTTTATTTATTTTTAAAAGCTACCCCAAACCTTTGAGTGGTTTTTGAAGTCTGGTGATTGTTACCCTACCATTGTGCAAACACACTGACACAGTGGGGATGGAGGGAAGAAGGGAAACTGTGATGCAGTACTTACCATGTACCGTGGGGAATTTCAAGTGTAGAAATATGCACTTTTTTTCTTTTAAAAACAAAGTAGGGAAGGGGATTGTCAGACCTTGTAGATTATTTCAGCTTGCATGAAAAAAACAACAAAAAATTGAAAATTTTCAGTCTTTCTCAAGGTGAACGATCAAGCATGCTGTCTTAATGAGTTGTCCTTATTTATGTGGTGTATATTTCTTTCAGATCCATTTCCATGCTTGAAAATTAATAAAGAACGCAAAGAATCTAATCCCCTATCTCTTCTGAGATAAATTTTAAAGAATGCATTGGAAATTGAGTTTATAAAGAGAACTGCCTGCTATCTGCGTTTCTGTAGGTGTAGATTTTGGCCCCTGTAAGGTGCTGTGTGTTAGCAGTCTTCCTATTCTAGCAGACACTGGTTGAACATGACGATTCAGTGCTCTGTTCTTTGTCCAGATTCCTAGGTATTCAACCTTTCTGCAAGAGGTCTCATTGGATATATCTTATCTGTAGTCCTTGATAAAGTGTGCAGAGCCAAATTACTTGAGTGCTTTGCGCCTGTACTGACTAAGGGAGTGGAACACAAGCGAGAGCCAGGCTCCTCCAGTTTTTCCTTCCCCTACCAGGCTTTTCTTTTTTGAAAAGCACGTGGCTCCCCTCGCTCCCGAGTGAGTCTGATCGGCAGATTTCGGAGCTCAGAGCCCAAGTGCTGTGCAAGCCTTACAGCGCAGAGCCAGTGACTCCCAACGTCTGTCTGCTGCCAGACCTCGCCCTTCCTATTGGCAGAAGTGCAGAACCATGTGTTTTCTTGTGTATGCGAGACTGACTGATGTGAATTTTTTGACACTGCTGTTGAATTTATGGGCTTCTATAGGGATCTTTCTATACATTTTGCTTTGTAGAGAGAAGCCACATAACTAGAAGCCTCGGCTAGGCCCGTTGAGTTTCATCTCTGATGTTTTCTGGATACTCTGTAAAAACTGCACATTTCAGAAGCTTCTACTTTAACCCAAATATAACAAAGGGATAGTAAACAGAACAGAATGTGATTAATGATCTCCAAATATTTCAACCAACTATTATTTTTGCATAGTCACTTGCCTAGTCTCTCTTCCTGTAAGACCTTATATAACCCTTTGAGTAACTATGCAAAACAGAGGGCAAGGCAATGCTCTTTTGCCCTATTGTATTTGGTGTGTGCAAAGTATTTAACATAAAATCAGAAAAGCTTTTATTTCACAGTGAATATTTTAGTACTAAAGTGAGGACTCAAGAAGTAGTGCATACTCTAATCTTTCAAATGTTTCTTTTCATAAAGATGTTAATTTCCAAGTCTCGTTCCGTTGTCCTATGGGAGTAAAGATTCATGCAGAAGTAAAACAATATGCCCGTACCTGAGGAAGAAAGTAATTTCACTACTTTTTTTCATCTTTGTATGTGTAGTGGGAATTGAATTGATTAAAATATATAATTTTCTAATAAGTGTTTCCAGCATTGCAAAGCTATTTTGCTGAGAAGTTCTGAACCTGTTTAACATTTGATAGAAAGTATTAAGGAAACTCTTTCAGTATGAAATTGAACACAAAAATTTTGCAAATAAAACTAAGAAAATAACTTTATAACCTGTTTCAGATTCCCTCCCCCCAGGTAGTCGAGTAATTAATGACTTTGATGTTTTTTGGAAACTTTTTGTCTATAATCGGGTTTTATTTACCTTAATTTTTATCTCAGCACTTGTATGTTTTGGTTAGACTCTAGTTTACAAGATGACTGAAAACCCAGAAAAGGGAGGGGGGAGAAGTGTAGCAATCAAGCATAACCAAGAAGTCTGTAGAAAAACAGAAAGTTAGCGGAAGCGAGAACAGTAGTAGGTAGATGCAGAGGGACAGAGAAAGGACAGTTTTTTCTTTGTGTACTGTGTGACTGTATATGACATGCTCAGTTTTCATTTGTGTACATCCTTCCCCGGTTTCTAGTCCTCATTTGCTCCTTTGCTTGCCCCCGATACTAAAGGTATAACCCTGTGGTTTACATAATATTTTGGCATCAAATTTCATTTGATTAAAAAAACCCGAAATAACTTGAAATGCCTGTAGTGCTTATTGTTTTTTGTCTCACTCCTTTTCATTTTTTTTCTTTGTCGATAGCCTTTTTAATGTGCTTTTTCATGAAGCTTGTTTGCTCCGCTTCCCCTTCACGTCTTTCCTCTCTCTCTCTCTCTCTGTCTCTCTCTCTCTCTCTCTGCCATTTCCTTCCTTTCTGGGTGAGCCCTCTTCTTCTACCCTGGTTCCCCAGAGCGCGCTCACTCTTCTGCGCTTTCGCTCCTGTTCCCCTCTGCTCTGCTGTGTTCTCTTACAGGATTTCCCAGTTGTCTTTCCCTCTTGACGAGCGGTCACCCACCAGCCACGGCTCTGACCTCCGAGGGCGGCATTTCGGAGGGGGAAACAGGAAGGGAGTGAGCAGCGGGGTGCACCCAGGGCATGGGCCCCCCAGCCTCGGTGGCCACACTCCATCTTTCACACTTGGCTAGCACTTAGCCCTGCCGTAAGGCCTGTTGGTAGCCACGTGTCTGTCTGTGGTGGTGGTGTGGCGGTAGGATGGAAAGCAGGCCGAGCTGCCTGTGCCCCGGGGAGAGGCGGGGGAGAGCCGTGCTGCTGGTGCCCTCAGCCCGGGGCTCTGCTGACAGCCTCCAAGTGTCTTGTTTTCCCAGACAGCACGGTAATTCCTGAAAAATGTTCTCTTGCTCTCCTGCTCAGCATTTCTGAAGATTTTTAAGAACCTCCCCCCGTAGCCCTGGGATGGATTTTAGAGTATTGTGCGCTTTGACACTGAGCGCCGAACGGAGCCGGAGGGTGAGAGGGCAGGGCTTGACCCAAGTTTATGGAACCGCTGGGGGACACCTGCCGGTCTCGTGTGCCCGCGGTGGGCCGCCAGTGTGCCGAAGCCATTTAAATCCAGCGCTGAGGCAGATACTTCAGTTAATCTGTGCTCCCGCGGCTTGCCGGTCTCTGCCCCGGCATGGCACGTCACGGGGATGAGCCTCGCTCGCTGTGGCGTCGTTCCTCGAAGCACGGGGCAGCGCGGAGGAGAAAAAGGCGACTGGGGGGGAAACCTTCCCGCCTCTCCGCGCCGCCCAGCGGCGGAACTACATTTCCCAGAATGCCTCGGGAGGCGCCGGGGCGAATCGCTCTCTGGACTTGTCCCCCGCGGGCCGCCGTAGCAGCCGGCGGGGGCGGCTGTCAGGCGGTGACGGCGGGCTGGACGCGCCCAGGTTGTTGCTGCTGCCGGGACGCGGCTGGGTGTTACATGCGGCTGGCGGCGGCGGAGGAGGAGGAGGAGGGGGCGGCGGCGTCGGGGAGCGCTGCAGACCCGGCCCGGCCATGGACGAGCAAGCGGGGCCCGGCGTTTTCTTCAGCAACAACAACAATAATAACGCCCTGCTTCTGCCGCCGCCGGCGGGCGGGCCGGGGCTGGAGCCGGGCGAGGCGGCGGCAGCAGCGACCGCCGCAGCGGCAGCAGGAGGAGGAGGAGGCGGCGGCGGTGGGGGGGTCTCAGCCTCCGGAGCCGCCGCGCCGTTGTCGGCGTCCCGGGCTCAGTACAGCGTGCCGGGCATCCTGCATTTCCTGCAGCACGAGTGGGGCCGCTTCGAGGCGGAGCGCGCCGAGTGGGAGGCGGAGCGGGCGGAGCTGCAGGTAACACCCGCGACCTCCTTTCTTCCCTCCCCCCCCCCCCCCCCCCCCCCCGGGGGGCG
>VUYV01000359.1:577346-627219 GCA_008711295.1 Anarhynchus alexandrinus | reverse complement strand
CCCCCGCCGCCGCCGCCGCCCGGCGGAGGGGCGTGACATGGCGGCCGGCCCTGAGGGGAGCGGCCCCGGCCCGGCAGCGCGCGGCTCTCCGGAGAGTTTTCCGGGTGCCCCCTCCACGGCCGGCTGCCGAAACTTGTCACCGGTTTCACACGACGCTGTTAAAAATTGCCTCGCCGCTTGTGCCGCTGCCCCTCCGCGGACCGGCGGTTCCCCTCCACCCCCGGCCCTGGCTCGCAGCCCCTCTGGGCCCTCGCCCCCCCCCTCCTTGGCCAGGCCCGTGGGACCGGCTGCGGGTCCTCTGGCGTTACGGGGGACGCGTGATGTAGTGTTTTCAGTTGAGAAGCGGTGGGGTTGGTGCGCTCATTAATGCCTTAAAGGACTGATAGCGATCTTGTGGTGGTTGAAGGAACTTGTGAGCCGCTGGCCCGCAGCCAGCGCTGTCAGATACTTCGGCGGTGGGGACGTTACACCAACTCTAATAACAGTCGATAATGCCGCCGTCGGTGTTGTTCCTCTTTGGCTTTGTGCACAAGAAAATCTCTGTTGTAAACCTTAGCGCTGTCCGCGTTACCAGCAGCGCTCCGTTTGGTTCTCAGTTGGCCATGTTTGAGATGGAAAAGTGTCTCCTCGGCTTCCTTTTTAGGTCTCCTGTCTTTGTCCCTTGCTTCCTGTCCATCCCTTTTCTTTCTGTGTCTTTCCTTGAAAGTACTGTCTTTGTCAAGAGAGTCTTGAGCCTCTTTAGCAACGTGAACCACTTCTCTGTTTTTGGTTTAGTGTTTTTTTCTTTTTTTTTTTAATTAGTGGGGAAGTCATCTTTTTAATTGTATTTTCTATGATAACATCGAACAACAGCTCGGAGAAGAGTGCCAGATGTGACATTCTTTGCTGAGGGTTCCCTTGTAGGAATTTAAAGAAAGTGGTCATGAGGGTAGAAGAGTAATTTTTATTTTAACTTCAATGATTCAATGAAAAAATCATTAGTAACTGAATCATGTTTCTATTCACTGCATCCAGTAAATACGATGTAGAAAGTAACTAGCTTAGCTACGTATAAGAAGAACATCACGTGAAGAACATCACGTGTCACATATCCAGTGGAGTCTCATAAATACCTTGACATTTTTTCATAGCTGATAATAGATCTCAAAGATTGCTTTGGAGGAAAAAAAAATCTGTTTTACAGGACCTAAGAAATTCTGCCAATGCATTAATAGTAATAACACTTTGCACTTTTATAGTGACCTTCAACAGAGGCTAGCATGCCATTCCTCCTCCCTCTGGTATCCCTCAAAAGCGTGGTAAGCGTTATGGATGAGAGAGGAGGAAAGAAGTAGAGTATTTAAACTATTTGCCGAAGTCATGCATTATCAGTGGCAGAACTGGGAATATAACCCGATTAGAAGTTGTTTGCTTGAACGCCTTTGGCTCTTGCCAAAACGTCTCAATAAAGTTATAATTAGCTGCGGTTGGCATTGCCATGAGCTGTAACAGCATTTATCTGCTGCGGAGTCATGTTCAGAAAGGTGCAAAATTCTTGGCTGTCTCTATAGACATCAGGCGTTATGTCTGCTGTGACCATTTGCAGTTGAATGTTCTTTGATCCGTGTGAGAGGTCTGTGTGAGGGGTTCAGCAACTGCAGGATGGCTTTTAGAAATTGTACATGTACAGCTGAAGGATGAGCTGTGTTAATTAAAAACCGGTTCTGTGCTCCTTATGAAGCCTTTTGTTGGTCCATATATTTGGAAGTGTTTAACAGAGTAATGGAAATTTGAGGTAGGGCAGTTTGTCTCTCTCTCGATAAAGATGCGGTGCTCCTGATTGTACTTTACTAGTCTTCCATTCAATGCAAATTTAAATGTTAGATTACCCGGTCTCTTGGGAGGCTGTGTGGCAGAGAACCTATTTTGTATGGTTGCCTTAGTATCCCATACATTTTATCTGCAATTCACCTTGTTATGTAGCGTAGACTTCTTTTATCTCCAGTTTCTTACCTGCCACGATATTTAAATGCTTCAGATACTTTATGCCACAGTGTTACTGTGCTTGGCTTCTGCTCCGTAGTTGTTGGCTTGTTAAGCTATACTCTCTCTCTGAAAAACACCTTGTAAGTCAGTTCCACTGTGATTTCCTATCTTCCTTTTCTTGCCCTCTGGGCTTCTTTTTATTTTCTCTTTTTTCTTTGCTTTGTAATTAATTGTGTGGAACTAAATGTGATATTCCGGTAGAGTACCTTTCTGTTGCATTATGCGATGCTTGTTCGGGTGACACATACCCCCCCCTTTCCTGGAGTTTTTAACATACATGAGTTGGCAGGCCCGGGTAGCTACTCTCTGTTCTGAGTTACTGGTCTAGTACTGCCTTTCCAAGGTTTCTCTTCCTATCAAGTGCCTAGATTTTGCTTTCCCTGGCAATTATCCATGTTTACTCTGATTTTCTAATTATTTTTTCTTGACATTTTCAAATTGTTGTTGCCTCTATTATATAATCTTCCTCATTCAGGGCAAAAGAGGATATCAATGTTTAGATCTATGCAAGTATCATTAATAAGCTGTGTATTTCAAATCAGAATGAAAACAGATTAATACAGGGTTCCCCTAGATGCTTATCTGCTAATTATATATTTCACTTTTAATGCTTGCTTTCTGTTTACAGTACTTTGACATCTGCAGATTGAAAGATTATCCTAAGAATAAACTTTCATGATGCCCTGTGAAGCAATTCACTAGAATAAATACTAACGTTATTAATCCTCATTTTAGTCTTCACAAACTGTTTTAGAGCTTTATTGTTTATTTTTCTGTCTCTTCAGAAGTGAGTAATTTTCCTTTTCTTCCGTTCTTCCAGCAGCTGCTTGGGAGAGTTGATGAGAAAGGGTTTCCTGTTCTGCAAAAGTTTTAAACTTCAATTTATTTTTTTCATTCTGCATTTTTCTAGACTGTGCTCCCAAAGCATTTCAGAGTTGTCATTATGTATTGGACGAGCCCATCCCAAAATAACCGAGTCTGATCAAATGCAGGACACCGAAATTCGTGTCTTTGCTTGAGGCAAGCAGGGTTTGAAATGCCTTCCATATTGGTGTCTTGCTTTAACCATACGTCTTCTGACTGGTTGGGGGTGATTCTCTGTTGCGGCTGTTATTTCCCTTTTAATTAGCCATCTGCCACCCCTGGGGGAGAGTGATGGGGACTGTCCCTGTGGCTGGGACCCCTGCGGAGCCCAGTGCTGCCGATGCCCGTCCTTGTCCCAGCAAGCAACAAAGCTGTTGAGCTCTGCTTCTTCTGGGCTGGATGAGCTTGGAAGGGGGGTGTGTGTGTGTGTATGGCTTTTGTTTTGACTAGAAATTTTGTCTCTGCAAGCAGTGCATATGTTGCTGTGGAAAGTTTTGCTTCTGACAAACATTTTTCTGGCAAAAATGCTGATTTGCAGACTTTGGCATTTCTCCGCATTTCACAAATGTTCTAAATTGCAACAAACTGCTATGCTGTATGTAACTGCGTGTATAGGCACCCTGTGTCCTCCTGCTAAGGAATTTTCTAGCTCTTGTCCCCTTCACTACTAAAGTTTTCATTTCTTCTAACTGATAACCGTTTCTTTGGAGTAGTAGACTGCTTTGGGGTGGTGGGACCTGATAAGGTTACGTTAAACTTATTTTTCCTAGGTAAACTTTACTTTGAAAAGGTTTGCAAGGCAATTACGGAGAATGGGTGGATACAACGTGCTTGTCTTTCCACAACTTTGTTCAAAATATTCCTTGTAAGACAGTGCCAAAAGAAAAACAAAACCACCATAACGATAGGGAAAGAGTTAATGAAATGACATAAAATGTGGTTAAATGATAGCGAACAACTGTAATAGAAGGAATGTGATGGAAATAATAGATAAGCGCTTGATGTTGGTTATAGAAGTCAGATTTAGTGATGTTGGCTGCCTGGGGGGGTCACGGATGGCGATCTTCCCCCTTGCTGCTGCTTTTCTGAGGCAAGAGGCAGGCGGTGAAACCAGGCGTGCTTCGTGGTGAGATTGTGTCCTTGGAGATAGACAAGTTAAAGTAATGAGGAGAAGGGGCAAATCAGACAGATGGCTGTGGCTATTTATAGTGTGGTTTAGGACATTGGTTACTTGATTCAGAAATAGTTGATATTTACAGTTTGTTGGCTTTTAGATAACGGTCCTCTTATTGGATTAAGTTTCTGGTTAAAAATCATTCTGATAGCTGGATAATCTGAAAATACTGGTCAGAGAAAAAGTAATGAGCAGCGAGTTGATGAAATCAGTTATTTAGTTAACGGAAAACTCCTAAGGATTTGGTTTGGCCAATAAAATAGAAAATAAAGTACAGTTTGAATAAGTTTTGTATAAGATTTTCAAATACGGTGATGTGGGTCAGATCTCTGAGATTCTCTGTGAAAGATGAATTGGCAGAAGTGCTGTAAAAGTCTTTGATAAAATATTTTTTCTCATAAGACAGATATTACAACGAAAACAGTGATTCATGTTAAATTCCTCTCCACCCCAGAAGGACAATATTTTCAACTTTATTGTTTCAAATATGTCAGATAAATCAAAAGAAAGGTGGAAGAAAATAAGCCATGGTCACAATACTGAGGCTTTAGTTGGGATAATAAGTACCAATACTTAAGTTGGGAAAGACAATGCTAAATGGGTCTCGATGACTACCAGATATGCTTTCTTTTGCTAAGTTTTTTTAGCAAACTTTCTAGTTGCCAAATTCACGTGAAGCAAAGAAGAGAAGCTTCTGTACTCTTCTTTCCTGTTTGCTTGTATGCATGATTGCCAGCTAATCCCAATATACTCATTGATAAGCTGTCATGGCTTGTTTTCTTTAGGCTGGGAGCACTGGTGGGAGGAAATGTTCAGTCACAAAAGAGCTGCATTACAGAAACGTGTAGCTTTTGTAGAGAAGTAGAATGTAAATACAAACTGATGAGACTGGTTCTTCGCAGGTCTGTGCCTGGTTTTTCTAGTCCTTTGATTTTTATTTTTTTTTAATTGCATAAATGATCTGAGCATTTCCCAGCATCAGATTTTCCCATTCTTCTCAAATCTGTTAAACCTGTAATTTAGTTTAAGTGTAATGAAAATGTGTTTCTTAAACGGCCCTAACTCTTCTAGGGAAGTGCTGCTGTACATATTGACATGGCATGAACAGACCGAGAATTTTGCAATGTTACATTGTCTCCGAGTGGTCTTTAAAGTTTACAAACACTTCACAGAAAGTTACACTTAAAAAAAGTAGAGGATTTTCATGATTTGCTATAGAATTGTTGAATTCACCAAAAATGAGATAAGCTGTTACATTCTAGGTGTAAAACTTTGGTTTTCGGTGTCAGGTTAGCATATAGTGAAGCATCCTATGAGTCTTTACTAGTGCATGTTTATAATTTAAATAGGTTTCTCTGTGTTCCTACTCAGATTTTTCTGTTGAAGGTCTTGGCTCATGTCAGTTTTATTGCATCAGGGGTAAGTAACTTTGCGCTGTTTGAACAAGAAGTTGCAAATATAACTCAGCCTTTATTGATGTTTCAGTAGACGCTGAAACTTTACTTACTAATTCTAGAACAGGCTGTGTAAAATTCCCCAAGGAATATCACATGCACCTCAAGAGGCTTTTGGTTCATCTTAATGTAATGCTAAAAGAAGTAAGGCTCTGCAAATGCCAAGCCTCAACTAAAACTGATATCCATACACGGTTTTCTGAGAAAATAAATATTGGTCAGCAACTTACTCACATATTTGGCTTCACAAGGCTGCCAGGCTTTGTCAAGTCCTCCTTTCTAAGTTCCTTACCCAAAAAGTGGCAAGAACCGACTCAGACATAGATGAAGGATTGTTATGTTTTGTTTTTAAGTGCTGAGAAACGTTTAGATACTTGAAACAGCTCTTCTGAATCACTTCAGAGTACCCAGGATCCAAGCTTTGCAGACAATACCCAAGAAATACAAATACTCTGAAATGCGAAAACAAAGGCTTATTTTATCATAGTGACCTGTTCTGTATGGGCCTGTAGATGGATTCATCTAGAAGATATTCTTTTCCTATTTGAAAAGTTTGCTATATGCTAACTAATATTGAATATTTTGAAAATAACCCAGTGACAAAGAAGTTGAATTGAAGATTGCAGTGTGGAAAGACTGCATTTTTTCCGCTCTTAGCCAGGAATATGTTTCCCTTTAGGGCAGTCACATAGGGCAGGATTGCAAAAGCATTGGAACAAAAATGGCATGCACGATATTCGTATCCAAGCTTGTAAACAGGAGGTGAGAACGAAATCAGTTATTTTTGCATCTGTTTCAGTGGATGCTGTAGTCGGTTCAGGGCGGTGGTGCCCGCTGGAGTACCAGGAGTAGCTGTTCCTGGCTGAAGGAGCGGGAAACAGGAGCGTGCTGATTGCCTTTGCTGATGCTCGCGTGGTCAAGTCCAGTTCACTCCTCTTTTTGTTACCCAAGCCAAATCTACAAATCTCCTCCAGATTTGTTCTCCCTTGCCTTGCTGTACCCCAAGCGATTCATTCAGCCTGCAAACTTCCATTGTCTCCGTTTAAATGTGGGCCCTGAGTCTATTTATCAGTCCTGGTGCCGACTGCTGTTGCTGCATTTCTGCCTTTCTTGTACAGCAAGTGCAAATGCTCAAATACAATTCCTTCCAATTTGGACTGCAGCTCGTACTATGCAATTATTTTGTGACTTGTCATTGCAGTGTTGTCTATAGAATTGCATCACGTTAAAACTTGCTCTCTTTTTGTCCTTATGTCAATCTACGTGGAGCACACTCCTGGGACTCAAAAGGAAAAAAAAAAAGTTAATGCTCACCACTTAAGTAAGCATACTACAAAAATGACTGGAGGATTAGAGAAGATTTTTACTTATGAAGAAAGATTAAATAAGCTGAATATACATTGCTTGGCTAACTCAGCAAGTATTTTGATGTTTGCAGTTGTCACAACAGTGAAAGGCAGCACTGAAGAGTGGATAAAAGCAGGACTGGCTATCTGAACAGAGATCTGCCTGGTAAAACACTTCAAACTGCAGAAGGAAAAGTCTTCCTGTTGGTTGAGATGCTGAACTTAGTAATCAGGGTATTGTCAGGTATAAATTACTAAATCATTTTTGATTCTGGATGGTCTATTAGGAGTTTTGAATTCACTGGTAAGAAATTGTTTTTCAAACAGTCTTTTCAAAGAGGTGAAGAATGTAAGTAAATGGCTGCTTCTACCGTCTTGTTTTACCATAAGATAAATCTTTGATGGTTTAATTTTTTCAGGGCTTAGCTCTGATGCCAGTTTTAGGACATCTCTGAGAAGTCCAGCAAAAAATTTGCCAGTAGCAGATTGTGCTGTGCGTTAGTGCCACGGGGCGCTATCGTTCAGCGTGAGCGTGCAGGTGATAAATGGGGCGAAGCGCTTCTGTGCGGGGTGAAGCGAAATACTCCTCGGTACCTGCAACTCGTTTCAGCCTGTGGCCCCACTTCAGTTTTGTGTTGTTGTAGATGGCTACAGGTGCTTACAAAAGGTTCCCAGCTTCTCTTTGCACAGAGTGCTACTGGGGGTGTGTTGTCATGTGAAGTATGATGCCTGAAAAATTACTTGCCATTTGTAATAGACCACTGATATTTCCCTCCCCGCCTCTCCTGTACCTGTTTCTTATCTCTTCTGCTCTCACGCCCCCCCTTCCCCCTGCCTCGGGCATACCTACACGTATTTACAAAGATACTTAAATATGTAGCGTTTCAGTGAGCCAACTGTAATCTAAAACACTGAGCACCCCAACAGCCTACAGAATCCTTCTGGCAGATCTCGGTGGACTGGTTAGAACGACTGTTTGAGGCTGATTCATCTGTATATGTTTTTAGTTATTTTAGCAGCTACTTATTTTTTGCAATACTTTTCTTGCAGTTTTTTCCCTCACTTGTTCTCTTTCTCTCAACCTGTGAAGACCATGTTCTTGAATTATGGAAGCAGTATATACAGAATTCCGTGTCTTAGTAGCTCTTACTTTGTCAAATGATGCCTATTGAATTTCAAGTGCCCGTAAATTTGAAGTGAGGTTTACTTTAAAATATTAAGATAAATATTTTAAAGAAAAGAATGGAAAGGCTTTTTATAGTTCTTGAGTCTTAAGAATTAAAAAAAAAAATAATCACATTTTAACTTGAAATAGCTGTAAAATTCAGGAACTGGTAGAAGTTGATACTAAACACACATCTTTTGTTTAGCGGCCATAATATTGTTTCTTTTCAAACATTTTCTGTTAAAGGTAAATATTTTATTAATCTCTTGCTTTTCTGTAATGTCAAGGTGTCAGCCTAAAAAGGTCTGCAGATATATACTTTTTAGCATCCTTGTCGTTATGGTTGCTGATTCCAGGAAATGTAAATTTCAGTTTACTTTTTAAAACACTGGTAAAATCCAGATTTATTAAGATGCAATGTAATTATTCCATTATATTGTTATGGCTGCTAAGCCTGTATTAGGAAGTCAACAACACTTAAAAAAAATGTTGTTTCTAACCCAGTGTTACCTAAAACATTGCCTCACCCTTTTGTCTGCTTCACAGTAATGTGACCTTAAAGTCTTTTGGGGAATTTCTTAAAACAACAATATTGTTGCATGTGAGATATTCTTATGTTAAAAAAAAAAAATAAATGAATGTTGTTTTTAAAATCTCTCACTAAAGAAATGGAATAGTTAAGATATCTACAGTGCTATTAATCTAGACTGGATGCACATGAAGCTTCTAAGTTTTGTTGCAGTTGGTAATACTAAAAACTTCAATGAGATAAAGTGAAAAAAAACCCCACAACTGGACTGTGCAATTGTAGCTGAAATAACTGTTCCAGGCATCTTTCTTCCCAATATTCTCTGGTTTAATTTGTTTTGGTTTGTTTTTTTGTTTTTTTTCCTCCTGACTCGCTTGATTTTAATTTAACAGTTGAGCTGTAATACAGTAACTCGTAGCACTTAGCCTGGAATAAACTTGAGGCGGACACTTCCTTGATTCCTCTCTGCGGAGCCGCCGGGGCCGGGGCCGGGCGCTTTATGGAGACGTTGCGCCCCACCCATGAGGCCAGGAACAATACGAATTTTTGCGTGATCCCCGTAGGCGTTTTAGAGGTTTGTGGTGACTGGCTTACAACTTGATGCATTTTAACCTTCTTAGCTAGAAGGTCATTTGTCGCGGAACCTGTTTGTTGGGCATATTTGTGAATTCTTGAAATTTTTTGGCAAACCTTGCCAGGAGTGGCCAAAGCACAAGCCTTAGAACAGCGCTGCAGATCGTTCAAAGCGGAAGCGATCCTCCTTTGGTATCCTACTCTCTGAGGTGGCGCGGGCTTCAGGTTTGACTTGCGCTAAAGCTGCAACTGTGGGAAACGGCCTGTCCAGTCTCAACCTATTGATAAAATTCTGTCATTTATATCCAAATTATAAGAAAACTGTAGTTGTGCAGTTCAGTTATACTTTTCATTGTGTTTAAAACCAGACTTCTTGCACAGGTATTGGCTAAATATTTTAATCGGAAATGGTGAACCTAGAGTTATCACTGTTTTGTTCTAGAGACTGAGAAAATACTGCTAGATCTCATCATTTGTCATTTTAGATATTTAAACTCAGTGTATTCGTTTATTCAGTTTTCATTTATACTAAAAATTGTTTCATTTATGGTATGAACATTTAGGTTCCGTGGCATATTTTCCGTTAATTGCCAAACATTATAAAGAATGAAATCTGCTTATGACATACGGACTGTTACTGTATTATTGTTAGTATAAAATTTCAGTTATTATTTTAATGCTATCCTTATGTGCATTACAAATAAACCTGAATATTGTCATTAAGAATTTCTTAAATAAAATTTGAGCTTACATATATAACTGACATTTTGTTGTCCACTGAGGGTGACTTAATTGCAATTATCCAGTACTTACATAAATGAGGGATAAGGGTTGCTAACATCCTGTGGGAAAGAGGGGGAATATTCTCCTTACTTTTTGTGTACTATGAAAATGACCAAATGTAAGCATTCCCATTTTCAGAGCCAGAATTTCTTAAAAATAATGAGTATTGGACATAAGGATGCCACTCAAAAGAAAAGCATGAACAAACTAGGCTAGAAACTGCACAGCCTCCAGAGAGAGAGTAAAATTATTCTCAAGCCCTCTGGTCTGTTTCTCGATTTGCCAATAAAACTACTGATCTCTAAAGTGTGTGTAGTAACCTTGAAAGATTCTGGCAATAAGCTTGCGTAGGGCTGGAGAGACAGCTTTTGGGCCATGAATTCTGCATACTTTTTCAGTAATAAACACAAGGATTTCTTGGAAGTCCAGGAAAAAGAAAAGGTAGAAGGCATCAGTAAGAGCATTGGCATGCCACTGACAATAAAAGATGTCCAAAGAATCAATTAATATTTCTTCCAGTGCTCTTTCTTCCTGTGCAATATGTGTATAATACATGCAGTCTGCCAGTGGCCCCGAAGAGACAGAGCACAATCCTTTTCCTCCCTGTTGAATCATAAGGCATAGATGCTTCAGCTCCAGAGGCAGAGTTAGGAACATTTACATTATTTTACGTGCCTAAGAATCTTCTGGTAACAGTTTTGAATTTTGATTCTGAAATGGTTAGTCAGACGAGTCACGGAGCCAGGCCTGCCCTGTATCGGAAGCGTGACTCTGCTCATTTTCGTGGTGTCGTATGATATTTTTTAATCAAATCCATTTAAGTCTCTTTTTCTTACAAAAGTAAGCTGTCAAAACTACTGAGAAGTTGCATTTTTTTCTTTGTCTAGGCTGCTACCAGTGGAAGATGCCTTTAACCTCAGTTGTTAGCATGGCAATGCTGTTTTGACCCCTGTAGTAGAGCAGTGCGTGAGCCAGGCCATTACTGGCTGTCCTTTGCCAACCTGCCGGGTCAAAAAGCTTCATTCCAGCCCGTTCGGTTAGTTTGTTCTCGGCTAGAAATTGCTTGCAGACAACAGGTCACATCATGGATCACTTCGGCTTGTGTCCTGATGCCATTGTACGATCTTTTTCATTCCAGCCAAATGCGTATTTACATCATGTTCTACTATTTTTAATAGTATGCTTTGATGTTCTCTCACTTTTTGGCTGGAAGGGCACTTGTTTATTTCTGCTGGACCTGTTTGGAGGCAGGGAGAGAGAAATCACTATCACGGTGCAGTAGCATATGCGTTATCATCTGTGTGTCTGTACAGTTACTGCAAACTAAATTGTATGTGCTTGAGGTGTTCCTCTTCTTACTGAGAAGGATGGTGACCTTGTTGAGTTGACACGCTTCTTGCACAGTTACATTCTTCAGGGTGGGAAACGCTGACCCCAAAGCCAGCATTTCTTTCTTCTGTGCCTTTCCCTCAATCTGAGCAAAAAATGAACATCAGAATTCAATTGCAGTTTTTTCCTCATCCCAGTTTGAGTGAGGAGAAGGTTGATGCCAGAGTGACAGGGGCCTTTCTTTTGATGCAGTTGAGGGTTTTTTGGCAGAGAGATGCATTTCCCCTGTTCAAGGTGAAGACCAACTGGAGAGCAGCCAGTGTTTTTCACTCATCATAAACTGGCTGCTGTAGTTGGTGACTGGTGGTTAAGGATTCTTCAGGTGTCTGTCAAGCTGTTTACTGGCTGTATTTGAGCAATGAAATTATGTCAGCTGGTGTCATGTTTTAGAGCAGCTGCTATAGCTCACCACCAGCAAATGGCCTTTTGGAGTAAGATTAATCTTGCCTGATCTCCAAACTTCAACTGAGATTGTTGCGTGCATTCCCTTTATAGTTGGTGGCAAGAAAATGGCATTTACATACACTATTTTTCTCACCTTGGGGTAAAAATCTGAAGTCAGATAAGTTATTCTTTAGAAGTGTCTGTCTCCCTGAACTAAAATATCTGGGGACTGCTTGCAAGGTTGTGGCAGGTGAGGAGAGAATACTCCTCGTTTCTTACAAGCTTTCCCCAGAGATTGGTACAGATTGCAGGACCTACAGAAAGCACTGCTTATAGAACTGCAATGGGCCTTTATATAAATGAAGGGCTTACTGGTCTTCATGTTCAACAGCTGATGGTCTAGATCCTGTTTGTGCTTCTCAGGAGACAGATGAGAGACTGGGGGACTTAGCTGCAAAGGTGGCAGAAAGCTTCTGATTCTGAAAACGGCAGGCAGTTTGCAATGCAGGTGAGGCCGAGGTGTGAAGTGGTGACTGCCTGTAGGTATTTTTGTCTAAAAGTATACTCATGAGTTGAGAGAGCACAAGAACCTGCCTCTTATAAAGAACTTGATTTGAGGATTAGGTACAAAAGCAGGTAGTTCTGCCTTTATGATTGGGAATGAATATCTTGTATATGCCATCATTTTCTATTTAAAGAAGATTTTTCACAGGCAACTAAGTACTTATTCTTTTCTGGAAGTCAATAAAGGTTAGGTATCTGTTTTCTACTTAAATTTTATTTACTTCTATACCATTTTTCTTCTCGTCTCCCTCACCAAAGTACTTTTGCCTGTTTTCCATTTTTTCTCTCTCTTAATTACAGTATTTCTGGAGAGCTTTCTTTAACCTATTTTAGTAAGTATTATAATTAACACTTGGCACTGTATTACAAACAGGGTTTTATTTTTCTTTTAGCTGAACGTGCTGTACTTTAGTTCTTTGACTAGTATAGTGTATCTAACAGGTATCTATAGAAGAGTACACTAATTATATACTACTTCAGTTAGTGAGCACACGTACTTTATCATCTTCTCCTGCCTATTGTTCGTAAATGCTTTTATCTGCTGAAGGTTTTTTGTATGCTTATTTTATCTATTCCTTATCCTTTATTGAATGTTTAGCCAAGAGAGGAAATAAACCCTGTCAAACAAACTAAAATTGCTTTATTTCTTATCTTTTTTTTTTTTTGGATCTGTAATGAGCATGCAGTTTAGAAGGCTTATCTAGGCAGTGTTTTGTCTAAGCATTTAATGTTTATGAAACACAGTGAGCCAATTTGTTTTGAACTGTACAAATCAATTTTAAAATAACTTGGGGGAGACACACACTTAAGAGCTATGCTGAATGGTTTTGAGGAAGCAGATTCTAAATTGAACACTTCCTTTTGCAGGCCCAGATTGCCTTTCTTCAAGGTGAAAGGAAAGGACAAGAAAATCTGAAGAAGGATCTAGTGCGAAGAATCAAAATGCTGGAATATGCGCTTAAACAGGAAAGGTACGCTGCAGCACATAATGAAGACATTCTGAAGATAGATACTTTATTTTGCCTTTGTATTTGACAAAAGCAAGAAATATTTATTCTATATATATTCAGTTCTCGAATTGACAAATATTATTATACTAAATAAACCTAGTAGTCTGAATGTCCGCATTGTGGTAAAAACAATAGCTAACCAAAAATGTGCAAATAAGCTCCATGGTTGATCAATGATTAATACTTTTTCCTTGGTAAATTCCACCTAACTATATAGATTATACCCCAGAATTACAGTGTATTCTCTTTTTGTTCACAGTACTAGCTTTGTTTAATAATATCTGACAAGTGAAGTCTTGAATAACTGTCTAGTAGTTACAATTCTGAATGTTGCTAAATTTTTAGTTTTTCAGTATGGTAGACTCTACAGGAATATCTTCTGGAGGCTAATTGTGTGAGGAGTGAAAAAAATGTTTGTGTTTACCAGTTAATCAGATGTATGCTTCTTTGTTCACAGGGATTTCAGTAGAAGTTCCCAGTCTACTTTACCATTTTATTCTTATATATACTTCCCTGTTGTTCTAATATTTAAGGCAAACAAATTGTTTTTTTTTATCATGTTTCCAGAAGTCTTTCTGTTCAACTGATTGATTTTAGGCCAAGTTTAGTTTTAATTTTTTTTTTAGTAGTAAAATGTCTTTTAAAATTCTTGACCTTGACTATATTTATTGTACCAGTGCAAAGCAATCATCGCTTACATGCCATTTTCCTATCAGATAATTCCTACTTCTCTTTAATAAAATGTTAATGCAATAAACCTTTTTAAAATAAGTTTGTATTAGCAGAAATAAGATTAGAAATATACAGATATGCAAAGGAGGAATAGGATACTGCTGCTAGATAATTTAAAAAGGACACTAATAGTTGTGCCTCACTGTATTGCATTTAGATTTGCTCATTTTAAATGGGCTGCTTTAGCACATGAGATATGCCTTACACCATCCAGTTTGGCTCTTTCCAGTAGCAACCAATTCATCTGCTAGCATGGAGCTGCAGCCAGTTTCCCTGGCCAGCAGTAGCCTCAGGGTTCCAGCTCCTTTTAGGGAGTTCTCGGAGGAATGCTTAAGGTAGATACCCTTTTTGCTCAGGCTTGTTATGGCACTGATCTTCTATCAAATAGAACAGAAAAATATCAAATGCATGCGTAATGGAGATTACAGTTTATAGCTATGGAAAGGCTTACATTTGAGGCATGATTATAAAGATTAGAGTCACTTTAAAAGAAGACAGAGGCAATGGAGTATATTCTTGTGCAGTTAAAGATATGCTTTAGGGTATATAAATTCAGTAAGATTTCTTGTGTTTCAAAACTAAGGGAGCTATTCCTTATTACTTAGGGATATCTCTAATACTTCATAACCAAGATAAGTTATCAATTTATCTAAAATTATCAGACTATGTAAATACATTTTTGTGTGCTGTCAGAAAAGCTTTGTAAGATTAAAAAAAAATAATCAAAAATCAGACTTCCATATGGATAGTGGAAATGCCCTCCAGTTGCATTCTGTAAAATCCACCTAAATTAAGATGTTTAAATCCTAATGCAGCAGTCATTGTCAGGCTTAGGAAAAAACACAGGATGGTTTCTGTTTTTTTATTAGCAGTTTTTACATAGGTATCTTTTATCTTTTCTTGTATTTTTTTCTGCAGTGTATGGTATTGGCCTCAGTTACTCAGGTCAGTAGGCTACAGTCAGCTGATCCGATCCAGTTTGACAGTTTCAGTATGGCTGTGCAATGGTTTTTAAAGTCAATGTGATGCTTGTGAATGGTGTGTGCTGGAGACAGCTATTTATAAGTTTGTGGTTTCAAACAGCAGCACTATTTGCCAGTTTCTGAAGAAACAGTCTTGTGCTTCTGCTGGAAATGTCTCCCAGCAAGTGTTCTTGCTTGGTACTTAAAAGAATGGCAGCGTACTGAGCTTGGAAGCACTGCTCTCTTTCCCAGCATTTTCCTAAATCAGATGTCAGCCAGGTCAGGCAGTAGTCATTTGGGATGCTGGCTTTTTCCACTGGGATCTCAGAGCTGGAAAATGAGATCCTACAAGGTAGGAGGAAAAGATTTCTGATCAAGTTAGGGGAAGGTTGATGCGGGTGGGAGGAGACAGGGAGGCATTCCTGTGTTCCTTCATTTCTGCCTTGGCCTTGCAGTGTACCAAGTCTTTCTTAGCTAGATGAAATCAGTTATGAGTAACAGAACAGAATATGAAATTGTGGCCCGGAGTAGTCCGTGTTTGCAATGCTCTCAGGAAGCCATGAGCAAGAAACGAGTGACATTGGTTTTCTCAGATACATGCTTTTATGAGCTGCTCTTCTGTATGGTGGGTGTTCAGCATTTCTTTTATTAACCAAATGTGTTCAAAGTTTACTATAAATAAACAGCTTTGGAAGCATTGTCATTGTTCCCTATTTCATGGCACTTATGTAATTTTATAGTGGGTAAGGTAGAAAATGAGTTTTACTTAGGGATTGTCATGTTTTTCTGACAAATTTAGTTTAATGTTCCATCTTTGTGTTAGTAATTGTAAGATTACCTTTTTGTTGCGTACGTAGGAAGCCCAGTTATTCTGCTGAAGAGCCTTAATACACTCAACAGCAAAGAGCTTAGAAGGAGTTAGTTAATAGTTAAGCACTATCATTTATTCCACAGCAGTTTTGATGTAGTTTTGCCAACATCCAGTAGATTGCAGTGTGAGGCTGTTCACAGTTGAGGGTTACTTTTTATTACTTTATCAATAGTTGCTCCACCACCAGTAAATTGCATTGTTTCCTCTGGATTTTCAGGAGCTAGCTGAAATGTAGTACTGTTTCTCTCAAGTACACGTCGTATTTCATCTAGTCTAGCTCATTTCCTGTCTTAACATATTTTGACCAAAGAACTGGACTCCTGAGCCATGTCTCTAGAAACACTTGATTTAATTTTATGTTGTTTTCTGCACTGGTGTGTCTGATCAGTGTAAGGCTGGCGCCTTCTCCTCTGGGTAGAATATCTTGCCGTGCTGTTCCTGGCAGTCAGTCTTGTTTATGTCTCTTGGTTTGGCGGCGGCTCCCAGATCTTCTACGGATGTTTTGGCAGGCTCCCTCAGCACAGCTGGATCAGATGCTTCAGGTCTGGCGACAGATATTTCCAAGAAATAGTGGCCTTTTTTGATCGGGATCAAACTTGTTTCTGTGTGAAGTATTCAGAAAAGTTTCACTGCCCTGAGTCTTAGGAAATTTAGAAGGATGAAAGCTTTTAGCATTTTCCTAAGCAACTCCGGAAGCGTTTGTGGCAGCCACGCTGAATGTCTCCAAGCACTGTTTGCATAGAAGACACATAGTTTGAAGAAAATGCCGCTAATCAAAAAAGGAGAGTTGTGTAATGAAGTGCAAAAGCCAGAGCAGTGGTAATATTCGTACTTATCTGAGTAAGGGCATCTACCCGGTAACATAGTTTCACAGCCCCAAAATAGCTTTTTTCCAAACAACTTGAAGGCTAGTTTTCAGATGGAAAATACCTTCTATAAAGTTGTATCCTTCAGCTAGTTATTTTCAAGTCATTTTTCAGTCTCTGACTACTATTAATAATTCAGATGTAATTTCCGGAAATTGAAGGTAAATCATCCAAGTTGAACAAATTTCAGATAACAAAGGCTCATCTCTATGATTTGTTTCCCTCCTTCTTCCCCTGCCCCAAAACCACCGTCCTTGTTTTGGAACAGATGATACGAAGGTTGGAGAAACTTTGATTTTTCTTTATCCTTATTTACATAAAAAATACATTTGCTCTTTTTTGTGATAATAGTATCTCACTGCTGTGATGTGTGAACTCAAGTTCAATGTGAACTGCAGAGAGCCAGTTTAAAGCTGTTAATAAGTGGACTATGTAATTTCTGAAAAAGCGAAAAAATTAAGCATGACAGGTGGGCAAGTGATATTCTGTTATTGTGGAAGCAGATTAAATATAAACATGCTGAGGGAATAAGCTATATTCAGAATTTGTATAGAAAAGAATTTAAGTTTCTTTGGTGAGAAGTTTCATAGCCTTTGATTGCAATACGTGTAACTGAATGGCCAAGACTCCCTTGTAGTCTTGGAGTCTGAGTTCTTGTCTTCAGCCCTTTCCTTAGTGTGCTTTAGAAAGAAGATTTTGTCTTTCATACCTGTGACATTTTCAACTGTACCCTAAGAAAGTTTCTAATAATAAATCTCATACTTGCTGCCTGAAGAAGTATAGAAAATATTTCCTTGATGGACTGTTAGCTGTCTAAACTGAATTTTTTTTTTAATATTCCTCTGAACTTTAGAAGCCGACCATAGCCGAAGCTGAGTTCACCGGGTCAAGTACTCTGACGCAGTATTCATGTTTGTGTCACATCTAACTGGTGTCTTGCTCAGATACCTGAACCTATACTAATTGCTTCTAATTAATTTAGATTTGAGTTTGGCATTGGATTTTTTGTCATTTTGTGCAGGCGAAGGTCTATGGCTTTTTGGGTTTAAGTTTCCTAGGAACATTAAAAATGAGGATTGCTTTTTGGGATTATCAGCTCTTCAATTGCCTGTCTGCATTACGACATGATTCTTCTGCTGTCTCTGTATTTCTACTGGTCTCTGCCTGTGATATACAAAGTTAAATCTTCTGAAAGATGAAGTCTTAATCCATCTTGGCCTTAAAGTAAATTGAAGGGCCAGTGGTGTACAAGACCCTGTAATCTAGATTATCCTCTTGAAGTAAATAAGAATAACAAAGGCTTTAAAAACTCTTGCATTATGCAGAGGAACCAGTTAAAAAACCTGCTACTAACAGTTTAGAATGTGCATAGAATGAATAATCTCACTTTGCTGAACTGATTTTATAATGCCTTTAATGAGGGGGGGAACTTCAATAAAAAGAAGAATATTATTGTTGATTTAAGAGGGAAAGAAATTTAAAGAAATTTAAAAAATGAGGATACACAGATATAACAGACTGGAATAGATATACTGAGAAGTTTAAAAAAATGCAGGCTGAATTTTTGAAAAATGGATTTTGGAGCACAGGTGAGAGATCTGAGGAATAGCAAAGGTATAAGGAATCATCCTTTCAGTTAACCTAGCAAACATTTTACTTTGGTTCTCAGGGTGAAAATTGTTAACAAAACTTTGATAAGAAAATCAGTGAATGCATAAAGGATAATGGAACTTCATATAAGATCCATGAACTAAAAGCAAATGTCTCATGCCACAAAACTAAGTGCTCTCTGAAATTATTTGCAGGAATTGAACAGACCACAGTATGGGTCACTAATCCAGATTAAAGTGAATTATGAATATTTGCTCACTTTTGATGAGTCAAAGCAAAATGGATTAAACATTAGGGTCACTTGAATTGCTGACTGCGTAAAAACTTGAAGTTTTTGATATAGTGTAGTGTTTAAAATTGGTGAGGTAGGTTAGTGACGGAGTAGAGGATTTCTTAGTTCTTGATTAGTCATTACTTTTTATTAATGGTGGTAGGGGAAAAAGTATACATAGCATCAGTATTTAACAATAATGAAATACAATTGTTTTACCAGGGTAACATCTCTCTGCTGGTGAGATGTAGGAAATAGATAGTTGGAAAAAGAAAGATAAATATTTTGATCGAGCATTCAGATTTAATTTTGTTCTATTCTTGGTTATTCTTTTCTGTACTGACCAAAATGTTTATCCTTCACTTATTGCTGTTCATACATTTCAAGTGCATCCTTTCTCCTTTCCTTGCTGGTGGCTGCTCAGCTTAGTGCTCCAGCTCTTGAGGAGGAAGTGAGTTCCTTTATCTCTCTTTGTTGCTATGCCTAAGAAGCATTTCTTCACTCTGCACTTACCCTTCTCATCCAGAATTAGGTGTTTATTATAATTAAAATACAGCTGGATTAGTAGGAAACTGGTAGTGGTGATACTGAAGCTTAAGAGCTTCCAAGCATCACTTCCCTCAGCACCATTTTGTTAGAATTAATGAGTTTTCTTGATGAAATAGGAAAAGGCAAAAAAAACCAGGAATGTAATGAAGATGTCTGAGAAGCAATCAAGAGGTGCAGGTAACTTGAAAACATTATCTACATTCGTTCTTGATACAGTCATTTGAGCTTAGTGAGACTTGCCTCATGCAATGATGAAGTGTCCCACAATTAATTTTTTTAAAAACAAATTTTAAGTGGAAGAGTTCCCTTGTGAGTAATGGAGCTAATGAAGCCCATTTTCATGTTGGTGTATGAGAGGTGTGGGTTTGTTTGTTTGTTTGTTTTTTTTAATTTTTGTCTTTTGTAGGCTGCATCTTGCTGCCTGCACCTAGCTCTGCACGCTTGCATTGAAGTTCTGTGTGTGTGATAGTTGGTTGTCCCACTACTGCCAGGCTGCATGCCCAGCATTACCTGAATTCTTCCCTGCCTGTTTTTTCAGGGTAGGAACTAGTGTGAGTGCCGCTTTTCTACCCAGTTATGGATGTCTGTAAAGCTTTATAGCGAATCAGGGTTTTTTTGAGTTGTCTAAATTTTCATGTTTGGCAGAAAACAATCATCAAGACAAAAGGTACAGTGAGTGTGAGACAAGGGGGCAACAGATAGTGAAACTGGCTAAGGCTCTCTTTGCCTCAGTTTCACTGTTACTATGCTAACAGTGAATCTTTAAAAACTTTCATGTGGATTTGTAATGCTGTGCAACTGTGGCATTATTTTGTGATTTAAAAGTCTATAGACACTGACTCTAGGATGAAGCTTTTCAAATTAAAAAGCATTTCCCTTTGTCTTCTAGCTACTCTTATTGTCATCATATAGCATGCTTTGTGGGGTTTATTACAATAGGCCTTCTGTAGGCTAATATTTTTGGAAGAGAAGTCTCCATTTTTGAACTTGGTCAAGTGGCAGATCTAGAAGCTTTAAAAGAAACTCACGTAGATGGGCTGCTGTCAGTGCTAATTTCATTTAGAATGCTTCCAACCACAGGCCTGCTGCTGTTGGAAAGCACAGCGTTTCAAAGAATAAAACTACGGTTTGCTTAATTGAGATGACAATATGAAATATAGAGTAGATGGCACTGAACTGACATAGATAGTAAAAATGTTTCATAGTGATGGCTTAAAAAAAAAGGGGGGGATGCTGGAGAGGGAAGCAGAGGGTAGCCCATGTCCACAGGGAAGGAACGTTTTAGTAGCAAGAACATTTTGTAAAATCTGCGGTACGCTGATCTCTGTGTTTCATCAGTATTCACTTTGCAATTACATGTCAAGCTTGGGAAAAATAATTAAGCAAAATTACATATCTGAAGTCCTGCTGAAATTATTTGTTTTGTTCCTAGCCTAGAAGAAAGGAGTGTTTTTTCAAGTGAAGACAGGTGGTGTTTATGTGTTTAGAGATACCCTTTAAATGTGCTAATAGTATCTTTTTTTTTTCTTTCAGGGCTAAATATCACAAATTAAAATATGGCACAGAATTGAATCAGGGAGATATGAAGCCACCGAACTATGATTCTGGTAAGAATTTAATAAGAATGAGTTCATTACTGGCATAAAAGCTTAACTGTGGTTTGTGCAAATGCTAACATGATAGTGTTGATAAAGTAAGCCACTTAATGGAAGCAGTGGGAATAAAGATAATTAATAAAGACTGTATTTTACTCTTGTAAAATTAAAAATATATGCTAATGCTCTGAAAGAGTCTATTAATAAATCAAATGAGTTTAGATTTAAAAAAAAAAAACCCACCAAACCAACAAGCTGCTCCTGGAGAGAATAATTTTTTCTTCCTTAGTAATTTGTATGGATGTTTTGGGACAGGGAGATACTAGATTTATAGCTATGGAATCCTTTTATCTTTGAATAATTCTTCTGAATAAAAACTTAATGGCAAAAGGCATGAAATGTGTAGTACATATCTTTTTGTTCAGTTACCTCACTGGTATTCCAGGAAAAAAAAGAATGAAAGTGCATATTAGACATAAGTGAGAGTTTGAGAGTGGGGTATTTGTTTACAAAGTTCCAGTGATCATTGGAAATGCGTACAACTAACTTCAGTGCTATGCTGTGAGAGGACAGTTTTTCACCTTGGTCTCTGGAAAGCTGATTTGTTTTTCTAGGCGTTGCATCTCCTACTTCACTCAAATAGTTTTAAGCACTGAACTTGAGGAATTAAGAATTTAAATTACTTCCTTTCATCCCCCTCTCTATCCCCCTATCCTTTCCCCAGGGAAAAAAAAAGGGGGGGTACAGAGATCTGGTTATAGGCCAAGCCCTTGAAAGGAGAAGTAATTGGTGATGATTTTTATATCTCAGTCTCCTGACGCTCCTACTATAGCAACGAAACTAGAACCATCTGTACTTAAAGGAAGAATATCAAAAGTCTGCAGACCTCAGGTCTGTCACTTGGTTTGTGGAAGGGATGGTCTGGTTTACTGTCATGGTTAATTCTTATCTCATTGGTCATTAAAAAACCCCAAACAAACAAAAAATCCAACCCCACACCAACTGATGAAACTTCACACTAGGCTTTTCTTGTCCAAGATATAATGAATTTTTGAGAAACTTTATTTCACATTATTATCAAGGCTATTTCCTTAACTGAAGAAATAGTTTAATTTGGTGTTACTAAGGGGAAGACCCCAATCTGTATCTCAAACTTTTGTCCTGATCATACCAAGATCCTAGATGTCCTTGTTTTTTGTAATTTCTCAGGATGCAGCTATAGCATGTTGCTCCAGTTTCCAGCTGAGGAATATAGTGCAAGGCCTGGCTTGCCCAGCAGAGCTGTAGCCACTGCATTACCTCTGCAAAGCAAACATTAGTGGAATTACCTTTGTTAAAATTCCGTTATTCTGATTTATCCCATTGCATTCTATATATGTAGCCATCAGAAACATACACTTTGTTCTATATCAAATCTGGATGGATGAAAGATACACACTTAAAATATAAACTTTGTTAGCTTGCTCCTTTGGAGTTGTCTTTGATAGATACTTACTTGTAGGTCTGTGTCTTTCCTCGCCCCCTCCCCTGGCCCCTCTTTTTCATGCCCAGTCACAAAAACATGTGGAAGTGTTTCTAGTAGTTCTTCCAAATGGGTCCTTGTTGTTTGTTTTCTTTAGGATCTCTTGGGGAGTCAGTAATACAATTCAGAAGAAAGACTTCAATCTCCTGATAAAGGGATGCCTTTATCTTTTTTTTTTTTTAACTGCTTGTGATATCTTCTGCTATTATTTGTTCATAATGCAAGTCCCTTCATTCTCATCTGTAAACGACTGTTACTGCTAGCAGTTACCAGTTTTGAGGAGACTAAGCAAAAGAGAAAACTTGCCTGTAGATATACTTAATAGTGCCTTAGGAAGAAGGGGTTTTGCCATCAAAAGGAATTTTCAGGCAGATTTATCTCAGTCATGTTTTAATTCTTATAGACTGAGCTTTGGTAGTTGTGCATTGGGTCCAGCTGTTTTCAGTTGTTGTTAGAAGATCATTGTGCAATTGATTATTTCCTACGGTTGCTGTTAAGTGGATTTGTGAATTTGAGATGGATAAAGTTCATACGGCAATCCTTGCCTTGAATTCTGATTAGTCTTTGATAGCTTCTTTGGGTGGGTGGTGGTTTTTTTGTGTGTGGTGTTAATCCAGTTGTTTAGAGGTAAATTACTTCCTGGTAAGGACAATAGCTTTCCCACATCGCATATAAAGTTACTCATAGGATTATACCACAGGTTTTTCTGGTTCTTAATTTTTGTTTACACAGGAAGATTGTTCATGCTTTAGTGTTTGGACCACAAGGGTTTCAACTTCTGTAGATACTAAACCAAGTTGTTTTTATCTTGTGAAGCCTATGCTTATGTATCTCCTAGAGGAGGGGAAAAAAACCCCCACTGTTGTGTAGTATGAAGCTATATATATGGAATAAATGTGTAGCTGTTGGTTGTCAGCATTCAGATAGGTTTCTTACCAGAATAGACACATAATTTTTTTGTGGATTTTCCTGCAGTAGTACTGTTTGGATACAAATTTATGGTTGTGGAAAATGGGATGGAAATTTTTCAACAGCTTTCATGTTAAACAATAAACAAACAACCCCTGTTGTGTTTTTCTTTTTTTTTTTTTTGCCTTCCACAAAACTAATGCAAATAAAACTAATACAAAATGAATTTAAAGTTGACATCAGTAGGTCTGTTGGTTATATGTTGAATGGTCAAATATTAAGGAAATTGGTTGGACAGTAAGTTGTAAATAGATATCATGCTGCAGTTGCATTTGATATTGTTAGCAGTTAAAGACGTTTGTATCCAAACTTAAATTATAAGTAGCAATTATATTGGAAGGTTAATGTAAAAATGGAACTCTAGATTGTCTATGTGATTATGTTCCCTTAAAGAAAAAGGGGTAAGATGGGGCTTTTGTATGTGAGACAGAAGGGAAGGCACTGATGACTAGTGGAACTTGCTCTCATACAGTAGGATGTACCTGACAATCTTTATATGTACATAGTACTGCAGTTATGTCCTATGTGCATTTTTTTCTCTCTTGATTGATTATTAGCACTTTGAATCTTTTATTTTGATACTAAACCATTCCTAATAATTTTAAGACAAAGAAAAAAAAAAATGTTTGTAATTAAATAATCTTTTCCAGATGAAGGGAATGAGACAGAGATTCAGCCACAACAGAACAGTCAGCTAATATGGAAACAAGGACGACAGCTGCTAAGACAGTAAGTGTTGAAAATAAATTACTCGAATAACGAATGCAAGGGAAAGAATCTGGTACTGAAACCTGATGGTGGTGGTATCTGATGTTTTTTCTGTTAAGTTTCCTTTCAAGAAAAGTTAGGGTGTGTGATGAAGTTCATTCAGCTTCTGCCCTACTTTTTCTAGGTTTTTGAAAAAAATTAATATTTCAGAACTTCAGATGAGAAGCCTTGTCAAATCACAAACACTGGATCTCCTTTGCTTTTCTTTCACTGAGTATAATAAAACAATCTGCTTGGGAAAACAGTGGATCGTAACACTTTGCAATTGTTTTTGCAATTAAAAACAACACACACAAGTAATTCAGTTAAGAGCTATTTAAAATAAAAATAACTGGTGTTGGAGAGGGGTAGCTTTTATTTTCGCCTGCTCGAGGTGCAGAAAAGACTCATATCCAGAATGTTAGACTAGAAGTTTTCTAATTCTCAGTTTGTCTCAATGAAACAAATGTGCGTTAATCTAAGTTAGATTTTGAATTGTGGTCATAATGAGTTAATTAATTTCCAAAACACTTGGTCGCATTTTTGTGTGGGTTTTTTTGCCTTGGTTACAATCCTTGGTTTAATTTGAAGAGGTCTCTTGAAGACCTCTCATCGGAGTGTGTCTGTTTTTTCATGCATTTGCCTTATCCCCTATACTGATAATTAGATTCTAAGGTCTTCTAATCAGTTAGCAAACTACTTCTTTCTGATTTATTTTTTTATTGGGTGTGTTACAGAGGATTAAATGAGAGGGAAGCAAGACAGGACAGTCTGGAGCTTTTATTAAAGGGACTTAAATTACACGAAAGTTAAATTTGTGTGTTGTATGGCTTGTACATGCTTTTCTTTTGCAAGAGCTCAAATCTTTGCATGTGTGTTGAATAAATGTAAAGTCATCTTGACTTGGGTCAGTGATTTTGAAGACAATTCATTCCTTCTCAGCGCAATTCATAAATAAGTGACACAGTGCTGAATACAGAGTGCATATTACTGATGGACTCTGTTCTGTGTAGGTGACTTGTTTGATTTTTATATAGCCAACAATCAGTATTTCTCTCCTAATGTGGTTATGTGGAGGATATTGTTAAATAATTGGAGGAGAATGTTCTTGCAGGAAAAGTGCATGTCCTTGATTTGTAACAGCTGTTCTTGTAAAATAGCGTTTCCCATCTTTAGAGTCCTCTAGAATATTGATCATTTAATCAGTCCAGTGCTCCTCAGAAGACCTTTCTAGAGGAAAGGACAGAGACCAATTTTTACTTTTTTTTTTTTTAATCATTATTTCCCCCCTTCTCCCCCAAAGGCAATATGGCATATTGAAGAAAGAGCCAACTTGAGACCTTGAGGTTTTCACACAAGCTAGTCCAGGATTCTTGCTGCCTAGCGTTTATATGCAAGACAAAGATTTTATCAAACCTAGTGTGTTACAAATAACAACTCTTACTAGTAGCTACAGCTGCAGAACTTGGTTTTATGCCCTCAGTTTTCTAGGCTACTAATGATGCTTACATAAGGAACATACCTGGTACTTCTTGTAAGGCTTCATGTGCAGTTTCCATGTGTCAAATAATAAAATGGCCGTGGTGCACATGCAACTGTGGTGATTTTTTATAAGCCAGTTGTAAATGTTTTAATTGAAAGTGCTTTTCCATCCATTTTAGTAAATGAATGAATAACGTATTGTATAACCTCTGGCTGCTAGGCTCTTTGATTTTTTTTTATTTTTTTTTTCCCCTCCCTCAGTGACTGTAGAGGCTGGTACTGCAAGAGGCGATCCCTCTGCAGCTGGTACAGGATGATTTATAAGCATGTTTCACTAGCACAGTACCATACTTTGCTAAGCTAAGGGGTTGAAAATGAGTTTAGGGAGAAATTTTCATTTACTGTTTTGAATAAGTGAGATGTGCATGGAAGATTAGCATGAGTTCCGTTCCTACAGGTATCTACAAGAAGTGGGCTATACCGACACGATATTGGATGTGAAGTCAAAGCGAGTACGAGCTTTATTGGGCCTCTCAAGTGATGCTTCAGAGAAGGAAAACAGAAATCAAGAGCCAATGGTAAATGGCACAGAGGGTCAGATTAAAGAAAACGCAATGATTGGGTAAGCATCAGTATAAAAATGTTATCTTTCTGCATAAATGCACTTAATGGTGTAGAACAAATTTTTGTTTACTGAGAATATTAGGATTTTTTCCCTAGTTGGAGATTAGAGCAATTCTAACTAATTTTATTGCGGTAAGCAATAAGTATGGAAGTAACTCTTAAGATTCACAGCTTAAAAGTGCCATTCGTTTTTTTCACTTGGCAGCACAAATAAAGCCTTTTTGAGATAGGATTGTTACGTGGTTAGAGGTCAGCGTTGTTTCAAGTTAATGGTTTATTTGTATTGCTGGAAACTTTACTGTATCGATTACAGGCTTTGCTCTTCTGGTCTGTGCTGACTATGAAATCACAATCTATATGAGATACAGGATTTTTTTGACTGGATCTGAAAAACAAAGTCACTTGTTACATTCTGATTCCTGTAAGTTTTTGATTTTCCACTAATAGATATACATATGTAAATGTGACTGAAATGTAAGGTATTCATTTCTGTCTTTTAATATTTCTAATACTATGAAAAGTCAGTCAAGGACAGTAAAAGCTTGTTGTGCTTACTTTTGCTTTTAAGTAATGTTGAAAACATAGGAGGCTTTTTTCCATTTTCTTCTCTTTTCCATGCAGAGTTTAAAAAAAAAAAAAAAGTAAGTTCTGTCTGAAACTTAACTGTAGAGGCTTCAGGAAAAAAATCTGTTTGTTGTTGTTTAAAATATTGTAGTTGCAAAACTTGAAAATAATGAAAACGAAGCAGAATTTTTTGTCTGAACAATACACGAGGTAGCTGTTCCCAGTAGTTTGTGCTGCATTGGTGAGCACAACTTTCCTCAGAGTCTCCCTCTTTTTTCCTTTTCTATACTGATGTGGCAAAATTCAAAGCTTTTTTTTTTTTTTTTCCTCCCAAGGTCTAATACTGTTACATGACATATTCTGTCTTTTAAAAAGCATTTGTAAAATTTCATTGTGCCCAGCAGATAGCTGCAACAACTTCAGGCCAACAAGTTATGTAAGGGCAGAAGTTCATTGTTATGTAATTAAATTTGATGCTGTGAGGTGGAAAATTTGAGTGTATGAGAAAACCCGCAAGCTACTAAAATATATTGTGCTGCTACGTAGTTGACAAGCCATGGCATTTCTGTACAGCAGCTTTGTTTTTGAAGAACAAGGAATGCTTGATAGATTACAATAACAATTTTAGTTTGATTTCTGGTGAAGGGGATCACTTCTTCTCAGGGGAAGTGGGTAAATAAAGCTTCTCTTCTTACACTTTAAAATTTATTTAAATGCGTTTACTTCAGTTTTGAAAGATGGACATATTTATAAGGTAGTTATTTGATGATTAAATGGTTGGACAGTGGTTTTGATATAGCAGTTTTGGATACTTTTGCATTTCTTTCCTATCTGCTTGCTTTCTGGGTAGATCTGTTACTAGGTTTGACACTTTGTCGTCTACCCTATGGCTGAGGATATTCACTGATGGAGAAAAACGAGTTCCCTTCTATTGTCAGCTGCTAGGCTGGCCAGGCTGCAGGCTTTGAGAAGCTGTTTTCGTCTCACTTGTGATGTGTAAGATGGCAGACTGTACTAGGAAGCTTAGGGCGGCAGTTTGATAGATGATGCGCAAGAGGTGACTTGCAGGGTTTGACAGTGGAAGAGTTTTCCAGGGATCTTGTTCAACATAGTCACTTCATGGGTCATTTTTGAGTTTGTGGATGTCAGCTGAGATCTCCCTCGCCGAGAGGAGAAAGTTGGGATTTTACTAGAATTCCTTGGTGAGTCTGAGTGCAGGACTAGCTTTCAGTGCTGTGATTCTTCTGGGTGTTTCAAGTTCGCTTTTAGACCATCTCTTTCAATTTTCCATTCAGGAGGCATTCTGTGGCTTTCTTCCTGGCAGAGACTGCCTGTTATTTAACAGCTATTTCATCTTGTGCTACTAGATACTGTAAAATGTTACACTTCACTGTTTCTGTGGCATGTGGCACTGTTCACCTCCTCCCAACTGCATCATCGCTTGCCTCTGAGATTTCGAAGTGCGGCTTTATGGCAGATGGGAAAATCAGAAATGAGATGAGATGTTGTTCTCGATTAGCTCGTACTTACCCGTTCCGTGCCTCAGCTATTGTCAGTGTTGTATGTATAGAACAGCTTCTTTTTGAAGACTATTAGTATTGAATGGGTGACTAAGATTTAAGGCATGTGGATCTTGCTCCTGATCCCAAGTGGAATTCTTGCCGAGTGTTTGAAAACTTAATTCAATGCTTTTCTACCTGGTTGGCAGAACTGGGAAAAATCTAGGTGGCTCAGCTAGCTTCATTCCGTCTCACAGTCGAGGTAGGGGCACTTTCTGGAGCAACCTCACCAATGCTAGGCTGCTTACCAGGAGGCTGAAAAGATTGGCAGTTCTTTTAGCAGCCTCTTGTTATTCCTAGCGTGCATGTAAAGTGAGAAGAGAATTGGGGCCGCAGCAAGCTTGCACGGCTGGAAGGAGCGCGATGAACAAGGGCTTGCAGTTTGGGAGGAGTGGAGGAGGAAAGTTACGGTGAGAGACTGGAAGAACAAGAAAGCAACCAAAACCTTGGTGCAATCCCAAGAAGATTAAGGACGTACGTGTGTGTTTGCCGGGACCACCAGACGTTGGGACAGTTGCAACCTAAAATGAGGATGAAGACGCTCTCTGGCTCTATGGATACAGTGGAACTCTTTGTAGGAGAAAGCTTTGCTGTCACCACAGAAGTCTGTGAACTGCTCAAGCCAATGTAGTTCGGCAAATTTTGTGGTTCAAAACATTTAATGAATGTTGATGTCATATCTGCTAGCAAGTCTGCGGCTAGTGGTCAACCTGAAGACGTTTTAGTTACATTTGAAGAGCAGAACGCTGGACAAAATGTAATGAATGGAAATTAATCTAGTCTAACAAGGAATATCTCTGTTAAAATGAGAAAACTCAGCTCATGGAACACTTGATTTGTTTGACCTTGGAAGAACTGCATAATACTGTGCATCCATCAGAGACTGCGGATTTTAAGTCTGATTTTTAGAAAAAATTTACCTGGAAGGAAGAATGTGAGAAGCAGAGCACGGGGATTGAAGGAAGAGAAAGCTTGTGGGTGTGAAACAGTGAAGCCAAATCAATAGGAATTTGGAAAGAATGTGGGTGAATGTGATGGAGATAATGTACTATAGAGGGGAAAATGACACAGTGAAAAACAAGGAAAATGGATACAATGATGCATTTCAGGAACAGGAAAATGGAAGGCACATTAGCTTTAAATTTCCACAAAGATTTCTCCATATAGCAATGTAAATTGAAGAAAGAACAGATTGGCTAAACTGCCTTCTGTACAGCTGAACACTCATGTGATAAATCCCAAGGAAAGTAAAAAAATGTTATTTGATGCTTTTATGCTGCCATATGGTTACCTCTTTGGGAGGAAAGAGGGTGTAATGGAAATGGGTAAAAAACTTTGTTCATGCTTTGACTGTTGTTTGTTTTTTGGTAATCAACCAGTTCTTTCTCAGTGAAATGAAAGCGGTGGATAACAAAACAAATTGGTCCTGAGAGAAATTCCAGTAAAAGAACGGATGAGCTGATGTACTGCTCAGCACAGTCTTATTTTAGCATGTTTTTTCTGTAAGACCATTAATCTGTGTATAGTGACTGTTGCTGCTACTCAGCCTCCTTCAGCAATACCTCTGATCTACCCCGACTGTACTTCTGACAACAGCAGACACCCACACTTGTCATTTTTTGTTTGGTTTGGTTTTTGTTTGGTTGGTTTTGGTGGGGGGGGTTGGGGGTTTGTTTTTTTGGTTTTTTTTTTTTTTGGAAATGCCTTCGATTGTTTTAAGGGTAAGCCCTGGCATTTTTCTCTGACCTCAGGGACGTGTGAAGTTTATACTTCGTGGAAGGTAGGGAGGATATTCCTCCTCTGCTCAACTCACTACATCTTTTGCAAATTTTGATGAGTTGTTGTTTGTACCAGAACTTGTGTATTATACCAGTTGTACCTACTTCAGCAGTCAGGGTTCGGACACTCGGTGCTGTGATATGGACAGTAAGTCGAACCTTTTGCCTTTTTATGGGAAAGGCCAGTGAGAATGTTTGGGGTGATTATTGTGAAATTGATGCTGTTTACTTTGGTATGTAGAAATCTACAGTAGTTACTGTAGTGCAAATACTTAAGACAATAATGTTTATTTGCAGCAGACAATATGTAACTTGAATTCTGCTAGGCTTCAGTTAATTTAGAAAATTGTCATCTTGTTCCTCGTATCCCTCAGCTTAATTTTTTATATTTTAAAGGGTTGCAGTTACATCAGAGAACCCCCCNCCGTCTCTTTGGTTTTTTCTTCTTTTGGTACAGTGACGAACAAACTACTGTTGTCTTAAAGTCTTTTAAAGCCAAATTAGTTTCTTGTCTTACTATTAGGTGAATTAGCCTCAGTCTTTATGTATTACTAGTTGCTACTTCTGTGGCCAAACTTGTATTCTTACATTACCTATTTATTTGCTAATGTACAGATCCTCTTGAAAACTTTAGCACTCAAGACATCATGTGGATTTTGAATGTACACTGGAAGATTTTGATTCCATAAATGAAATGTTAATATGATAACCTGAGATAGATATAGACCTGTTTCCACTTTTTTCATGGAATTTAAAAGGGAATCTGTTTTCAGTTTCTTCAGATCAGCTCACTTGCATTACAAAAGATAAGTACCACTTGGCATGACTGGACTCAAAAACAGATACTAAAATAATAACTTTATAATAATGGTTGAAATTCTTAACACCTGCAGTGAGAGGAATGGGTGCTTTCCCCCAACAAACCGAAACAGAAATGAAAGCTGTCTGCAAATGTAACTTGTAGCCTTGAAAACATGAGAGTATTTAAGTATCTTTGGTTCACTTATTACCTCTTTTTTTAATAGTTTTATCGTATTGATTGAAACCTAAACAGTCAAATTAGTTTACCTTCTTGAAAGTGTGTGTTTGACTACCATTTGATATGAGTGGAAGCAAATATAATACAGGAATAGACCTGGAAAGGAACGAGGTTATACCAAGCATATGTATGTGTATACACATATATATGGATGTGTGTATGCATAAAAACAATGTAGATAAATTATCTGAGTTGTTGTTAAGGTTTTGATTATTAGAACTATATTTAAGTAGAAATGTTGTGAAGAAAAATGATCCTGAATGATAAATCAGTCTCTCTCTGAAACTGATCTACTGCCTTTTTTTTCTATTGAACTGCATATGGCTTCCACTGCCTATACTTTACATGAGCAAAAAGGCATCAAACCTCAACACTCGAGAGCAAATCCAAAGATCTTTTCAAAGATTAAAATTAAACATTTTGAAGATCTTATCTTTCTGATGTACAACAAATCATTCCAACTGACACATGAGCAAATGAATGTCTTTCTATACCAGAAAGCCTTGAATAACTCTTTTGCATCTCTAAATCCTATTAACACTGATCTATGTAATGAAACTGCTGCATACTGGCTGATGAATGTTGTGTGTTGACTCGCTTATAAAATGGTTTATTTGGGAAAATATCTCTGAATTTAACAACCTGAGGTAACATCTGCCATGAAAAAGGTTTCTAAAATAGTATGCAAGATTAAAATATTGAATTACAAAAAGAAAAAAAACCAACAAATCTATTTGCCTTATTCCTTGTACTGGTGCTTTTTTCACCTTTTTCCCGTTTGTCCCTGACTCCATCTTGCAGTGACCTAACAGGCATTTCAAAGATACCTGATTTAGGCCAGACCTGGAAACATTCAACAGATGCATTGAAGGAGAAAAAAAAAATAGGTAAATTGGGGTTTTGTGTGAAGAAAGTAGTACCAATGGACCACTCTCTTCATTTCATTGGCACAGATCTATGGTTTAAGGGTTTGAGGGATGCTTGCTGGAAATGTCACGTGAGACTCATGGTATAGAAGGAATGGGGAGAAACAGAGAAGTTGTACAGTGGGGGAAAGAGAGAAGCAGACAGAGGGAAGATGAATCGAGATATAACTTAGAAAAATTATTTCGGTTCTTCTAATGTTGAATTTATTTTTTATTTTTATTCTTTAAAAATCTTGTTTATTTGACCTGTTATAGTTATCTGACTAGATTTGGCAAGAGAAGTGGCCTTTCCTTTTTATATGGCATTCCTTCATGATTCCAATTTACATCCAAACCATTTTGTAAGTGTTGCTTGCCAGTTGTAGTATGTATTGCACTGGTTCTTACATTGTGTGGTGTGAATTGATAAGAGGTTTCAAAGGTTGTGACAGACTGTCTAGCTTGCCCTGTGTTCCTTGTGTGTAAATTTTGATGATTGTAAGTGTTCCATAGTTTTTTAAATTTAGTTTAATATTTTCTATGCTGCATTATGAATGATTTTGCACAGGATTGAAGACTTAACAAACTGTTCTTAAAGACAACCCTCATAGAAAAGAATACATTTGAATTTGCATGCATTTATTTATTGTGTCCAGTTTGAAAGAACTCAACTAGCCACATTGAAAAGACTATGTTAAAATATGAAATAACTAAATTCTATGGGGAATTAATAAAACTTATGACCTTGCAGTAGCATGTTTTGATAGGAGGAGAAAACATAGCTAACGAAAATGGCTCAAGAAAGAGGACGCTAGAATAGCTCCTCGAACACTGGGTCACGACAGGCTTTTTCCTGTGCAGGCCTCCAGAAACATTTCTCAGCCTAAGCTGAACTTGTGTTTATTTAACTTTACTGTGGTATTTCTTCCTGCTTCTGAATTTGTCAATAAAATCTGGTTTTATTTAAGATAACTTGTGTGTGTCTTGGATAAAACAAACAAACAAACAAAACGCTCTATTTTTTCCTTTGGGGGAGTGAGTAGGACCGAGACAGTTAATAATGCCATGTGGTTGGGTAGTTCATGGGAGAAGTTTGAGAGTCTCCCTGGATGTGACCACAGACTTCCAAGAGTTATTATCAACAAAGGAGAAGGTAATGATAGAAATATTGAATGTGTTGGTTACAAAGAAAATACGTGTCTGTTACATGGCTTTAGTCTAAGTTGAACTTGACTTTGCAATATGAAATGTTCTGGTTGGGAGCAGGAAATGTATCATCAATGTGCTGTTTTAGTTTCCACATAACAACTTCACCTTTCCTATAGATTATGGTTTCTACTTTTCACTCAGTAAGAAACAGGATTTATGTTAAGGTCCTGAATATTAAATGTTGAGACCCAATTGAACACTATACATTTTGTAAAGCTGCTAATATTTCGATGTCAGGGCCAACTGGATTTTTATACAAAATACTTATCTTGAGCAACATGACTGTCAGGCAGAAAATGAAGAGTTGGCTGTATGGCCCGCTGAGGCCCAGCGAGAGCCATGCTTGCTTTAAATATTACATGTGAAATATCCCAAAATCATATTTCTTAGATTTCATGGCAAGAAATTATTATTTTTTTTAGTTTTAAAGGGGCCCAGGGATTAAGACAAATCTGAATAATAGAACTGCCTGTAAATTACAAGTCAGGATGAGATTTTCAGGGCAGTCCCAGCTGCAGAAAATTCTGGCAACTTCTCCTGAGTAGAAAAATATTCATGTGATTTCAGGTTTATGTTACTTTAAGGGAGGTAAGTGTTTCAGTTACCAGCCCTTTTGTAACAAGAATTCTGTGTTTTAAACAGGAAAAAGTGCCTTATCTTTGAGGATCAGAAGTTCCCTGTGTCAAGACTAATATTCACGAAATCAGCATGCTGCCCATCCGTTAGTAGTAAGATGGAAAACCCAGCAGCATTAGCATAGCTATACTTTCTGGCACTACTTATTGTACGTGTTATGCTTGTGACAAGCAGTTAGTCCTGTTGTACTTAATCATGTGCAGACACAAGTAGCAGGTAGTCTCTCTGCCCCAAAGACTTTCCTGTCTAATTGGATAAGACTACTGGAGAGGAGGATGTAATGCAGAGAGTTAACAGTATTTGATAGAAAATGTTATATCGGTTCAATTTTTTGTTTGTTGGTTTGGTTTTTTTAGGTTTAGTTAGGAAGTGTTAAGTCAACTGGGAGAAACCCTCAAGGAAAGAAGGCAAGGTTAGGTGCTGGGGAGAAAACCACACAAGGGTGCTCTGCAGAGTATGATTAAGGAAGGAGCAGTGGGAAAGAGATTCAGAACAAGCAGCTGAGGAGCACGTTGTTGAGGAAGTCCTGCCAAAATCTGGTTGCTCTGTGCTCTCTGCTTTGGCAGCTTCTGTAGCTGCTTCTGATGCCTAGTGTTTCTGGCTTGTTCTTCTCCAGCAGTTTTTATTTAGACAGTATGGCTCATGAAGAAGGAAAAAGCAACACCTAAGTTCTTGCACTTTGAAAATTACATTCTCCCATACATGTGTTTTGATCCAGGACAGTCCACTAAAGAGGAATGGTCCTTTTTGAGACCTTTTTGGGCTTTTTTGGCTCTCCCTTTATTTGCAACAGGTCCTGAACCTTGCCATAGCCTTACCTCACTGACACCTGTAATACTACAGTTCATGCATCAGTCCCCGCCTTTGAGTCTCCATTCTATTACTTTCATCCATTATTTTTTTTAAAAGTATTCTAGACTAGAAAAGCCTTGGAAATGTTGAGTTGTGTTTCTTTTTCTAAAATGGAATTTAAAGTAATTTATTATACTACCCCATCTCTGAATATATTTTTGCCACTTCTGCGTTTTTATGTTGCTTTGTGAATGACCGCATAGGAGAAACAAACTAAACAGATGGAAAATAATGAGACAAACAAGCTTCAATTTGCCATCAAAGTACATAACATAAATTAGCTAAGGCTAGACATTTTCTTAAGTATATTTTACAGTATTCCTAAGTGTTCATGCTGACAGTAATATCTAAAAAACATGTTTATGTGCTGCTAAAGGGTGAAAAATAGCTACATTATTGTGTTCCTTTTGATTCGACTGCTGAAGTGTATTGAGGTACAGTATAGCAAATCAACCTGTCTGTCAGCTTGAAGTTTCTTTTCCCTGTAGAACTTTTAAATAGTTTAAATATTCTGTCACTTCTGTTTTTCTTTTTTGGTTCTTATGAATTCTTTCTTGGAAGCTGTGCCTTAGCACGAGTAATTTTCTGTGGTACTATGCTGACTTTGTACATTTTTGTACTGTGCTTTCCAATGCATGGGGTGACTTTTACCCACCTGTGTAAATGGAGCTATACGATTACGTATATATCCTGCCCATTAAAGTATGTAATAATTAATATGATAGTTGAATTCAGAGCAGTTACTTAAAGATATAACCTCTTTTGGTTGTCACTTTGAACTTCAGCGTGAGAGAACCTGATTTAAGATCAAATAAGTACAGAACCGAATCTAGGTATGAATTATTACAAAAACTTGTACCAGTAGAAGGATACCTGTCTCTTAAAAACAAGTTCTGTTGATTAAAACTTTATATTCCATGTTTGGTTTCAGTTCAGACATTGCTATTCACTGTAGCATGTCTGATAGTTGCTAATAGAGATCAGCAACCGTGGTGTTTTTACATGGCAAATTACAGAGGAAAAAAACAGAAATACAATTGTGTCGGATGATTTAATCCACTAAAAGTTGACCAGGACACAGAAAATTTGCTGAAAATCAGGAAGGTCATCAAATGAAGCACATTATAAGTTTTGTCTTATCAAGATCTGTGTGTTGGAAACAGCAAAATAACAGTGCTGTAGGGTTTCTCTGAAAATGTACATTATTACTACAGATTCATGAGGTAGTATAGTCTGCCAAAGTAGTGATTACTTAAGGAAAAAGAAAAATATTACAGAGTGCTTTCAGGTTTGTCATAGAAACAAGAGGGTCAAAATACCACAGGAAGCAAGGCAAATTGGAAGCATGTTTGAGATTGTTCTTAACTGAGGTTAAATGTGGGAAAGTGGAAGGAATATTCTCAGTAAAACTAGTGGCCATGAAAACATACTGTATATCATGGTATTGTATGCTGCTGTGTATGTAGACAGGCTGAGACAGTTGGGGTTGTTCAGCCTGGGAGAAGAGAAGGCTCCGGGGAGCAGCCTTTCAGTATCTGGAGGGGGCCTACAAGAAAGTTGAGGGCATGTAGTGATAGGACGAAGGGTAACGGCTTCAAACTGAAGGAGGGTAGATTTAGATTGGAAGAAATTTTTCACTGTGAGGGTGGTGAGGCACTGGAACAGGTTGCCCAGAGAAGTTGTTGAGGCCCCATCTCTGGAAGTGTTCAAGGCAAGGCTGGATGGAGGTTTGAGCCACCTGGTCTAGTGGGAGGTGTCCCTGCCTATGGCAGGGGGGTTGGAACTCGATGATCTGCAAGGTCCCTTCCAACCTAAACCATTCTATGACTCTATGAATTTCTAATGGCAAATGAAATCTTTATTGGTGTTTTTGGGCTGTAAAGATGAATAAATGAAAAAAAGGTAGAATAGCAAGTTGTCTTAATGAGATGCAGACATATTGGGGCTATGAAGAAGCCGCTCCTGCTAATTCTTGTCATAGAAGCATAGAACTGCTTGAGCAGAGACTGCATAAAGAAGTAAGTGTGCTGCTTATCAAGCCTTATTACACATCACAGCTTTTGCCCTTGGATGTTTCCTGTAATAAACCTTTGAAAAGTGTTATGAAGAAACACTGGAATAAGTGGGTGATGGATGGATAATCAGGCATTTACACTGCAGGCAGTTTAGAAGGCCTTACTAAACAGGCTTGTCAGTTGATTGAACCTTTTAAGAAGGGTCATAGCAGAAGCAAAATTTAGCATTAGCAAGGCACTTGATGGTAGTAAGGGTGACTGTACAAGACAATTTAGAGCTACAATTCTGAAAAGAGAGAGAGACTACTTTGGTTTCAGTGGTTGTGAAAATCAAGATGACGTGCATTTAGTGATGAACTATGAAAAACAGACTGCTGATTAAAGGTGAGAAAACAATAAAGCTTGTCTTTACTGCTGTAAAGTCATATAAAGAATGTACAAGGTTTTACCGGAAGTAATCATTGCAATTCAAGCAGAATAATTTTTGTTTCACCACTTTATCTTTGAGGGATTGATAGAGAAGTGCGTCTTCTGCATGGAAAACATGGTACCTGTTGTTAATTTTAGGATTTCTTTAGTTGTACTTTCATCAGAGTTTTAATAATGGTTACAGTCCTGCTTCTTGGATTCTTCCTCTTCAACTGTTAATATGACAATCCTTATGCTTCCTGTTCTGAGGCACTGCCTGAATTTGTGCCAGTGCAGTTGTAATTTTACCCAATCTTCATCCATTTCCTTATTTGTTTAATGTTAACATCTACGTGAACGTCATTTAGTCATCAATGATATCTTCCCATTATATTGTTTTATAGTGGCAAATTTACCATGTCTTAAAAGTTAATGAATGCTAGATCTAGAGTTTGATGTTTCCCAGCAAGGTGTGGAACATAAGATAGCAGCAGTTTTCCTGTACCCTGATGTACATGTGGGAGGCCAATTTAGTAGCTGTAACTCATGTCCTTGTTGCTGAGGCTTTCCATGATGGTATTATCAGTATTGATGTTGGTTTTGGGCACATATCAGATGAACGTTGCTTTAAAATGCTTTTCAAATAAAAAGTTGAAGTGTCTGGCCTGGTAGTTGCAGCTGGATGAGGAAAAATTGTTGGTTCTAATAAGATAGTTTATGGATAATGTTTAGGTTTTAATCCACAAATATTTTTACATTTAATAGTCCATTTATACCTGTAGGCTTATTTTAGTCTCGTGTTGTTGGCCATCATAAAACAAAACAGACCGGTAATTGTAAAAGTGACTTTGTTATGGTTTCTTTTGACTCATGATGGCGGTTGTTGTTGTTGTTTAGGAAACCTGAATTGACTGACTCTGCCTCTCTGCTAGAGACCTTCAAGTTTCTTGAAAATGCAGCTGCAGACTTTAGTGATGAAGAAGATGAAGAAGATATCGAAGGAAGAGAGAAAACAATCATTGATACCGCAACAGTGAGTGGAAAAAATAATTGAAAAAGTTACGAAGAACAGAAAAAGTGAGATTAATGAGATGCCTATATGCAAAGTATATGACTGTGTATGTACACGTGCAAATCATTAATGCATCTTTATGATGGTCTGTCCAAGCATGTGTGCATAAGAGGAATTATATATGCATTTCTGAGTTTGTGCATTTAAGTTAAGCTTTGCCATCATTATTGCTTTAATGTTTGAAGAGGCATATTAAAATTTTTTGAATTCTTTCTACTATTCCATACTACCTAGTGTATTTTATATATATTGGATACAATTTTTAAGGTAGCAGATGTCCTTTTTTTACAATTTTCAGCTTAGTTTGAAGGTTTTGTTTGTAATGTTGCATGTCAAAAATGCATTGTTCCTGAATATTTGTATAAATCTATTGATATTTAAAATGACTTGCAGGAATCTATACTTGTAGGGTACAGGACTGAAATACCACATTTCTCTTCAAGTAGCTTGTGGAAGGAAGAAAAAGTATAACTGGAAAAACTAACGTGGTTAATAAGCTTTTTTGTTTGTTTATTCAGTCAAATGCCTGAAACTCCCTCATGATCTATACTTTGATATGTGATTTGGTCATATGATTGCATAAAATAGATACGTAAAATCAGTACTCAATTTTACCCTCTTCTTTTCAAAATTGATATTTATTCAGTGAGTTGTGTTTCCTAACAATTGAAGCAGATAAGAGTGTTATGATGGATGTGATTGTTTCTGTGATCAGTTTTAAGAATGAACGCTTGAAAACCCATTTAAAGAGTTTTTAAAGAAAGAGGATCTTTATGAACTTGTTCCTGTCATCCATGGGCTGTGAACTAATGTCTGAGACTCTTCTGTAAAATTATCTGTAATACAGTATGGTCAGTAAGCCTGCCAAAGGAATGAAGCTTGAAGTTTAGAATTGTTTCAGGTTTTGAAATTAGTTCATGATATTTAGAGGAAACAGTGATTCATCCTCATAGGATGTTGGCCTATGTATTGAAGTCTTTTCAGACTGACTCTTAGCAAGGTTCCAAGTAAAAATATTGTGATGAATGTAACTTTTCTGTAGAAGTAAAATTTATGCTACAAATTTCATGTATCATGGCATCAGCTCGCCTATTAGTCAAATAACTGTAAAGCATCTAGTACGTTTTGATTGGTGAGGGGAAAGTAAAATTACTGCAGAAAGCATACGATGAGGTCCTTCATTAAAACATGCATTTTTTCTTTTACCAAAATTTGGTAATTTTTCTTAATGAAATTTGCTTTTGAATTTGAAAGGGAAACAGTTTAAAATGGAAGTATTGTGTTTAAATAACAGTAATATCTGAGGAAGTATTCAGGGTGGAATGATTTTTGCCAAATCTAAGTAAATTAGCTCTTGTCAGTTGTTTGTGCGGGTTTTTTTCTAGACTTGTCTTTTGGTCCACATGTAGAGTGATTTCAGAGGTGAGAATTGAAAAGGCTATTTTCAGAGAAGCAGAGCAAGTTTGGTTTTCCTGAAGTCCTTTCTCCAGCATTCTGGGGTTTTTGTTTGTGGGTTTTGTGTGCTTGGTTTTTTTTTTAATCTTTATTAAGAGAAAGTTTGTACCTTTTCTGGTATTAAAAAAAATCAGTGGTGGTCTAGAACAGTGTAGATTCATTATCAAGTGATTGATCATTAGTGGACACAGGAAGAAAGATCTAAAGACAGATTTCATTTTGACTTAGAAATTTGCTTACTTCAAATTTGCCTATTAATGTATACTTTTCTACTTCCTCTGGAACTTCCTGTTAGGATTTTGCGTAGAAGACAAGACACTACTGCTCGGGATGAAGATGTGCATGTAACTTAATTCAGCTTTTTTCTCTCCTTCCTGACCTTTCAGATTGTAAGGAAAAGAGTGCTATCTGACAGCAGTGAAGACAGAGATACAGAAGAAGCTTTGAAAGAGTTTGACTTCTTGGTTACCTCAGATGAAGGTGATGGGGAATCGAGAAGTTCAGGAGATGGAACAGATTGGGGTAAGGAAATGTAGTAGATTGTACCAGGAGAAAAAAACATTGCGCTAAGAATATATTGTGATTGATTGATTGAGATCTCTGCCACGATCACAGCACCTTTTGATAATTCCTGCAGTAAATAATTGGCAGACTGAGGTCCTCTTGGCATAATATTCTAATTTTTCTGTATACTGCTTTAATGTAAGGATTCTTCATGGTTTATGCTTCTGGTCATTGTCTTTTTTCCTTTTTTTTTAATAATAAGGCAGATAGAATTTAAATTTTACAAGTGGAATTTCAACATGTTTTTCCAGTACCCCATGCTAATGAAGGGCTCTGATAAAGCTGTATTTTACAATTATGAACATGAAAGTTAATTAGTCATCTTTGCTTTGTCCCACTTTGATACAGAGAGTAATGTGAGTCATAAAGACTGAATTAGCTGTACTCTTGTTGTGTGTTAGCAATTTGGGCAATATGAACTATTCAGTTGCTCAAATTTTCTTTTATAATTTATGAGAAGAATATATCTTTAAGTCCCAAAGTCATAGAGCAGCATTTCACAACCTGTTCTCTGTCCTTTGAGGTTCATGTTCTGCAACCCAGAATGCCAGCGTCTACTTTACCTTGACATAATTATTCCACATAAACCCACTGCGTAGGGAAGGGAAGAAGGAAGAGAACTGGTTAAATATCTTGATGGGGAGTTGTTTCCTCCTTAAGCTGCTCTGGAAAGTCTTAAACATTAGTAGACACAGAGGGAGCTATTGAAGATGAATGAGAAATAATTGAGCATTATAATGGAACTGACACCTTGACAGACAAATAAGCTATGATAGCTGTGGCTCTCACATGAGGTAACCACTCTGAGGTGCTGTATTTCACTGAAGCCATGTCCAGCTCATGGCTGGACTTCAAATTATTGTTCAGTGTGGTGTAGCCTCTCTGCTTAAGAGGGTACATCTCAATATCATTAAATACAGCAGTCAGTATTATGTTTACCAAACAAATTTAGGAATGTTACTCTTTTATGAAAATATTTTTATTAGGTTGTTCTGATACTTCTCTTTAATATTAAAATTTTGCCCATTTATGCTTTGTAAGTGTAGCTATTGCTTGTGTCACCAAAACGTTAGTATACCAACAGGAGCTTTTTTGTTCTCAAATTCACACTTCTGGTTTATTTTTACTTTCATTGATGACAGCTGAGTACAAATGAGCAAAAGTCTAACATGAAAAAGAAATTGTGGTGGAAAGTAGTAGTTCCATTTTCTAGAAATATTAAGGGTTTTTTTGAGTTGTAGATGTTCATGTTTTTCAATTACTTGTTTCACAACCTGTGTCTTTTATGGTAACTGTATGAAAGAATAAGCTTCTTCAAGGAACTGCCATTATGAATCACTTATGTTAATTTAATGTAAGTGAAACTGTTCAATGTAGCATAGAGGAGTGATCCAGTGTAGTGAGGATGGAAGCAAACAGAGGAAGTCCTTGCTTCATTTTGGACCCCAAGCATTACTGATCAGTTACAGTAATCTGTTGAAGCCGTTTGGCTTGAAAGCTCCTTGGAAGTGTTCAGGTAATTTTTAAACTCTAAAGCACTTGCTCAGTAGTAGTTCAGGATCCGCTTCTGAAGTTGGAACAGAACCTGTGGGACATGCAGGAAGCATCCTGGGACAGTCTGTAGAAAATTAATGTATTAAGTATTTTCCTGGCAATGATACAATCTAATATAAATCTGTCTAAACTTTTTGAGGGAGGAGAGCAAAAAATCTTGTCTAGCCGGGGAGGAAAAGCATGATTTAAACTTATAGCCTGGTCCCAAAAAGAGTACGTACTTGTTTCTCTAAAGCATGATTTTCTCATGCCTTTTTTGAGTTCTTCATGCGATTTTTGATCTTTGGTGGTACTTAATTGGACATATGTATTAAGAGGACATGACACAGCCCACAGACCGTCTTTTTTTAGAGTCTCTTTTCAGCTTATTTATACCTCTCTATTTTCATAGCTGCTGCAAAAAGACTAATGCCTCAAGACTTTGGGTCTTTAATTAATCTGTCACTCATGAGTATAGGACTGTGACTGGAGGGTTCAAAGGAGATCATCTAGTCCTACCTCCTGCTCGGGTCCATTTGCAGCAGGTTACGCTGGCCTTCTTCCTGTCAAGTTATTAATATCTTCCAAGAAAGGCGTTCCCATAAACTCTCAGGAGCAGTATTCTGGTATTTGAATGTCCTCATGGTAAGAAGTATTTTGTCCTTGGTGCAAGTCTGAGCAGAGTCTGTCTTTGTCTTCTCTACACCTGCCCATTAGGTAGTTGTAGGCAGCACTAAGATGCCTCTTTTGCCGTCGCTGAACACGCACAGTACTCTCAGCCCTTCCTTGCAGCTCATCTGCACCAGCTGCCTTAACCATCTGAGTGGCTCCCCTGGACTACATCAAGTACTTAGCATTATAGTTACGTGGTTTCCCAGTATAAGAAATATTGTACTGGATGCAGTATTCAAGGTGTGGTCTCACAAGTGCCAAACAGAGGGGAATAATCACTTGCCTCACCCTACTGGCTACGTTCTTGTCAATACAGCCCAGGATAAGGTTGATAGCATTTGCTGCAAGAGTATGCTGCTGACTCCTGTTCAGTTTGGTGTTGATGGAGGATCATAGTTAATTTCTAACAAGTCAGTCCCCATAATAACCCATGTCTTGTTTTGTATCTTCTGGCCGATCATAGTGACTCCTCCAGATTGTGATTGATAGTGTTGTGCTTCCTCCACAGACATTTAATGCCCTTTCTGCATATTAGTCTGAGGATAAGTTTATTATTGTTCATATTTTAAAAGGTCTAGAATAGTTTGTTGATGTACAAAGCAAACTTGGTCTGAAAGGAATTAATATTTAAATAATAAGGTTGAGATTTTAATGAGGAAAACAAAGCAAAAAGATAACACAATTCAAAAAATTTTGTAGCTGTAATGGTCACGTAAATAAATATATATGAAGAAAAGCTGTAATACCTTCTGCCTCTTGCAAAGTATTTTTCTAAGCTGCCTTGGTACAGTCTTTCCATATATGGAAAAAATGACTTGGAGATTTGAACTCACGTAGCACGTTTTGTTCAAAATCTCCAAATACGTACTGGTGGAAGAATAATTCTTCCCTGTATCATGTCACAGGGGAGGCAATTTGAGAGAGATGTTTTAGGAAAAAAAAAAAGGGGGGGAGATTTTTTTTTTTTTCATTAGGCATGTTGAAATGTTTTGTGTATTTTTTCAAAGACTAATAACTCAGGCCTTCCCCTTTTTGTGAAATTTCATGGCCTTCATGCTTCAAGTTTTTATTCAAACGTTGGTGACCTGTATACTATGTTCCAAAATGATTTAAATGTTCTGCTGCTTTGTGTAAATGACAACATAACACAAAGACAATGAAACGAGAATTTGCAATGCAGTGACGCAACATCTGAGTTGTGAAGTTATGTTGACCAGTGACATAGCTGCTGTTTCTAGATATAATCATTCTTTCCCTGGAGGAAACAAAAAGCTAAAAAATATGTCCTGATTTATTATAAAGTAAACATTGCTTACATTTATGAACAGCCATGTGTTTGGTTATAGAAATTAGGCATGTGAAATTTCATCTCAATTTTTTGTTAAGAAAATTCTGAGCAAATAGAAGTGGAATGTGAGTAGCAGTTTTACAGCTTTCACAGGCTTGGTGCTATTTCTGTCTGTTCAAAATAAAAGACAAATGCCATTGACAGCAGCTGTTACCTCCTTCAGTAGAGATCACTTGGTGACATTATTGAAAAAGGATGTTTCATTTGTTTCACTTTGTTTAGAAAAGGAAGACCAGTGTCTCATGCCTGAAGCTTGGAATGTCGACCAGGGAGTAATAACCAAACTCAAGGAACAATACAAAAAGGAGCGCAAGGGGAAAAAGGGGGTGAAGAGTAAGTGGAAAACATTGCACCTTAAAATCATAAATCCCACATCTTTCACACCCTTAATTCTATCTCTCTCTCAATGTTTTCCTAAAATTACTTACTCTTTTACTTTGCTGCTCCTGACTGCTTTCCTGTTCACCAGTTCTCAGGGGTTGAAATTAATGAGTCAATCAAGTTACCCGATAAGTAGTTGGATTAGATATCACTTCTTCCAATCAGGTGTTGGACTAATTACAAATTCTTGCTTTGAGCATGGATTATACTTTTGTTATTCAGAAACTTAAATTGCAAAAGGCATTGGTTTAATAGTTCACACTTGAATACAGAAGACTTCAGAACCCTTTCTTAGCTGGAAACATGCCAGTTTCACAGGAAGAGTTAAAGTCTGGTATGTAAACTAAAAAAACCCCACAAAACTACAAAACAGAAACTGTCTTGAGTATCCTATTAGATGACAGAGGGAGAAAACAGGTTAATTTCTACCCCTGTTTATACTTAACATTCACAACATGAAAGTCATGCTGTCATCATAATTTGTTATGCAGGGCTCGAAATAGGAAGCAACTCTGACCATCAGTTTATTTGTAAATCACAGGATTTATTTATTGACTTTCATACCTGTGGGACTAGCCTTTAAAAATGTTGGGTATTTTTATCCAAACAAAAAACTGTGATCAGTATCTGAAATACAGTTTCTAGCCCTGTATTATATTTTTGTTACGTTTCTTGAAATACAAATCTGTTTTGTAAAAATCAATGTTTTTTGATAAGTAAACCTTAAAACTTTTTGAACTCAGATGAAGTGTTTAAAATGAAACGCTGTATTCACAGCTATATTTCAAACATCTAGCCATATTGAGAATTCATGTGTGAATGATGTAAATTAGTAGTATTGCATGTAGCCCAGTAAGAAATTTGAGGGATGTTTTTCCCTTTGTGGGAAGATGCTTATGAATACCAAGGAAATTCTCACTTCCAAAGAGACATGCATAAGAATGGAAAAGGTGTCACATCCTCACATCATTGAGGCTGACTTGATTTCTTATTTTTTGTATTGATACTAAATGTGATAAGCTGCTGCTCAGCAGTTGGTTATGTTGCTGAAACTATGCCATCAAACGCACAAACTAAACCTCCTTTTTTTCTTTTTTATTAAAAAATTACCATACTTTAAATTTCTCAAGTGATATTTTTGTCATCTTTGGAATCATTTAAGTTACTGGAAATTAATTGCAAGTCTGACAAGAAGCTGAGCCGGCCAACTGAAGTGTTCATGTTTCACAACATTGATTCTAAATTTCTTTATAGTTAAGATAGAGAGGGCATACCAATATACAACTTAAGTGAAATTGAGTTTTGTAACTTGTCTGTTATTTTAAAAATACACAGACGTGCTATGTAGTTCAGGGTAAGTAGTTGTAGGGTTAACTTAGCAAAAATTTAATCAAACTATTGAAATTATATTCTTGAACAGCTGTTGAGTGCTTTTGATTTTTGATAATAAAACATAATATTTAATTATTAATGTAGGCATAGATGTTATTGGGATGTTTTATACATTTATGAGAAAAATGCCTGATGTAAGGCAGCACTTGGACTTCCAGTGCTCCTTCATGAATATAACTACTGCTCAGTACATTTGCAGTACCTTTTAGAGGGATTTGATTGGTTTGATCTTGGGAGACCAAATGGTTTACTGCAGTACAGAAATTAAGCATCTTTCCATGGACAAACCATCACTGGAAGGGCACCAGTGCAGAAAAATCAGGAAGAAACACAGCCTGTTTTCAGCTATTTATGATATTGCAGGTAGTGAAGAAGAATGTGAGGAAGGAAGTGCAGGGCAAAAAGAAGGGACTAAATATCTTTACATTAAATTGTACAAAGTTTGTTTCTATGACTTTAATCTCATCATAAATGGTGTTTAGACACTGAACTGCTACTAAGTAAAATATTGTTTTTATAGATCAGATATTATAGTAAAACAATCTTGCAAAATCCTACTTACTGTTTTCCTGAATGAGGTAATATTGTTGTGACAGACAAGTTAAACACAATTTAGTTTATTATCTGTCATTATAGGGTGGACAAAGTTGAGTTTGCAACTGCATTAGTAAACTTACGATTTTGCAAGGCTGTAGTAAACACTCCTGTGAAGTAATAAGAGAATAAAATCATAGAATGGTTTTATGAGAGAATACATATATTAGAGTACACTTCTGTGTTAAAGCTGCTTAAAAATAGCTGTATTATTTACTGGTCTAGGAAAAAAACATAATGGACTATGGGTAAGACATTTTCCCATTCTTAATTAAACTTACAACAGGAAAAACTACCGAAGATATGTTTCAGCCTCAATCCTATATAAAACAGTCAAAACAGGGATGTGGGAAAATGATGGAGCAAAGCACAGGTAAGTGTCAAGAAGGGCATGGGTCTTCACCATATGTAGCTTCAGGAAGTAGGCCAGTGAATCCAGTTGCATTTATATTTTAATATAAGTATAACTTTTTGGATTATGTAGTTCACGATACTACACTACTGCACAAATAAATTTAAAATAATCGTGTTGTCATACGAATATGCTGCACAAAGTACCTGATGCACAAATTTTAAAATATTCACAAATGTCAGCTATTGTTTTGGAAAAGTAAATATTCTAATAATCAGTGTGACTCAGTTGGAGGCATTCTTCAGCATCCCATGCAAGTAGCAGTATGAGTTGATAAATGTGGGGTAAAATGAGCGTTCACAATTCTCAGTTGCTTCTATCACTTTCTTTTCAAGAAATTCATTTCATGCTGGCTGATTAGTTACTGCTGAAAATAGGTGCTCATTAGTTTATCTGTGGTAACGTTGTAATGCAAGGTAGGATCCATTGTTGCATGTGCTGCTGTAGCATAGCTGATATAATTAGTGCCATCATGAGCTATGCATATAAACCATTTAATGTTTTGGTTTTTTTTCTGGTTAGGGCCCAACAGATCAAAGCTGCAAGATATGCTTGCAAACCTGAGAGATGTTGATGATCTCCCTTCATTACAGCCGTCTGTTGCACCTTCTTCTAGGCCCAGTAGCTCAAGGCTCATTGAACACGAAATAAACAGGACAGATGAAGGTAAGTATTAAAAATGTGCATCCACTTTTGTAAAGGGTGGATGTTTACAGTTACTTCTGCTTAAAGATTATCCTCTGAGACTTTCCAAGCACTTTAGAAATACTGATTCAGCATTACAAGTTCTGTCTAAGTGCAATAAATGGCATTCCCATTCCTCCCGTCTGGTCGCTGGTAGTAAGGTCAAGACACCTACTGAGGTAAAGTCTTGGCTGAGTACCTTTGAACGTGATGGAAAAAACTCATTTGCCACTGGTTGGCTTTGCAATATGAGGATCTTAAGTCACTTGCTTCTGTTTGTGCTCTGGCCTGGCAGTGAAGTGTGGAACATGAACTCTCAAAGACTTGAGAGCATCTGTTTTTCTCCCCATGAACATAATTTTAAATGTATGTGTGTGTGTGTATATATATACACACACACACATGAAAAGGTAGAGGCTCTGCAGGTAAACACAAGAGGCTAGGCATAGCTTTTAAATGCACGTGGTGATTGTGTAGTGAATCATACGGAACAACTTACAGCTTGCCAGTGTGTTAATTTCCATAATGTGTTCCAAAAATTCTCGTAGCAGCTAGTCCAAGTATGGAAAGCCACACACCTTTGCAATGAGGCATGTAGTTACCATCATTAATATTATCTGTGAAAGTTGCAAAATCATGTATTTGATTCAACATTTGAATTGCTGGCTGCAATATGCAGCATAATAAAATACATAAGGCTATATTAATTTGTAAGACATCATGTCATGTGCTCTTTATTTAAGTGGTAAATGTGTCTTTGGAAAAATGAGCAAAACACAAGTCTCACTTCGCAGTTTTTCAGTGAGTGTGAAAAAGTAGGTTGGCCAAGTTATAATTAAGATGCATAAAAAGCCCCAGCATGTGGCATAGTTACCAAAGATCTCAGTAGTTCTATTTCCTACATGCTCGGTGATTTTCTTTATGAAAGAAGGGGGTAACTTAGCAACACGTTGAGAAGTGGAAGAATTTTTTGTTGAATGTTTCCTTTCCAACCTTTCTCACATGTACTGAGAGCCATATTAGCAGATTTCTATTTTCATGTCCTTTCAAGAATATGTTTTTTAATTCAGAGACTCAGATGGACTCTCACAAAACCAGAAAAGGACGGCTGATTGTTATCAGTCTGAGTTCAGTATTATAAACTCTTAGCTGTGTAGTTATTTCTTTGTAAATCTGAGACTCATTGATATTTTTGGCTTACAATTTTTTTATTTTAGTAACTTTTCAAATTTGTCCTGTATGTATTCGGTGTTGAGTGGAGTTCAAAAGTTCATCATAAGTTCAAAAGAGAGAAAAAGAGAATGATAGTTCAGACTTCAGGGTGAAGAAGGTAAGAGAAGTTTGTGATTAAAAGGTAGTAACTAAGAGGCCTCGTCAAACGGCAGAGCTTGAAGGGCTTGTATTTGATTGTAAGAAGTCGTAGAAAGCAAACGGGACACTCCAGAGGAAAGACCATAAAAAGATTATCTTACTTTATGCTGGGTGGACTGGGGGGGAATTGAATAGCATCTGAACCTGATGCCTTCAGAAAAGGGGGAAGCAGCTTGAACAGGTCAGGCTATTCATTGTAAACCATAGGTTGCTTGGTTTTAACTTAGTGTTGGTACTGTTAAACTAAATAAGACACTGAGAATGAGATGGTGTTTCCTTTTCTCTCTCCCTGGTAGCAACAGTATTTGCCAGGGCTTGTATTTACCATGGAGCTAAAAGGGAAAAAAATTGTGATTTACTGAATAACCCTTGTAATTTGAGACAAAAGGTGTATAAAATTGGGTGAAGCCTCTTGTGTCCAGAAGATAACACATTTTCATCTATTCAGTCTCCCTTTTGTGAGGTATAGACTTGGAGAGCTATTGTACAGGGAAGTTGGTAAAGGCACAGCTTCTTTCAAGTTGTACCAATTGATGCAGAGCCTTATGTGATACAGCTGTGTGAACTGTACTCCTCTTAGCCTTTGATCTTCCCATTTCTACTGAATCTGCCTATGGATTTGTGTATACGTTACAGTGACTGGAGCTCCTATAGCAGCTGTAAACTAGTAAGTTTGGATACTGCTAGTAAAAACCTGGAATTCAGTGCTGACTCACCCATTTGGAAGTTAAACTGATTTTACAAGTAGTGATGAATTCTCAGCTTCCAGTTGTATTGCTAGATTGGAGTGCGTGTAAACAGCTTGATTGTAGATGTGCTTTTGGATGTGTGTGGATACAGTGTTAGGAAGGAACAGTCCAGCTGCTCCCACCAGCTATTCTTGTCCACATTTTTATTCTTGTCCATCTCCAGAGCCTATTTGCATATCTTACAGTGGAGTTGAGGAAGGGCCTGAGTTTTTCTGTGTTACTTTTGCATTATATGTGGGTGAATGGTAGTGTGCTCTTCCCATCTGTGGCTCCTTGAACTTATTGTCTTGAGTCATTCACACCTCAAGTGTAAGTATTATGTTCAGAGGATACTGTTTATTTGTAAGTGTGGTGATTATCATAGAATCATAGAATGGTTTAGGTTGGAAAGGACCTTGAAGATCATCGAGCTCCAACCCCCCTGCCATAGGCAGGGACACCTCCCACTAGACCAGGTTGCCCAAGGCCACCTCCAGCCTGGCCTTGAACACCTCCAGGGATGGGGACTCAACAACCTCTCTGGGCAACCTGTGCCAGTGCCTCACCACCCTCAAAGTGAAAAACTTCTTCCTAATGTTCAATCTAAACCTGCCCTCTTCCAGTTTGAAGCCATTCCCCCT